>JAOPHQ010002584.1:0-213170 GCA_030340625.1 Merluccius polli
GACCCGTCTGGTGATGTAGTTGTTGCTACCTGGCTGGAAGTGAGTTGTGTTGCTAAGCGCTGCTCGCCAAAAAACTTTACTCCCCTCATCTCCCCTTCCCTCATCTTAAAATGAGCTGACAAGAGGCTGGGTGCTTTCCTTCTTTCTGTGACACACACACAATCCAGATTCACAGTGAATTTCAAATCTTATCGACTTTTAAAAAAACAAACATTTTTTTAGTGTCTAGGTTTAGTTTTGTTACATTTCTAGGACATCGGAACTGCTAACTAGCTAAAAACACAGCCTTTCAAGCAGCAAGCAGCTAACAGTAGGACAGCACTTTCATGTCTTTGACAGAGCTTGCTATCCATAGCAAGATAGCGTTGCAATAGCGTTGCTCACACCAAAGGCAAACAGTGAGCATCGAGAACTGGACTGGCGTTCAGATCACACAGCACATCCTGTTGAGCTCAATCTTCGGTTGTTTTTATATTAAGGTACATATCCAGTGTCTCACTGCGGTTTTGGAGCGCACCATTTTTAGCAGCGTTTTTTGTCCCTTTGATGGACAACCGATTCCTCACTATATAAATGTAAAACCTCAATTATTTTTAGACCTTTGTAATTTGTGCGCACACAGCACCACACACATACACAGACAGCACCACACACACACAGTGGGACATAAGCTAGGCCAAAAGGAGGTGAATGATTACATACTGTCAGCTGATGGTAGACACATGTGGCAGAGTAATCTTCTCTTTACAATGCCTTATATTCCATATCTTCAATAGTTAACAATTAATGGCTCATATTTAATTGATTCATAGAAAGACTGAGATGGGATCTCCAAATCCCTGACAAAACTGAAACTTTAATCTGTAAAAATTTGCTAACTCACTGGGCCAGCCATTACTGAACTACTGAAAATATGTTTGTTCTAATGCTGCCTGGTGTTATATAATTGTTTGTAGAAAAGAAAGAAATTCCAAGTAACAGTATGGAATGAGAGAGAGAGAGAGTTAGCAGTGTGGTCCAACAAGGACACGCTGCCTCCGTGTGTCAGTGCCTTGTCATATCTCATCCCAAGCGGACATATAAACACGAGAGAGCGCCGCAATAGCAGAGAGTCGTGATTCAACACAGCTGTGATATGGTCGTGTGGAAAATAAAGAGCGGGAGGACTGAATTGCAGAAAAATAATAGAAGCCAAAAACAAAACAAAAAACAAAACTCTTAGACTAGCACAGGCATGATGCCTTCAGTCCTTTCTTCTTTGGGTGTCGAGGAATGCTAATATCCCAGGGTTACTGTAGTGGTTCTGTCAGGCTGAGTTCAACGTCAGGCCTCCGTCTAGAGGTCACTGGTTCAGTTCTTTCATTGCAATACTGATTGCAATCAAAGTATCGTGCAGGAGAATAGAAAGGAAGAGGAGGAGGAGGAGGAGGAGGAGGAGGAGGAGAGGGGAAGGGAGAAAAACGAGAGATGGCAACTGAGATGGCCAAACAAATACTAAAACATGGGGTTGACTTGCAACAAAAAGAAGGAAAAAAGTAGTTTGAGACAAAGGCAAATGATTAAAAACGGACATCGATGGTTGAGTTTGGTGAGATAAAGATTGAACAGAAAAGCAGAAACCACAGAAATAGACAAGAATACCTGAACATGGAGGAATGTTAAGCTATCAGATGCCAGACTGATAGTAAGGGATAAGACCATCCTGTTAATAAAACAAACAAATTGTTTGCTATCGACATTTAGAATTTATCTTGACAACGTTCCCACATAAAGTCTGGTGCTGTGTGTTCATATTTGACTTTGGCACAAAACTCCACTATTTTACTTCTAAATCGAAATTATCTCCATTCAGTTTAAGATGCATTGACATTTGTTGGTGCTCTTTTGTGCTGAAAAACATGGACAATATTTGTTCCTAGGTTCAATTACTATGACAGGACTCAAGTACTATACCATTCCAGACATGCTATCTTATTTTTCTCATTCTTACTCAACACATTTAGGAGTTGAATGCACACTGGGGAAAAAAAGTTCAATGTGAAATATTTATTTGCAGTACTTGTATTGTACATGCACTCGAAGAGACAATTCACTCCAGTGACAGCAAAAATGGCCATTACGAGGTGTGAAATAAATAACCGGCAGCTGTTTTATGTTTGCTTGAAAAAAGAAGATGAAAACAATGATTACACAGGCCGACTTTTCAATCTTCTCGCATCACACCACAGCCGTTAACTCAAAGATTTACTCCGAGGCTATGTTTACAAAAGGTGTGAAAACGGTTGAATTCTATGTCTCCTCTCCTTTTATAAGAGGCTTTGCCCGACGCAATGTTATGAAGAGTTCACACACTTTAGGAGGATTTAGGACTTCTTTCCAAAATGTGGACTATGCCGATGAAATACAGAGCCCATAAGGGGGGCCCCGCGAGTGTGAGGTTGTTTTCTTTTTTAAGATAAACCCGCGCACATAATTTGTGGTGACGGAAAGCACTTCAGAGCTGTTCATATATCACACAGAGCTAGGCCCCTCTCTTTAGTATTTTATTATTTCTAAGGTTGAGGTCCCTCTCTTTGTCTTATGTTTCTATCACTGCTTCTCGCTCACTATCTGTCTGTCTCTCGACCTTCTCACCTCTAAAAACATCTTTTTAAGTGCAGCCATACAAAAGCATCATCAAAGTTAGAAACCACTGTGAATGGATTTACACCAGAGCAGTGTTGTTGGATTTCAATGTGAAAATATTGCCATCAGGTGTGACCACTGGCGTAACGACGTGATGATGGGCCCCGGTGCAAATAATATTTTAGGGCCCCCGCGATTGTTGACGGGGGGGGGGGGGGGGGGGGGGGGGGGTGCTGCGCGAGCGATTGTTGACGGGGGGGGGGGGGGGGGGGGGGGTGCTTGCGCGATTGTTGACGGGGGGGGGGGGGGGGGGGGGGGGGGTGCTGCGCGATTGTTGACGGGGGGGGGGGGGGGGGTGCTGCGGGATTGTTGACGGGGGGGGGGGGTTGGGGGGGGCTGCGCGGTTGTTGACGGGGTAGGCCCCCCCCGGCGTCTTCATGGGCCCCCCCCGGCGTCTGGGCCCCGGTGCAATGCACCGGTTGCACCGTCGATAGTTACGCCAGTGGGTGTGACCATTGTTAGCACTCGTGCTAAACATATCAGGACAGCTCCAAAACACTTTATAAAATCATATGGTTTACTGTTAAGAACATTTCAAGAAACTGTTAGCTGTTGAATTGAACTGTGAATTGTTAACTGTATATGTATAGCCATAAGTATATGTTAAAGGTGTACTTCACCGGTAAACCGTTTTTACTTGCTCCTTTTGGAATCTGATAGGTCACTCCTAGTTGCATATGCATGCTGCACGTGGAAAACGTTCTTCTACCCCCATTGCATGCATTAGCCAATGTAAGAACATAGACGGACGAGGAAGTAAGAAACGAGGAAGTGAGAAAAAGCCTAACACGCTGACGTATGAATGTGTATGAATATTCATGACCTCGCCTACCTTGGCTTGAGACCGCCCTCAGGAAAACAGTATACGGCATTTCAGAATGTTTGTAAACAATAGGCTTTTTGCCGAGCGTCACGTCACCAAACCGGAAAACAGGTCTCCTGACTTCCGCTTGCTGGAAAAGCCGGTAGCAGCAGTAGGAACTGACAGCGACAGCTATTGACTTGGCCTAGTTAGCCCTTTTTACTGTTGCCGTTTTATTTGATTTTAACATCTGAATGTTAGTGAGAAGAAAAGATGGATGAAAAAAACAGAAAAAAAACAGCGGTTAAAGCTAGCGAGTGAGTCCGGGAGAGGGCTACTCTCCTCGGACATATTACTCTGAAGCCCCGGTGACGGTCTGGAAGTGCGGATTAATAAATAAAATAATGTGAGCGCGGTACAGCGGACCTGAACCGGTTGTGATGAGACCTGTTTCGCAGAATGCGGAAGTATCTTGCGCATAAACCAGAGAATGTCTAATAAGGAGAGAAGTTCCACTCTCGGTTTACTTCCGGGTTCTGAACTGTTGCAGTTCCCCTCTGGTTCCATGTGAGGGCGCTCACAGGACGAGTGCAGAATGAATGGCGGTCTATGGAGCTATACCCCTCAAACTCCACTTTTCTCAGGATATAATGTTTTGTCTAGTAATTTGAATGTTGCTTTCGAAAGGGGATGCAAAGAAATTACACATTGCTGGGTGTTAGATTTTTTAGAGTCACTTATTTGCTTTAAAAAAGTCTTTTAAAATGTCAATGACGTCATACACATCTTACGACCAGAGATACTGCTTTACGGCAAGCCTCTCCCTTTCCCCAGAGAATGTCTAATAATTTCACAGTACATACTGTACATAACGATACGCAGATAAAAGTGCCAGCAACCAAAAAAAGTTGCTGTGTTAAAAAAAAAAAGAACTTGGGCGAAAAAGTCCACCTTAACATTCTGGTCCCGCTTCGGATGCCAAGATGCCATCAAGCAGGATCTCTGGTCGTAATCAGTCCTTCACTGACCAATCAGCGTTCATTAGCAGAATGCTAGCGTGTTATGGGCAACAACAACTCGTCCTGTAAGAAATCGAAAGGACATAAGTACTCGTTCATTCAACTTTCGATCTATAACCCATGTTGAACTTGTAAAAACTACAATCAAATCTGAGATTTCTCAATGAGAATCAGGTGAAAGAGACACATTTAGCCGTCTAGCTCCATCTGCTCCCATTCATTCTGCACTCATGGGCGATCGCCCCCAGTGGAGCTCTGGTGGAACTGCAACCAAAATTCGGTACAATGGGACTTAATAGGGAGTGGACAGGCTCTCCGTAGACGGGCTCTGGCATAAACCCTATAGGCGTCAAGATACTTCCGGGTGGCAGGAAGAGAGCGGCTTCCACTGAAGCGATCCAGCCGGCTACTGTAAACAGTGTTACATTGTTAAAAACATTGTTGTTGAAGTTGTGAGTTCTAAATGCTGCATCTCTCGGTTTCATTAAAAAAAAGTATTACGTCGCTATCATTTTCCGTTCCGGAGATAGACGCGACAGAGTCCAGCAATACCCCGACTTCTTAAACAACATGTAACACACGTTAACCTGTAGACTACCTTAAACCTGGGTTTGCTCAGTGAGCACAACCGTATAATAAACGTTTAACGTGTAGCCTATAGTGTAGCCGTAATGAATTCAATATGTATGACTTTATTCTCGTAATTAAGTCAATATTTACGACTTTATTCTCGTAATTTAATGGAAAAAAAAATCTTAATGTGGCCCTAATACTCGTCGTAATATATTAATGAGACTTCCCATACCCGTATGAATTAATGAGACGTCACGTAGCGCCCCGCAAGAAGAAAATCATTCATTCAAGCCATGTACTGTTTTCTCGATCGCTCTGCCCTGTCAAATGATATGGAGGGGTTTGTTTACAAGTTCTGCCATCGGAGAACGCTTCGTCTTTTGCCACCCGGAAGAACGTATATTGTTGTGACGTCGTGGTGATTTGTCGTGTTGATAACATAGACATCTTATATCATGAATGTATCTAATGGATGTATATAGTAACATATGTATAAGATGTCTATGGTTGATAACGCACTAGAGGGATCACTCGCCTCTGATTGGCTAACATCACTGTGACGGACAGTGCTGTTAGCCAATCAGAGGCAAGTAATTTAAATGTCATGAATATTCATGAGTAAGCGCCGAAAACCTCTCGTTCTTCCCCCCCCCACCTCCTCCTCCAAACTAGAACAGCCTGAAACAGGCGCACCAGAGCATTTTTTTTCACCAAAACCGGCTCACAGGGCATTCAATAATACTAGAGACCACTGCAAAATTAACGAAAAAACGATGCAATGAGACCTTTAAGATATGTTAAGATAACATAATTTACTGATATAAACACATATTTACAGATTCATGATAAAGTCACACTTTGTTTTGAGTGGACCACAACTTTATACCACTTATCTAGCTATTACCACCTCTCAAAGCATATTACAATGAATGCCTCTCATTCACCCACAAATACTAGTGGGTGAAGCAAGCTACGTAAAGCACTAATTAGCTTGCGACAACATCTCAGCTCTATTTGCCAGGATGATGCTGGGGTGTAAACAGACTTTCCTTTGATAGCCAAAACGGCTGCTTTAACTCCAGATATGCTGGCAGGTCTGTGTTTTTACTCTCCCTGTCCTCCTTTTCTTATCCTGTCTCTCTAGTAGGCTAACCAGTGCATGCGGTGGACAGAATTACAGGCTTGCATTTCATAATACTTGCTTCCTCGAAAACAATGCAGATACAAAATAACCAACTGCACATCTGGGTCCACTAAAGTATCATATATTGCCTCCTCAAAAAACAGAAATATCTATATATTTTTTTTCCTTTTTCCATTCAAGACCCATTCTTTCCTAAACAATGTTTTATTATGGTACAAACTAACAACAAAATAAACCAGCTGACCCAATATTTATTCTTAAAATGCAGATTGCTGATGCTGAATTGTTTCTTTCTTTTTGTAGGAAATGTAATTTCAGCGTGCCTTTAGATGATTACTATACTATGACAAAATATGAACAAGGTTTTAAACCATTGAAAACCACTTCAAACTAACTGAAAACCCACCACAAATTTCTGTCATGACTCAAAATCAAAACAAAATGTGTTTTTATTTAGCAATTTCCGAATACAATTTGCGCTCCAAACTGATATTGAAGCGGCTACTAATCCATTATGTTATCCCATATCCATAATATTGTTAAAGGCCTGCAATGTGATGCAGGCCTGTAACAATATTACAGATATAGGATAACATAATGAATGCTGGATTAAGGCTAATATGACCAGCAGAAAATATGGATTCAGTCAAGAGCTCCAGAGCTCATTGCTACATCCGACTCTAAGGCCCCTGCCAGCCGAACTCTTGGCAACCATTAACCAGTAATATGGCTCCTTCCTTTTAGGAAGGACTACAGGTAAACTATTGTAGAAATAACTACTTGGGCAAGAGTTTGTGCTATAAAACACAACGATCTTGATTTGACAATAAAAGCATTTCGAGGTCTGTAGATCAGATTCTGGATAGCGTCAGATGAGGTCAAATTGCGGCTAACTTACTTGAAATAAAACACTGTTTATTTCACGGCTACAGAACAGCATTGACATACAATGGCTGTGCATAACCTCATAACCGGCTCCATGAAATGGTGACTGTATGGGTAAAGCACACAGACAGATGCTGTTTTTCCACAAGGAAAATACAAAGGTGTGCTTTGATGTGAAAAAAAGACAAGCTTGCAGGTTTTCTATACTTTCCATTACCCAATTTTTTTAATCAAAAAGCATATTTTGGATGAGATATTGGAACCTAAATTGTTATGCCACCTGTGATTGTAAGGACTGATGCTTTCAGACCATTTGAGCTGTTAAATCATTCGCTCCATCTGCCCATTTGCTTGCTACCAAAACTACTCGAGAATTGTTTTAATTATTCACTATTTCGACCCACAAGTTGCAGTTGTTCTGCTGAGATCAAAAGTGTCCACAGTGTTTGTGCTACATTCGGCTCCCATCGTGGGAAGAAGATATACAGTATAAACAGTACATATACAGTATATTAAGGGTGCTCTGATTGTTATCGGCCGATATTCGTTCTAAATAGTTTGATGGTGGTCAGAAGAGCCGATCAGACGACATAAAACACGCGAGACAATTTCTCTACGCTAAAATGGCTTCACCAGTCTGTCTTTCTCTAAATGACGGTCTTAATGGCGTAGAATAGAATGTTATAGATCACATAGGACATTACAATGTTTAGAACAAAACAAAACGATTTAAGGTTCACTGCTCCTGTGGAAAAACTGACTGGAACATCAACATAAACTTTGAATCTTTTGCTGAAGAACTGCACATTATTACATTGACAAATGCACGGCATTGCACTGTGTTTACATCTCACTCGTGATAGCAAAAGTTCTTTAACACTTAACGCCCTGTTTTTACGACACTTCCATTTGACACTTGTAACTCTGGTCAAAACATTACTGCCACCTTGTGGTCTGGTTTAACAAATTATCATTCCTCATGCAACAAATAAAATGATTCCACATTTATATGTAATCTTTATAACTATGTTTTAACTATAGGATTTACTGTATCAATTAACTAAAAATATAACAGCCCCTTTAACAAACAACGTTGTTAGGAATAGTTAAATAAATAAATAATCCTACACAATAAATAGAAGGCTTCAAATAGACCCCAAACAATCGGGGATCGGAGCACCCTTAATATATACTGTATATAGAGAGAGAGAAAGAGACAGAGACAGTGAGAATGTCATGTTTTCATCTGTCTGTCTATAAATTCGTCCCCCCGGGTAGTAGGGTGCTCGCCTTTCTGCTTCTTAAAATGAGAAGGGACAGCTCCTTCAAAACAATTCCCCTCTCAGGAATCATCAATAGACACTGCTGCTGCTCGCTGGATATGTAATTTTCCTTTCCCTTTCATATTGGTTAGCGAGGTATTTGGTCCAAATCAAAGTTTAGCCCCTGGCTTTAGGAGAGCGTAAATACTCTTTTCCAGGTGCATGAGGAAATACTGCTGGGTATGAATGGGGTCAGGGGTGAGGAGTTCAGACAAGTTCAGTGCTTTCAATAAATCAAAACAGGCTGCAGTGACAAGCTCTCCCGACTACAAAGACCAAATACTTCTAGAGATTAGGTTGGTTGTTGGTATTTTTGAACCTCCAAGTGGTATAGATGCTTGGGTGCTTTTCAATCAACAGCTTAAACATACAGGACAAACAGCCAGTACCCCCTGCAGCTAGCTAGCCCCATTCAGACCTTCTGAAAGTGTTAACATCCCATAAATCCAGAGAGGTGTATATAGCCTATGATAAACACAGTCCCAACCAATCAATTAACCACTTAGTAACTTCTCTCATAAAGGTCTATGTGGAGAAAGGACTAACATACTTTGTTACTGTACTTTTTGGTGCTTTGGGGTCGTTTAGTGTGTGTGTGTGTGTGTGTGTGTGTGTGTGTGTGTGTGTGTGTGTGTGTGTGTGTGTGTGTGTATGCGTTTAGTGTGTGTGTGTGTGTGTGTTTTTAGTAGGCCAAGGGTATAGAGTATTCCTAGAAACAGATGGACACACGAATCTGTCTATCAAGTACACGAGGCGGAGTAGTAAAGTGAAGCAAGCTCTTCGAGTCAGAAGACAGATGTGTAAGTCAATAACACAACCCCCCAAAAACTGTTTTCATTATCATCATGGCAATAGCTATCTGCTATCCAATATATATATATATATATATATATATATATATATATATATATATATATATATATATATATATATATATATATATTATTTCATTCTCTTTCTGTGGAATGCTTGTTTAGGATAGTGTTTGATTTGAAAACATACGTACACAAAACATACAGAGACGTCTTTGAAATGTTTTTAAGTAATCCAAACTTGATTGTTCTCAATGTGCTTAAACCGACTACAAGAAAATATTATGAGGGACGAACACAATACAGAAAAACCTGATCAAAATTATTTCAAGATGAGCATCACCACATCCTTGTGTGTGTGTGTGTGCGCGCACGCGGTGGGTCTAGCTTCAGTTTTTAATGGTGCCGCCTGACACGCGTACACTCGCGTCAGTGACTACACCAAAACAGTTGTAAAGCAGCTGTTTATGAGGGTGAGGTGCCACCAATAAGTACCATGTTTTCTGGCCCTTCACACCATCTGGCAGAGAACATAGTGATGGAGCCTGCATGGTGAAAACAGTCTGGACTGTATGTGTGTGTGTGTGTGTGTGTGCATGTACAGCTTTCTGCCAGGGAAATCACGGTCTGTGGGGACCAATTATCCCATCTGTCATAATTCTGTGGTTCGTAAAAATGTCCTCAAATGGACAGTTGAAATGTGTGCGTGTGTGTATGTGTGACAAAGGAGCATGCCATGATGAATGTGATGTTTATTGAAATGTAATGGGCGTTATCAGTGGTATTTCCTGCCTGCATTATTTTCCTTTTTGTGTTTCTGTTTCTTAAAAGATGATTTATCCTCGAGCTAGTTAACATAGGAGTTAACCAGCTTATTTAACTAGCTTATAGAACATTATTTTATGCTCCATGATAATAATTAAAAATGTCATGATGAATTTAATGATGAATGAAAAAAGAAAAAAAAAGAAAAGAAAAAGTGTGTGTGGGGGGGGGGGGAAATCTGCTGATCCGAGTAATAATTATTATCTGTCCCAGAAGTTTCTCCCACCGCATGGGTAATAACTTCTTGCCAGTCACAAAGTCTCTGGTCTGTCATAACAACCATGACCATATCTTCATTAAACTGCTCTTCGCAGAAAAGACCCCGCAAGAATCCCAAGAAACCGCCGCACGATCCCATCAAATGGCCGATGCTGTCGAAGATGCTGATAAGCTACAACGCTGTAACTCCGGTTCAGCAACACTTTTACGCTCAATCTTGCTATCAAAATCCTGGCAGCCAGAGATCTCCAAGTGGACCATAGCACGGCTTCACCAAGTACTCCACAATATATAGGTAATTCCTTCACTTGTTCTGTGAATTGAATCAGATTTCCCTCTACACCAGCTACCGGTAGAAAACAGCACGTGCCGTCTTCCGCCTTACCTGTTAGTCTGATGACAACACTGCATCCAACATCAATTCCTTCAACATCTAACAGAGCTTTTGGGCATCCAGATATCGAGTGCCGGACTGGGAAATGTCCAACCAGTGCTCCAAGCCAACCTTCACAGAGTTCTCCATCCCCCAATTACCTGCTTACAACATCCTCCTTATCAATGAACTAACTTAACTACATACTGTTGAAGGCATGGTGTGTACTCGTGAATTTTAACAATAGGCATTAAGGATAAAAAAATAAGTGAATGAATCACAAAATTGCAAAAGCAATTACATTTTGTCATAATGTACATGATGTGGCTGAGGATCTCAGAACAGAATGCTGTTTAGGGGTGCTCCGATTGATCGGCCAATATCGGTTGTCTATGTTGCACATGCTGCCTGCCAATTACTAAACAGTTGTCAATTCATGATACTTTCTCATCACTTAATTTTAATACTTAAAGCGTGAACCCCCTGTTTCAGCTCAAATTCAAACACTATCGAGATTTTAAAAAGTAATTGTTCTAGGAAGGAGGGGGAATGTGCTATGTTACGAGTGTTACAACCCACGGGAACATTGGGATACTATTTTTAAGCTAGTACCGTTGTTGTCTATGAGCGTTATAATGAGCGATGTTCTAAATTAAATGTGCCACACTCGTACGTACACGGACATCAAAATCAACCGCTGCCCAGGTGGAGCTCCACACATCCACACACACACACACACACCGTGGCATTATAGGCTACTGTAAGTGTCCCAAGAAGCTTAACCCGTCTCTTGGACGTGGCCAGCAACACCAACCACTGCCCAGACGGAGCTCCACACATCCACACACACCTCGCCGTTGGTGTCCCTTCATCATGGAAAAAGCACTTCAACATCGCAAAAACTTGAGTTCGGAGCAGAGTAGACCGTTCACAAACTGGTTGGTGGAGACTGGCAAAAACATGATTTCACACCTGTTTTCTCTAAATGAATAAGGTAAAAAAAAAAATACAGTATAAAACACAGCAGAATGAGAGACAGACCAAACTAAAACAAACCAAAAGATAAGTCAGGGATGGAGATCTATAGAAAGCTTTGCCTATAAAGATGGGTTTTTAGAAACAGTCAAAAGAAAATAAAAAACAAATGATTTTGGGTTCACTGCCTATTTAATATACAATGTTGTTAAAGAATAGTTACATAAATAAATAAATAATGCTACACGATAAATAGAAGGCTTCAAATAGACCCTGTGATTGGTATCGGCCGATACTGCTTCCAGCGATCGGTCCCAAAAACCTGATCGGGGCAAACTTTAAACAAAAGGATTTGTTTGTTTATACATTGCACCATACTGTGTTCTGTGTTCCTAGGTGGACACACAGTAGGTGTTGTGTCTAGAAGTATCTCCATCAATGTCTCAAGCTTCATTGATTTCCTGTAGTCTGTAGTGTGTGTGTGTGTGTGTGTGTGTGTGTGTGTGTGTGTGTGTGTGTGTGTGTGTGTGGGCGCGTGTGGGCGCATGTGTGCCAGTCTGTTTGCTTATGTGGGCGGCTGTGTTCCTCTGAGCTGACTGTGGTGGACTGTGTACCAGAAACCAAGACTATTTGACTTTTGGTGCTCTCCTACCCACCACTCAAACCCAGCCACAGAAAACACATTTCTCTAATGCCCAGCTCCTTACTGGCTTTTAGCTGAGTAAAGACCCAGTAAGTACAGAGTTCTGGTCCAACATCATAATATAAAATGTGTCACATTTTGAAAGATGGTACATTGAGCCATTATTTAATTTGTTACTGCGTGTGTGGGTTTGTGTGTGTGTGTGTGTGTGTGTGTGTGCATGCATGCATGTGTGCGTGCTGAGTAAAATAAGCAAGTTTGTAGAGTGTGTTATGGTTTGGCCATGGCTCTCAGCTAGCCATGAAATAACCATCATTCATCGTTCACATCATTCTTAAGACGAAGCAATAATAACAACAACAACACAATGTTAACGTATGCCTGTTTTCTCCCTTCTGAGTGGACTAAAATAAATGTTTGCGACTGTGTGTGTGTGTGTGTGTGTGTGTGTGTGTGTGTGTGTGTGTGTGTGTGTGCGTGTGTGCGTGTGTGTGGTAATTCAAAATCTGTTCTTAATTAGAAATGTGTTTCTTATAGGAAAATGTCAATGATTCATCTCTATGTAGTGAGGGTATAACTGCAGAGACAGCACAGTACATTATTTTAAGTGTTAAATGGAACATATTTGCATGTTTAATTTAAACTACACCTGACACCTGACAGTTGTAGGAGACATACATGTTATTGTTTGAACTTTGTCTTTCTGGCCTCTCAATACATAAAAAACATATCACAATATGTACATTTTAGTGGCTAAGGAAACTATGCAATATACTTTGTACATTGGAGTGAACAGCAATAAAATGTTTTGGATCCAGAAATGAAAAACCCTCAACCCTCAAATTCCTAGTGACTTGGAAACATTTGGGGACCAAGCCTCCCTGGCTAAAAGGATCATTATTTGGGAAGGGACATTTAGAATATCTTTCTAAATATGTAATTCATTTTTAAACTCAAACCCAATTCTCCTGAATGTATTTGTTTAAATATTTTTTAATTATGATATATTTGTATATATGATACACTTTTTCCTTTTTGTTACTTATTTAAATTCGAAGTACAGTTAGAACTAAATAGAAGAACTATTTGAAGCGCAGCAATTTCAAGTCACATTTGCTTTTGTTTCTGTTTTCTTTTCTCTCTACTAACAAGGTCCTCTTGCATATGTACATACTAGAGGAGAATAACACAGAGAAACACATGAGGTTGAGTGTTTAGTGAGCCTCTGAGGCTGTCCCTGTGCTCCTGTGACGACAACAACAGCACAGGAGATGGTTGTGATAACGCTGCTCTAATAACTGCTGCTAACACACAGCCTGAATACCTGCACATAATACTCCAGTGTACTGAGCTGTGTGTGTGTGTGTGTGTGTGTCTCCTGTGACCCCCTCTGGAGATAATTAGAGACACATTTTACCCTGGACTCTCATGGGCTTGAGGACTAGTGTGTGTATGTGCCTGCCATCCAATGCCTTCCTTTAAATGACGACTGGTTGTGCCCCCCCCCCCCCCCTAGTATTTCTACAACTGCTGCTTCCGTGCAGATTGGTCATATCACTTTCACTTCACACACACACACGGACGCACGCACACACATCCACAAACACAAACTTGAACGAAAGCAGATCCATGGGGATATGCATTGAAACGTACTCCTTGTTTGGGTGTGTGGGGGGGCTATGTGCGCGTGCTTGTGCGTGTGTGTGTTTGTGTGTGTGTGTGGGGGGGGTGAGCTGTGTGTGTGTGTGTGGGAGGGGGGGGGGGGGGGGGGGGGTGAGGTGTGTGTGTGTGTGCGTGTGTGTTTTCCTTCAGCTGTTTCCTGTGGGCCAGGGGGCCAGCAGACTGTGAAGGGCTATTAGCACTCAGGGTTAGCAGACCTTTCTACAGAAGCCCTAAAGGCCACACTGAACCAGGTGCTTCTCTTCCTGAAAATGTCCTCAAAACATGGTTTGGCTTGTAATGGAAAATTACAATATGTACTCAGTGTAACGTCACGTACATTTACCCTAATTAAAGTCAACTTCATTCATCACAGCCTGTTTCATGCCTTGGCAACTGTCAAATCTTGTAAGGGCCTTAAAACAGAGAGGTTCCTGTGCAAAAGTAGATTTTGCATTTCAAGTGACTTAATCAATTAGTACAATAACCAATTCAGTTTAATGGAAAACACAATTCTCATTTGGGTGGAATCAAAAAATGACAAAATGTCAGCTGAGTCAATAACAGTGAAGCGCTAATTGTCAGCGTATGGACAACGATGGTTTGATAAGGGGTCGGCCAGGGACTAAACAGCAACAACACAACTCCACCCTGACAAGACAAAGACTGTCTGCCTCAGATATACATCACTAAATAAAGAAACATTTAGTCAATCACACACACACACATACTGACTTACTCACTCATGGTGTAGATGGAGAGATATTCTCTGTTGATGCTGTGCTATTATCTGGCTTCCTCCTCCTCACTTCTGTAACTCAAGTCACTCACCAGCTCTGTTGTAGCTTGATTGTAGTGGAGAGAAAATAAACCACTTCAACTTTTAAACCTGCAAGGAACTAAAGCTACAACAGAACAGGGGGGTTGGGGCCTGTTTCTAGTTGGTACGAACACATAGTTTAGCTGATAAATCTACAGACCTCTCTTGGTCACTTGGTTCAAGTATAGGGACTGTGATTACGAAAGTATTAAAGACAGAGTCGTACTGTGTTGACCACCTTACATTCGTACCATTGTGCAAAATTGACATTTTCACAGGACCAGTTGTGCATGTATGTATGTAATGTGTAATGTTGTTTTTTCCAAGTAGCCCATAAAACAAACAGGAATAATCTTCTGAGGACCCAAGCTTACACATTCCTTACCTAGCTAGCACACATATATTTTATATACTTTTTGTAGGCATCTTTACTTGGTCCCATGCTTATTTTATTTTATTTGTTTTATTTTAATAATTGATTTTTGAGACATGTATTAGATGCTTGAGTACTTTGTAAACATTATTATTTTTAGTATTACTAATATTATAATATTATGACCATCATAATCATATATGGGAAGGGATTGTTGTTGTTTTTAGGGGCAGCTTTGGTTTGTCACCGAACAGAGAGCCATAGAGGAGGTGTTGAATATTCACACACTGCTGATCAAACATGTGACCCTGCGGCCCCTCCTGAGTGAGTGCATTGTTCTGCAAGGGGCCTGAGAGACATGAGGAGCCCTGGAAGGAGGGGGACTCCTCTATCCTATCCGTCTTCACCCATGTCACTCTTTGGTCTGTTTTTTGCCATCTGTCTTAATTGAGACTATCTACGTCTTTCCATATTCTGTCTGTTTTTTTTGCTGTCTATCTGTGTCCTTCTGTCTTCCTGTCTGTCTGTCTGTCCATTCCCTCTTCCTCATACAAGGAGTGATGTTGCTTAATTTCTACTGTTTTACACATTTTATGGAGAGATGGTAAACATCTCTCCATAAAATGTGTAAAACAGGCTACTTTAATAGCCTAATTTTCACAAGCAAACAAAGTTTACTTGAAAAGCCAAGGCTATTTTATTGTCTTTCTGCCGTATTCTTATCTTTGTGCTAAAATATTTGTGGTTGTGTATGAAAAGTAGGTGAAAAGAGTTTTTTGTTTTCTAAAATATCACATTCTATGTTTATGCTTTTCATTGAGATTTAATTAATTGCATAGTTTTTTGTAATTCCTACTTCCTTTGACATAGAAAAAAGGTACAAAGGCAAAATAAGGCAATTAAGTCAAAATAAAAGTCCCCCATGAGGGACCTTGAACCAACCCGCTCCAAAAGCGAAGAAGAAGCTCTTGTCGGGGTGCTCCTCCATCAGAGCCCGCACCCTGCGGCCCATCCTCTCATTCCTCTTGTAGATGAGCTCCTGGCGGAAGTAGCTGTCGATCTCCTGGGCTGTCACCTGCTCACTGGGCGGCAGTGTCACGTTGTTGAAGTTGGGCACCTTGGGTTCAGGATCGGGTGGTGGGTGTCAGATGCGTGAATTGGAGAAAGGAGAGAGAGGTTAAGATGACGTCTTTACTTTGAGGTCTTTGGTCTGATCGGGTAAATACAATTATGTCATGCATTTGTTCATCTATTATCAAAACATTTCTAAAAATGACTTGAAAGATGGCTTTAGTAGCTTTTATTTTGAATGTTCAATCTAAACTCGAAAACAAAAGGAGAGATGAAATGGTTGAAAAAAGGCACGAGGAAGAGTAGGAGTTTTTGAGCATGGATGAAGAATGATGAAGACGATGAAGATCACCAGAGGCTTGGGAGATGATACCTGAGAGGGAGGTGACCTCACCCTTCCATTAAGTGATGAAAGGGTGAGAGTATGTTAAGGGTGAGGGAGGGTAGCTACTAGGTTACAAAGATCACAGGAACAGGGAGGAAAAGAGAGAAATAGGAAGGATCTCTTCCACTTTCTATCTATTTCTTCCCATCTTCCTTTTATCTCAGAAACAGAGGAATGAAAGCAATAAAAAGGAAAAACTGGGTGAAACTGTAGGACATAGGACACAACCACACAGGCTGTTCTGGGGGTAGGAGTGGGGCAGTGCGAGAGGGTCAAAGGTCAGGGCAAAAGGTTAAAGGTTGTGTTGTTAGGACACTGGACATGTCACGTGGTCAAAGCGACTCTTAGCTTATTAACAAGTGAGAAAGTAGCTTAAGGTATACCACTGGGAATAGAATAGAATAGAAGGAACAGACTGGAATGAAACAGAGGGACTGAATAGTGGGTTGGCGTAGGAGGGGGCACAGTGTACTGGACAGTCTTGTGGTTTAGTATAGTGCAGATGTTTTCAAAATTTGAGGTGCTAACTTCAGGGGGGGCATGATAGAAAAGCAGAAATGTAAACAATAATGTAAAAATGTGTTATTATTTCTGTAAAACAATTAAGCAAAATTAAGTTGTATGATGGATCAATTGAAATTAATTTATGATAAGGATTATTACAGGATTATTTAGATTATTTATAAACTTTAATTTGATCATCTCAAACCATCACATATACCCCTCTGGGACCGCAACATATGAAATTGTCTGCTGTCAAAATGTTGTGCTTACGTCTGCTGTTAAAATATCTACCTGTCTAGCTTTTATTGTTGCTAATTGTGTATATATGCCTACAATGGACATAAATGTAGTACACTCGAAGTTGGCATATCATCAAAAACCTGACACAGAAAGTAGGTAAAACGCCACATTTGCATTCTACCTCACTCTTTCAATGGGGTCACTATGTTACACAGTAGCGTAGTAAATTACATATGGTGCTAGAGGTCGTATGAAAGCTAATTGGATCTTTGATCTGAAAAAATCTCACAATGTGGAATACAAGTAGTTTGCTGTAGTAGACAGAAGCAACCAACTTTGCTGCTCAAATAACTGCAGCACTTGACCAGTACATTAGTTGTAGTTAAAGCACTTCCACAGCACAAGCGGAGCTGAAGCACATTGCGGAGCATGTTTTTTTTAATAGTCAAGCACCCTATAGCACCCAAGCAAGAAGTAAGTCACGTTGAAAATATTGAAATTGTTCAAACAAATTACACATTTTTATTACAGCAGGAATGAGGGAACATTCAATATTGTAATTACTTTTTATAGATATACAGTATATAAGGGGATTTAGTGTTCTCTAAAGGGGGGTGTTTGACTCCCAGCTGAAAGGTTCTGGGTTAAACCCACAGTCTACCTGTAGGCCTCCCTGAGCAATATGCCTACCGTATGCCTACCTGCATGATCAAAAAAGAAATGCACTGTTAAAGATAAATGTGACTGCTGACTAGTGAATTGTTGGTTTGAGGGAATCTCCAACCTGGGAGGTATCGTGGTTGAAGATGATGGAGTTGAGGTCTCCACAGTTGTAGTGTTTGATGAGGTCATCGGTGGTGTATGGCACCTGGAGGCTCCCAGCGCGCAGAGACTCCTGCTGCAGCAATGTCTGGTTCAGCGCAAAGATCACCTGCAAAGGAAAGACAACCACGATAAGTTAACTGTGTTTAAGTCTTCAACTCTTCAAGGGACATCTTTAGGGAACATCTCATGAGCTGTACTTTTTTCAGATTTGTGATTATCTGGCACACACTAGTAGTCTTGAGAATGAGTTGATCGTGTGGAACTTAGAAAGCACTTTGATGTGTGATCTTTACGGTAACTGCTCTATTTGTTTTGTAATTAATAATAATTAGTAACCTTGTGTTTCCGATTCCTATAGCTACTTTGCACTCTGTCCAGTTATGTTTATGAAACTAGTTTGCTCAGCACTACAACATTTGTTGTAGCTACTCCAAATTTCAATGTATGTTTCGTTTTGATGCAAGTCACTTTGGATAAACACGTCTGTGCTGAAAAACAAAATGTAAATGTACTTTCATTTACAACGGCAAACGATTTTCATTATTTTCCAAATTTTTAAAATGTTCTTTTCGCTTCTATATTTTATTCCTTTCGTTTTTTTTTCCATTGATGAATACAAAGGCGGCGTCTCGATGGTTTGCAGCTGTGGGGAGTCTAAGATGCATGAAATAAATAGCGGGGCCAAAAAACAAGGAAACGCGATCCACGGCCCAGAGAACAATTTTACAACTTGCCAATTCTAGAAATGAGTGTCAGCTGTTCAAATGCTACAGTTAGCCGTTAGTCCCAAAACTGTCCAGACCGTTATAGATCAGATCATTTTTACATGTCCAATTCCCACTTCAAAACTCCTTCCAAAGTGTCCCCTGCTTTTGGTGAGATTGTTCTTGTACCTCCTTGGGAAACTATATCAGATTAGGACATGTTTTGGAAACAATTATTTTTAAGTTTTGCAGCAGAAACTAGTGATGTTTTAAATCCAGGTGTGTATTGATTTCTTGTGATGTCCCACATAATCCCTCTTTTAAATGAACAATGGACAAGATTACATTAAATTATATTGAATGATTGCACATTTTTGGCAAGCCTTTCCTGGGCAAGCAGGAAAGTGTATAATGCAGCAAAGCAATCAGATTTGACATGTGTTTGGCTTAATGAAACAGTGGTGGACCTATTCAGAGAGTAAAGTCCCTGATATACATAAAACAAAATCAAACTAGTCTGACATTTCCCCCCCCCCCACACACACACACACACCATTGTCATGATTTTTTTATTGTTTTAAAATAATAGTGTAATGCAGAGAAACAGGTGTAAAATCTTTTGTTTTTGTCAGTCTCCGCCAACCAGTTTGTGAACATTCTCTCTTGCTCTGAACTGAGGTCCTTTTATTTTTGTAACATCGATGTGCCTTTTCAGAAGCATTTCGACGTCACGATGAAGGGACGCCGAGAGGGTATGCTAATGCCATGGTCTGTGTGGAGCTCTGTCCAGGGAGTGATAGGGTTAAGCTTCTCAGACACTTTAAACGCCACCGTGTGTGGTGCATTTCATACCCAACATCGCTCATAATAACACTCATACTCAATGACATGCAGTAGCTAACAAAAAGTATCACAAATTTGGCATGGGCCATAACCATGGGGATAACATCTCCCCCCTCCTTCCTAGACCTCTCAGCCTAAAACACATTTTTTTAAATGTCAGTGTTCGAATTTGAGCTGAAACAGGTGGTTCACTTACACTTCAAATGAACACCTAGCACATTGCAGTGACTGTATTGGTACCCTGTAGAAATCGCTGTGTTCGACAGCAGTTGGACAGCAGTTTGACAGCCTATGTGAACAGAGCAGAGGAGAGAGAGGAGAGGCAAAGCGAAGCAGATGCCTTCTTGTCAGGGGACAAAGACACCCAAACCCTCATTCAGCCTCTCTTCTCTGCTCTCTCTTCTCAGGCTTTCATCGGCCGCGCATCAAAGTGGCGCTCTGCATATGAAAAGGGCCGCGCCACTCTTTATGCCGCGCAAATTAGCCTATCGCCTCCCTTCCGTCACCCCCCCGGAAAAAAACACTGTCACATCTGTGTAGGGGAGGAAGGCCCTCATCTTCAGGGGTTGCACCCACCCACCTTTTCCTTTTTTTCCCCCCTCAACTTTCCCTCTCTCACTTACTCTCTAAGCCCTCTCTCCCCTCAGCCACTCACAGAAAAACCTTTTCAGCCCCCTAAATTATGGCCGTGGGAGGGGTGTGTGTGGAAGGGGGTTAATGGAGAGAGAGAGAGGTAGGGGGGAGGACAGGGTTAGGATCAGTCATAAAAGGGAGAGGGGGTGCATAAGAGAGAAAAGAGGGTGGTTTTGGGGATAGAAAGAGACCGACATGGGGGAAAATGGAGTGAAGTGAAATGAAAGGAAAGGGAGTGAGGGAGGGGGACATACTGGCAGAGATGAAGGGACAGGAGAAAGGAGAAGTAGAGGGGAGCAGGGGGGGTGGAGGAGCTGTTGTGCTGCCGCGCCGCGGGTCACCGGGTGCATTCTCTTACATCGGCTCCTTTTATCAGCGTTGTAGCCTGTCCTCCCCTGGCCAGTGCACACACGCACGCACGCACGCACGCACACACAGGTGCATATTCACTCTTTAACACACACTTATACACACATCCAACATTCACTCTGTTTCACACACAGACATGCAATATTCACTCTTTCACAAACACACGTACACAAACACAAAATTAACTTTCTCCCAAAATGAACACATACACACAAACAAAATATCAACCCTCACTTTCGCACATGCACACACAGACCCACACACCATTGCTATCACTCCCAATCTCTCTCTCTCACACACACACACACACACACCCCTCACCGATTTCAAAGCAAGCGGAACCAATGAAAGTCAATAATTGTCCTTTGTGATGGAAATGTCCCCTCTTGTTGAGATGGAGTGGGCTTGGTGTGTGTGTGTGTGTGTGTGTGTGTGTGTGTGTCCGAGCAAACATCACTGCACTCAGATTCCCACATGTGGCATTTTCAAGTGTTTCAGGGTTTTGCTGAAAAACACCCAACCCCCCCCCCCCCCCCCACCACCTCTCTCTCCCTCTCTCCCCCCTCCCCTTTCTCTCGCCCTCTGTCTCCTTCTCGCTGCTTGTGTGCTCTGTAAGTGTGCTGCCTTTGCTCAGTGTGTGCACCATTCACCGTCCCTGCAAATTTTTGAAGAAATGTAAAGTACAGTGTTTTAAAAGGAAAACCAGATTTCCATTTCAGTCAGCAGTTGTTTGCGTGACATGTGTATGAGTTGACAACACATTACAAGTTAAAAAAACATAAACAAACAAATGCAACAGCTTAGAAAGTAAACAAACAAACTAATAAGAGATATATGTTCCTTCCTAGTAGCTTTTAATTGTTAACGATCACTCTAACCTGTTTGGCACAACCCTGCTCACCACAATCTTAACCAATTGTTTCATCCTGCTTGCAAATGTATGTTAGGTTTTTTCTCTTGAAACCATGTATCTTACATAAACAGTGTATACTATTACACTTACAGGTATTTGTCAGTCACTGCAGTCAGCAAATTATTGTCATTCGAGACACTATATTATATATGTAATACTATACAGAGAAATATTCATTGAGGAAGATGACATACAGACAGATGTGCACATGGACACACACACACACACAAACACAAGTGCATGCAGCCAATTTAATTTGTCTTGGCCGTCTCCCAAATATTCAATAAAGGCTACCAACAGATCCTACGCTTCCCATGATCGATCGATCGATCGATCGATCTCTCTCTCTCTCTCTCTCTCTCTCTCTCTCTCTCTCTCTCTCTCTCTCTCTCTCTCTCTCTCTCTCTCTCTCTCTCTCTCTCTCTCTCTCTCTCTCTCTCTCTCTCTCTCTCTCTCTCTCTCTCTCTCTCTCTCTCTCTCTCTCTCTCTCAGCAAAATCTTAGGGCATTTTCACAATCAGGGACCCGGGCCCAGATCCGAGTACACTTGACTCCAAAGTCCACTTCGTTTGATGTGAACACTTTGTACCGTACCCACCTTTTTTGAAAAGGTGGTCTCGAGTAGGGTTCATGTGTACTCAGGTATGGGTCGTATTAGGTGTGCTTCTTCTATGCGTTTATTTGGCGGCTTGCAAAACAATTAGGTGCATACCGCCACCTACTGTATCGGAGTGTGTAGATACACAAGTGTGCTCAGCAAGGGTACAGAACAACATTACTAATGTGAAAGCTGAGCGGTGAGGAAGTGGAGAGCAGGGAATCGTGCTCAGGCATGGTACGAAGCAATCATACCTAATATGAAAACGCCCTTAGGCCGCGCAGTCAGCCCTGAAACACGACCTTTCAGGGTGTACCGCAGTGGGGATCCAAGCTGAACCTCTGCCCAGCTTTTACAGAGAGAGCCTTCAACCTGCAACTCCAGGGCTGTGCACTTGGGCGGTATAGTTTAATATGGCACGAGTAAGGCAATAAAATACATGGTGATATATTAAATATTGAATGTCCATCTACAAACCACATCTATAATGTATCCAATTACATTTAGTGAATGTAGGTAATAATTATGAATGTAAGAGGTTTATTTCTTTTTTATACTTTAAAAGACTAATATGGAGTTAGTCTCCAAAAACAAAAGTCTTTGTTTAGCAACCTTGCTAGCTGTAGAAGCTCTTGGTTTTTTGGACGGAAAACATTTAGCTTTTATTTAGTTACCAACACTGCTTCCTATGATGTGGAAGGACATTGTGCCTAAATAATCCCCCATCAATTTTTCAAACATTTAGAAATAAATGTCTTACAGGGTGATCATTTTGAATGTGTTTGACTTGTTTAAATGTTTTTTTTTGTTGTTGATTTATACAGACTTTAAAAGCTTTCTGTTTTGCTGGTGAAAAACAGCTTCTTTGTTGACCTTTGCTAATGGGTGTAGGAACTGGAAAAAATGGTCCCAACCCTAGACCCCTACACACACAAACACACGCACATACAAATAAATATTTCACCATTGAACAAGTGAGGTGTAATTTTCTTGTTGAAAACCCACCATTTAAGATCTAGACGTTTAGACACACATACACAAAAACACACGTATCTTTGAATGGCTGGTATGAAGTGTTTTTTTTTCTTCCTGTCTTTCAGTTTTTTTCATTCCTCACCTCATTCATTCATCCATTTATGTATCTATCATCTATCTATTACTGCTTTAATCTCACATCTATTAATGTAACAATCCATTAATCTATACGTGTTCATTCATTCATCCAACCATCCAGCCATTCAGCCTGTTTGGATGGATGGCCGTAATATCCCTCACACCCACTTCACCTCCCTCTCTCCCATTCTACCTCCCTCTCTTCCACCTCCATCTCTCCTCTCACCTGACTCTCTCCTCTCACACCTCACCCTATCACCTCACTCTCTCCTCTCACACCTCACCCTATCACTCCACCTGCCTCTTGCCCACTCCACCTCCATTTCTCCTCTCACCTCACTCTCTCCCAGTCCACCTCCCTTCCTCCTCTCATCTCCCTCTCTCCTACTCCACCTCTCTCTCTCCCACTCCACCTCCCTCTCTTCTTTCACCTCACTCTCTCCTCTCTCACTCCACCTCCCGTTCTCCTCTCACCTCCCTCTCTCCCACTCCACCTCCCTCTCCCCAGTCTACTTGTCATTCTCCCAGTTACACCACCTCCTTCATCCCATCATGTTTCTCCTCTACTACCTTCTCCATCCCCTCTCCTAGATAGCTGTCTCCCACTCTCTCCCACTTTCCATATCTGCATCTGTCCTCCTCTCCTGATCCAATACGTTGGCCTGTCTCCTCAACATCCTTCCCTCTTTACATATCTCTCTCCTCCCTCCCTCCCTCCCTCCCTCCCTCCCTCCCTCCCTCCCTCCCTCCGGCTCTGATCTATACATCCTCCATCAGCCCGGTCTTAACAAGTGACCCCTGCATTCCTGCAGGTCGCTAATGCACGTCTATATTTGTGTGTGTGTGCATGTGTGTGTGCGTGTGTGACTGTGTGCATGCATATGTGCGTGTAAGGGATTGTGTATGCAAGTATATACATGTATGTGCACATTTGTGTGTGTGTGTGCTCTGCCTTTAAACACACAGCTTTATTAATTTTCCAAAACCAAAGGAGAGGAGGCCTGTCATGTTAGATATCCTTGTACGACAAATTGATTGACACACAAGGATAGAAAGAGAGGGGGGGGGGGGGGGGTAGGGTCAGAGATTAGGATATGGACACAAAGAAAAAGAGAAGAGGTAGAGGAGTCTAAGAAAACGTGAGAGAAAAGAAAGAAAGAAAGAAAGAAAGAAAGAAAGAAAGAAAGAAAGAAAGAAAGAAAGAAAGAAAGAAAGGGAAACAGGGAAGTGGGCTGGGTGTTTCTGTTGGGCCGTTGCCAAGCCACAAAGGGAAAATATCTTTGGGCTTATATCTTTGTGCCCCAAAAAACACTTTTTTCCTCTTCTTTTTTTTGGAAAGTAAAATATGTTCAGCTACACTATAATTTGTATATCCTGTTTCCTTTGATCCTGGATGGGTCAATCATTGTCTGGACACAAAGAGCCAAGTCCCACATGTGATGTCATCAAGAGGCACTTTGTGGAAGCCACTGCAACTCCCAATTACAGCGCCATTCACGCACGAACAAACACACACACACACACACACACACACACACACACACACACACACACACACACACACACACACACACACACACACACACACACACACACAAACACTTCCTCATCTGTGCATCTTTACCTTATCTGCCTCTTCTCCAACATCCCACCTTTTCTGTAACCTCTCTCTCTCTCCCCCTCTCCCTCTCTCTCTCCTGTGAAAACATTATTGCGGGCTGCATTTACCTCGCTGCCTGGACGCAGCCAAATATTTAGGCTGTCACTGGGAATCAGCCTCAAACCAAATGGCTGGAGGTGTGCACAAGCATTTGTGTGTGTATTTGGACGTGTGTGTGTTTGTGTGCATGTGCATGTACGTGAAGCTGTGTGTGTATTGGCGGGGGGATAGTGGTGGTTGTGGTGATTGAAACGTCAACTTCTCAAAAACCTCTCTCTGTCGTGGCTCCCAAGAACCCCCCCCCCCCCAAAAAAAACCTCCCCACCCACAACCCCCACCACTTCTGCTGCCCTATTCCCAACAGATGCACACACGCCAACACAACTCACTTATACAGAGGTTAGGATTACCATACCACTAAATACACACATTTGTATGAGTCTCTGACCAGCCGTCTAAGGCTGTTCTTTCTGTCTCTTAATGTATTCATCTTTTTAACCTTTATTGCCCTCTTTCCTCAAAGGTAGTGCAATCAATGCCCAATGGGTGTTAGACTTATACGTGTGCAGCACATATTATCACAAGAAAAGCATGTAGCTTGGTTCAGTGACTGAGTGGCAGTGACCACAGTGGTGTTTTAGTGGCAGTCACCACAACTTTCGACTCTTTGGTGTCTGTGCAGCTTTCTCACAAAATACTCTACATTAAGGGAATTAAAAAACAAACACACACATTCATATGAACACAGGCATGTGCACAGAAACAGACATAACACATTGTGGTGTGAGGGGGGGCGTGGCTTGGCGTCGGCTACAGACAAGGGGGTGGGGGGGGGGGCTCAATTGCGGGACCGACACAGCTGTGGGTGGTGAGCCTAATGAGTCAGTGACTATATATACTCATGTTTGTTCTGCTCTCCCCCACAGCAAGACTGGGTCCAGCATACCGGAAGGACAGCCGTATGTGTTTTCGCCCTTGTATTATATTTTGGTTTTGTTTCATTGTCAGCTATGCAAGTAAAAAGGCAGGTTCCATTATAGATGGCGACCTCAACCGTAAAATAAAAGATGCTGGCAACTCATTTGTGTGTTACTTCTATCTAAAAACCTGGTACTAGCAGGGAGTGCTTGCTCAAGTGCTGAGGATGATCAGCACTGATGATCACCCACAGTCCCAAAACCACCAAGCCCAGGCCATGCTGGACTTGGCATCTCATCATGCAGGGTGTTATGTCGCGACGATGTGAAAGTGTTCCTGGAGGTGTTTGAGCGAATGGCAGCGGCGTGTGGGTGGCAGCAGGTCCAGTGGGCCGTTGCTCTCCGGCGATGACGGTGGATGGCCTACTGACAGCCACGCGCAAGTCCTATGTGGACCTCAGGCATGCTCTCCTGGATCGCCTGGGTCTCACACCAGAGGGACACAGACGCCAGTTCTAGGGATTTTGGTTGGGGGTAGGCTTTTTTCCTACGCTCACCAGTTGCTCGACTCCGCTTGACAGCCAGCAGGTGTTTGAGTATGTCACAGTGAAACGATTCCTTCGGGGCCGTCCGCCATCCAACGCAGAGTGGGCCATCTGCCACTGGCTGCCACCCTCGCCGCAGCAATCATGTTGGCAGAGGATGGGTCTCACTGGGGGATGGGGGTCCCAGCCCAGCCATTGACAGCTCCTCGACTTGGGACTGCCCACTGATGAAGGTGGGTCAGTTGGTCTGGGTCGCTACCTCATCTGCCTCCTCTCCTGACAGGGAGGATCGGTACAGCATACTGGTGAGGATGCAAGGGGGTACCTATCAGTCTTTGTTGGATTCGGGGAGTTCTCAAAGCCTGATCCACCAAAGCCTGGTTCGACCCGGGGCTTTTTTGGAGGAAATTAAGTGTAGTCATGGGGATGTGACCATAGAAATTTGCTGGATAGGGCAAAGGCATAAGGTAAAGGCTGTGGTTAGTTCCCGCCTATCGTGTCCCCTGCTATTGGGAACTGATTGGCCGGGCTTCAGTAGGGAGAGACAGAGGGGACGCGTACGCGACTGGCAGGGACAGGTGGAATGTTCACTGTGCTCAGCAGTGATGTGAGGTCATCTGGTGAAATGGTACGCCGTGACATAGCTGTCACATTTACACACTTTATGATAGTTAGGTACAGGTTATATAGGGTGAGTCGTGACACAAGAGGGGAAGAAGTGAGCCAGTTATTCATCCCAAAAAGACGTCATCAAACACATGACAGGCTCATGGCCCGCTTCTATTGGCTGGGCATTCACGCAGATGTACATCGGTGGTGTGCATCCTGCCGTGAAAGTCAGTTGGTGAATCCTCAGGCCACCCCAAAAGGGTCGTTACGCCCACTACCTTTAATTGAGATCCCCTTTAAGAGAATTGGCATGAACCTAATCTGGCTATTAGAATGTAGCACGCGGGGATACCGATTTGTGGATTACGCAACCTGGTATCCTGAGGCGGTGCCACTACGCTTTATCACAGCAAAGAGCGTAGGGCAGGCACTGTTTCAATTTATGCCATGTACACTACGCAATTGTTATAGGTTACTGAGGGTTAAATCTATCCAAACCAGCATGTACCATCCCTAGACAGACAGCCAGGTGGAGAGGTTTAACAAGACGTTAAAGTCCATGCTGTGCAAGTTTGTGCACAAGGATAGTCGGGATTCGGATAAATGGCTCGACCCTCTATAATTCGCAGTATGAGAGGTTCCTCAGGCCTCCATGGGTTTTCCCCATTTGAACTGGTGTTTGATAGGCGGCCTGGGGGCTTATTGGACCTAATTAAAGAAAACTGGGAAGAGGGTCAAAGCACCAGTAACATTTTGATTCAATACATTATGGACCTGGGAGCAAAACTCCATGCACTGGGGCAGGTTTCACGGGAGAATTTGCTTCAGGCCCAGGAACGTCAGTGACTGAATAATAGAGGTACTTGAAGACAATTCACACCAGGAGATAAAGTACTTGTATAGCTTGCCACATCCAGCTCAACATTACTTGCGAAGTGGCAAGGACCCTTTGTGGTCACACGACGGGTCGGGATGTTGACTACGAGATTGTGTGTTCCGACAGGGGGAGAGGGCAGATTTATTACCTCAATCTCCTAAAAATTTGGAATGAGGTGTGCCCCGTCTTATCCATCCCTGTGTGATAGACACACTTTTCTCCTCGTCAGCCGAAGTCGCAGAGTTGCAGCAGTGGTTTGCTGACGTCTTCTATCTCCTTGCTTTGCTTATTAACTTATTAATCACCATATTGCTTATTAACCACCATATTAAAACATCCCCAGGCGGAGGGGTTGAGAGGGTTGGGAGTCAGTGGCTGGTCTAGTCCCATTGTACTTGTACATTGTACAAGTCCGATGGGTCTATTTGGTTCTGTGTTGACTACCGCAAAGTGAATGACGTGTCATTCGTGTCAAGTTCGATGTGTATCCAATGCGGTTGGTCGAAAAACTCCTAGATCTATTAGGCACAGCTTGTTTTTTTTCGACACTGGATTCATCCAAGGACTACTGGCAGATTCCCTTATCTCCAGAGTCTGAGGAAAGATCGGCCTTTTCCACTCCGTATGGCATGTTCCAATTCAATACGCTTCCTTTTGGATTGTTTGGGGCTCCGGACCCTTTTCAGTGTCTCATGGACCAGGTGCTGGGTCCGCACGCTAAGTATGCTGCTGCTTACCTTGATGATGTCAATATTCATAATGACACCTGGCAGCAGCATATTCAGCGGGTGGTGGCAGTATTGGAGTCACTTTTGTAGAATAGATTGTAGAATGGATTGTAGAATTGGATGATGGGAGGTACGTTATTTTGGGTACCACTTAGACCGCATGAAGGACATGTGGTGTGGGGGGGCGTGGCTTAGCGTCGGCTGCAGACCGGAGGACTGGGTGGCTCAATTGCAGGGGCCGTTGCAGATGCAGGAGGTGAGCCTAATGAGTCAGTGACTATATATACTTCACTTGTTCTGCTCTCTGCCACAGTGAGACTGGGTCCAGCATACCAGAAGTATATACCATATGTATTTTCGCCTGTAGATTATTGTTTGGTATTGTTTTATTGTATGCTACGTAAATAAAAAGGCAGGTTCCATCACTAGGTGGCGACCTTGGACCGTAAAATAAAAGGCGCTGGCACCTAATTTGTGTGTTCCTTCTATGTGTGAACCTGGTACTAGCAGGGAGTCTGCTACACACAGACACACATGTATGCACATACACAGCCAAGCATGTACACATGCACACTTACTGTATTTTCACACGTTGTGTAACAATCACACACACATAACACAGGAACACAGAACACACACTAGGAACCCCAACACAGCTTCCATCCAGTCTGTGTCCATCAATCTGAACAGGGGTAGGGGGGGCAGTGGAAAACATGAGCGAGGGAGCCACCAGGAAAAACACCCATCCATCTCCATTGCTGTCCGTCGCCGTAGGAACGGCGTGTTAATGTTCAGGGCAACAGAGTGGGACAGGACTGTGAACCCAGGTCAGGAGAGGACTCTAACCTAGCTCTGCATTGTAAAGGAACACAGTATACATGCTGAAGCTGTTTTAGTAGGCATAGGTAGCTAATGCTACCTATGCTAGGGCTCAGTGTTGGTTAGTGAGAGAGAAGAGGGATATGTAAACTTCAACATTTTACAATGTTGGTTTTATTGAGTAGTTTTAGTAGTTGTGTAGTTTTTCCAGATTTCCTCCAGGCCGTGTTATGTACACACACGCGCGCACGCGCGCGCACGCGCACACACGCGCACACACGCGCACACACACGCACACACACACGCACACACACACACACACACACACACACACACACACACACACACACACACAAAATGAAATGTTTACACTAGTCCCTGCCTGACTGTCCATCTCAGGACATAAAACAGAGCTGGGACTTGACCTCTGACCTCTGGAAAGCCTCATATTTCAACGCACTGCAGAGCACACGCACACACACACACACACACACGTGTGCACATACAAAGACACACAGGCAGACACATGCGCGCACACACACACACACACACACACACACACACACACATACACACACATACACACAAACACACACAAGCACACAATGACTTGAACACACACAGACACACACATTAAAGACTACAGAGGTCGACTTTTCCATCTTCCCAGGGTTCTAAAGGTCGCTAATGGACTTCCTATGTGGACAGATCCATTACAGGTCTTGTAAATAACAATCTCCCCAACACTGGCATCACTATAGACCTGCTCCACCCAGGGGGTGGGTGCAGCCCCACAGGTCAAGTGTAGCGCCAGCAGGAATGTCGAGCAATGTTAAAATAAAAAGCACTCCTTTATTATCCGTTATGTATTTAGGCACAATGTGAGGATAATAAAGTGAATCGGATTCAATAAAATGTTTAATATTGTTATGTACATTTTTCATCTTTGACATTATCATTTTCCACTAAGAAATTCAGTTAAAAATACAACTTAACAAACAAAACAAAAAAATAAAAGAAATTCAGTTTTAGTTTATAGCTTTTGAGTTAGCTACTATGTAATGATTTTTTCCCCAAATAAAGACAAACTATATCTACTAAAAACACATCCTTCAAAGATGTTACTAAATACTTTAAAATAAGTATTTTCCTGTGAATGTGCAGTCCTATAGTCTAGTTGTAATGTCTTGCACACACGTGCACTATACACAGGCACATTTACAATATATACACAAGAATATCGAAAGACAGGCACCAAAATGTAAGAGAAAAAGAGTTAGAGGGGAGAAAGATACCGCTACCCAGAGCCTCTATGCCACAGGATTATGGACAAAATATGAAAACCATCCAAACATGTTGGAGTTCAGTAATCATTTATGAATAAAACAAACTAAAACAACAGAATCATTGCGATGTATTTGCTGTAAACTCTAAGTCCTGTGATACGTTTACACTGTGGACAAAAATAAGTATTTAGGACAAAAATAAGTGAGCAGATACGGGAAAAATACATATATTTATATAGTGGAAAGAAGACACGCGGAGAAGGGCCAGAGATAGATATTCATGGAAAAGGAGGAGAGGGGAAGGAGGGACAAACAAGATGTTTATAGATATTTATACAAAATGCAAGTGTGTTTACTGGCATTTCAGACAGTACATTTAAAAACAAACATTACATTACAATGGCTTAAAATAACCACCTATTAACCAACATATTTCACCATGGCATTACATGAGCTTAGGTTGGGATCTGTCACAGAACAGACAGGCAGAATATTTGATATGGTTATGCTATGCTAAGATGGTGCACAGCAGATGCTGACATAACTAAACCATGTCAAAATGTCAAAGCAACAGTAACGGCAACAGAAACTAAAAGAGACATAGGTTTAAAAAAAAAGTTTAAAAGTCAACAGACCAACAGATGCATTCAGACTGGGAGATAATGGGATAGTAGTCTCATAGTGTTGTCAGTGTACAAGGACAGACGAGGGCTCTTACTATTACTGAAGCTGAAGGACTGTTTGGATAGAAATTACCTGGGAAACTTCTCTCCATGGGATGTGGAATTCACTGTTTGCGTGTGAATGTGTGTGTGTGTGTGTGTGTGTGTGTGTGTGTGTGTGTGTGTGCGCGCGCGCATACAATTGTGTGGGTATCTATGTTTATGTGCACATGTGTGTGTGTAAGTGTGATGTGATTTTACATTTTTGGAAATATTTGATTCAATCATTTGTTCTCATTGTAGACTAATCTTTGCATGTATTAAAGGCACGTGCACACACACTTGTACACTATTGTGTGTATGCTATGGCTATGAAGTATACCACTCTCACTCTCTCTCTCTGTACCTAAATCTCGCACTCTGTCCCTTTCTTCTTGTACAGATGCAAAACAAGTCCAAACATCAGTCCATCACATTCCCAGTTGTGTACAGACTAAGATATGTCACTCATCTAAGAACTGCCCACTATTAATCACCACCAAGTATGTCCCACCCATCTTATCCCAGTGCAGGCCGCCAGAACTGGAGGCTATGTCATGCTCATAACTTCACTAGTTCACTAAGCTAGCATGATTACTAATGCCAGACCTAAGACGTTTTGGTAGCATTTGTATTATTAGGGGTATGTTATTAGGCCTACTGTGTCACAGATTATCCATGATGACATGCTCAATTTAAAAGATATGGTAGAAACATATGTTGATGTATACGGATTACATTCCCACTACAGACAACTGTTCTGAACTAACGGTACCTGCCATTATTCTAGCATCAGCTAACTTTCCGATACTAAACTCGGGCCAATGAGGTCTGTCATAAATATAACTGACTTTGAAACTACATAAATAAACTTAACTCGACTTGGCTATGGGAGTATCTATTGTGTCAAAAACATGTGTCGTGAAGAATTAGATGTGCTAGCAAAAAAGTTTGGCCAGAATGGCTGGCCACATTACTGAAAACGTAGCCAGCGGTCATGGAAGTTTGCCAGTCTGTCAATACCTACATACTTTATTTTGTATTGAAAAATACAGTAGAAGCCCTTGTCTATAAAGTTTTTTAGTACAAACGCAACATGAAGACAACTTAAGGTTCCCAACGACAAGTGTGTACTACTGTGTATTGTGTACTATATTGTACTGTGTGTACTGTACCGTGTTCTGTACTGTACTGTGTGTACTGTGTAGCCTACTACAGCTGGAGCTAACTTTCGGGGGGGGGGGGGGGGGGTCACAGTTGAGGAGGGAAAAAAACAAAAATGCGGCACTTTCATTTTAAACTCATCACCTGAGTGGAAGAAATGTCTGTCCATGTTTTGGAAACATTTGCATTATTCATCTGAGCTGTGAAGACAGTAACGCTTACAAATCTCTGTTTTGTGTCAACATGTCACAAGAAAACAGCCAACAGGCATATGTGGTGAACATGTGACATCCCAGAACAATTGCCCAGGAAGGCTTGAAACATTTAATTTTTCACTCATGTTGATGAGGCTAGCGTGATCCCACTCTCTGTGTATTTGTCTATTGAAATATGTGTTTGTGTTATGTACTTGTCTATTGAAATATACAAAGTAATTGACACATTGATGACAAGCCCAACGCATTGTTTGAATTGATACCATTGTACATGTCAAGGAACAATGTTACGTATAACTTAATAGGTTATGATGAAAGCTTACATGCTTTGAAGTAGAATGGCTTCTCCGAAATACATTAATATAGCTTGTGTTACTTATGTTTAAAATGTCATTGTAAAAATCGCTTCAGTTACAAAAAAAGACATTTTGGAAGAGACTAAAATGTATCCTAAAGCACACAGAATTAAACTTAAACTTAAAACTTAAACTCAAACTAATGAGAACTAGGCCTACCGGTCATTTTCTTTATCCATCATTAAGAATCGCATTTATTATTATTATTATTATTATAAGTCAAGTATACAAAATTCCTTTTTAAATACGCATAAAGATTACATTCAAGATATTTTAGGCACTGTTGCTTTCCAACTGCCTCATTCACTTGAGCAAGCAGTTTTCCACACACAACTCCAACAGTTAGCTTACTGATTGGTAGCTCAGCGGTATGTGCATGGAACTGAGAGAAATGTAGCTTCTAGTCATCTTAACAGTTAGCATCAAACCCTTAACACAACATTGTGTGATAAAACCCACACTGTGGTGTTTTCTCCCCTTAAAGCTAATGTATGCTCATTAAGAGTCATTACGGCTCTCATTACAATGTGTTAGCTGCCCATCATGTGCTTGGTTTTGTTGTGCATGGGGGGGGGGTCGACTCGTTACTAAGCTACGGCCAATCAGGAGCCGATTAGCATGTGACTGGCGCAGGACCGGTGGGCTTTATCCCCAAATGCCATACATCCCGTCCCAAGAATTTAGGGCCACAGAGGGGGGTTTATTACTCATCATAAAAGGCTCAATGTTCGATTAAAATCTAAAAATGAGTTTCCAATAAATACCTCATCCTCTCTGTGTAGTAGGACAATGCTGCGTGTTTTTTTTTGTTTTGGGTTTTTACTGTAAATTAAGATGACAGCAGCACTCCTCCTTTCCTATCCAAGTTGCATTTATTTCACTAATAACTTGATTGTGTGTTTGCATGGTGAGGATAAGGAACTAAGTATAATGCGAGTGTTAAACTATAAAATGATCAAAGTTCTCGCAACTCTTCTCTCAGGGCCAAATCCAAGACTACTTCTCAATACTAACCTTTCATCCTCTACTCTCATCACTCAAAATCATCTTCAATTCAATTAAAATCCTCATCATACCTGTCTCATACCACAATGCCTGAGTATTACAAACCACAGGCCACTGTAATGATGTCTCTAACATATTCTGGACAGACATCCATCCTTGATGTAACTCCAGTTCTATGACTACGTGCGTAGCCGGTTAGCAGTGAAGTTGACAGTTTAGCAGTAAATGTACAGTGGAGGCTACAGTTTGTCAGTGAATAAAGGTAGGAAGGGTAATGCCTCCATTGTTCCTGTGTGTTTGTGTCACGTTGAAGATGTCACAGCAGTTTCATGCGGTGTCGCTATGAAGCGTGCCTACACTGACGGGGTACTATCCGCAGTGGAAAACCAAGTACTTGGTACCAAAAGTGAGTAGAGTCCGGACTGTTGCGGATAAATAATAAGCATATGTATCAGCAGCTCAAAAGAGTAGTAATAAATATACAAGTTGTAGTAACTGCACCTCAACACATGATGGCGGCAAACAATATACTGGGGGCGGCGCTTAACGCTAGCCATTGTGCGTCATGGAGGCCACGCCTCCTGCCCAGTGACTACCGGCGGAAGTCGCCGGCTCAAGTCAGAACACTCCCCAGGCAGCGCATAGGAAGGAAGCAAAGCGACTGAGGATGCAACGCTTGGGGTTCTCCACGCGGCGTGATATACATATAATACTTCTCCTTCTGGTTCATAGTTAAATAACTTAAACCTAAACAAATAAAGTGAGTTATAAGCGTTCCTGTTGTCGGCAGCCTTCTTCCCCGGGACACAAACCCCACAGGACGAGTATAGTCGAGCCGAGGCGATATCTTGCAGTGGAAAAGTGCCATTTGTTCTCTACTGTACTGTGAAGATACCAATGACAGCAGGGTGGTCTATTGACAGGCCAAGAGCAATAAAAGCTTCAATATACAGGTCCTGCAAATACCACCACATCTTTTGAAGTGGCTGGAAAAATACCGTGGCGCAAGGCTTTTAGTCACAGGTATTAAATGAAAGTGGCATGTAGTGGCAGTCCGGGAGAGTTTTGTCATTGCAAACAACTGGCACTGGTCAACTTTAAAACAGATGCTGAAATATCAGGGAAAGTATGTGATCAGACCTTCATCCAAAGTGACTGTGACAAAGTGAGGTTGAACAATTAAACTATTACAATTGATATTGAAACAACTATGACATGTGAGTGCAACTAACTTTTCAATAGGAATTTTTAATGACTTTTTTGGAAAAATAACTATCTTAGTGTTCGATGGCTGCAGAGCAACCACAATCTTTCTCTCTCGCTCACTCACACACACACACACACACACATACATGCACAACAAGGCTTCCTAGACTGCACAGGTTTTAAAGAGCCGGTAGTAAGTAAGAGAGAGACATGCAGTTAAATCTCCAGCGGAATTTCGCTGGCTTGTATTATGAAGTTAGCCTGCAACACGGGTCCCTGGGGCAGCCTGAACTAGCTGGACATCCTCAGCACTGTGTTGGCTTCCTGGAGCTCCTGGCAATTCATTTGTCACCCACTTTTGTAGTTATTTTGTAGTTTTTTTTTATTTTTTGTGTAATTCGTTTAGCCAACCTGATGGAAATTGAATGATTACAGTTATATATCCAGCCCTTTTAGTATTAAACATTTAACCTTTAACATGGAAACCTTTGCTTTCAACCTTTGTTTCCAACCTTTGTAACAACAATTCTAACAATTGTTTTGGACGATACATTTCACTTTTAACAATCAAAGTTATTGTGCATGTATGAAGTGCTTTTATGGTTATTGCGGTATTTCCTGCCCAGTCAAGCTTGCTTGTCAAATAAAATAGAAGCTGTTAAGATGAATGGAAAACGACCACTCATTGATGGAGACCTTTAAAATTCAGCCACGTTACCATATAACACACAGTAGCTGTGGTGCAATGGAACTAAAGTGTTCCATTATCAACATAATAAAATATTTCTGTACGCAAAGTAATCACAAGAGTTAATAGGTTAGTAACTTTCCAAATATCTGCATCCCTGAAAATACAGAACCATTGAATTGTATTTTAAGTGCGGGGGTGGGGGAGTAGTAGACTATAACCTATCTGGTCGGATGCACAGGAACCGCTTGGGGGAATACAAGACATCTAATATAGGCAGCTTGGTCTGTTTGGTCAACAACGAGATGGAAACCAGGCACTAGTATCAACACTAAGCTCTCATGATGCAAAGTAGCACTAGAAGTTTGCTAGCTCTTAGCTTTGCTCCTGGAAACATCACAGAGCAATACAATAAAATCAACATAATCTAAATCCAATGGCATTGTGGGACTGCAACAATTTAAATGCATTCTGCACCCAAAGGGATGCAAAAATGCACGCGATAGAAAAAACTATATTACAAATGCTGACACACACAGGTTCACATAATGAAGAAGCGTGAATGAGAGAAACTTTGAAAACATTTTAATGGATAAAAGCTTTTGGCTCAATGTCTTGCGCTATTACTGCATGTTACACCACGTTATCTTAGACTGATATTTGCTTTACGAACTCAGTGGTTGATGCAAACTGCATTATAGGAAAGAAAAAAACTCTAATGGTGGTTTGAAAAACAAACTCTCCTTTATTTGTAGACCTTCCAATCCATCCATGGAACTGTCTGGAACTAGACAAATCTGATTTTCCGGGTAATATGCATACAGAAAAGGTCATACTAACATTGTTATAGTGAATTTAACTGGAGGCAAACAATCACTCTTTATAGTCCCATTATATTACGGGTTACATTAAAATAAATGATTGATTTTAGTCAAAGCATTTATGAATTGACATTGGTTCCTACTCCTACTTTTCTTATCTGGCAATAATGTAAACATATAGACAGTGTACGTAAGGAAGGCACTTAAATAAGTTATTAAGTTAGGGAAAATGTCAGTTTCAAAAGAAATGTCCCTGAGTGAGTATGAGCTTGATAGAACGATGCAATACAAATATGCGCACCTGCTATAACTTGTAAACACGTTGAAGCTTTACAAACTCAGATTCTTCACCGTTGTGTTCAGTGTACCACCCTCAGGAGCTGCCAAGTTTCTGGCCTGGAAATACGTTTTAAATAAATATCAAGCTATTTTTCCAGCGGGACAAATGAGATCTACTTAAATTGAATGCCCATGTGGTCAACCTCTTGGTATGAATGGCAGTGGGCCAAACACGATGCCTAAAGTCCCAACACAGTGCCTATAAGCCCACCGCAGTGCCTTTAGCCCCAACACGGTGCCTATTGGCCCAACGCAATGAATATAGGAATATAGGAGGGTGCCCATAGGCCCAGGACAGACCCTATCGGCCCAGGATGGTGCCTATAGGACCAACACGGTTCGTATAGGCCCAGGACAGTCATTGTCCTTTCCCTTCCATTCTCAAACTTTCACTCTGGCAGAGTTTACGTAAGCGACACATTCAGCGGTCATTACTGTGATGGGAACAGCGGGGAAAGATGCTCACGCGTTCTGACAGGATCTGTCACGTTCAATATGTTTCCTGAGAGTCCTCCTGGGTTTATGTGTGAGAAAGAAGAAAAAAGAAAAATAACAGCCCACAAACTAAATGATGTAATTGGCCAGTTTCCCCGTGCTGAAGCAGTACAACTGACCATACATATCCATGCATGGATTAGAAGTACTAAGGCAGAAATGTAGAAATGTCCTGTGTTATCATCCTGAATTCTTCCTGAATGTCCTAAACTTAAGAATCATCACAGAATCATCATAAAAAGACTTCTATTATCACCTCTTATCATGTAGACACTCAATATGTTTAACATGACCTTCAATATGTTTAATATATGACCTTCTGTGTTTAACATATGACCTTCAATATGTTTAACATATGACCTTCAATATGTTTAACATATGACCTTCAATATGTTTAATATATGACCTTCTATGTGTTTAACATATGACCTTCTATGTGATTAACATATGACATTCAATATGTTTAACATGACCAATAGTTTAGACTTAATGTAAACTTTTCATGGTTGACCAGGAATCTCCCCACATTCTGAGTTCATGAAACCTAACAATAACCCCCCCCCCCCACACACACACACACACACACACACACACACACACTAGAGATGTGTGGGTTGAGTTATTGGCAGTAACTACAAGAGGATAGCATGGCCAGTGTTGAGCGAAATTGACAGACGTACGATTGAAGTAAAAAAATGGTGAATACTTAATCGCAAAACTCATTCATTAATACAAATGCATTACGATAGGATAATAGGCTGCACTCACGTGCATGCTGAAAAGGTTGGCAACAAGTAAGACACCATTTTATAATAGCGGGTTGGGAAGCAGGCACGGGTGAAATTTTCTGTCGCGTAGCAGTCGGGTGCAGTTACAGCAATATGCGGGTGAGAAAATACCTTGACCATGCATCACTAACACACACACAAACACACACACAGTGACTTCATGACTCCTTTAATGCAAGAGTCAAATCAACACCTTCCTTCCTGGAGATGAGTAAGTAGCTCCTCCAATCTCAACCCTACCTTCCATCTCCCCCTCCCTCTCCCTCTCTATAAAAGAACGAGGGAACCAAAACACGATCCAAACATTCTGTCCTTGCGCATTGCAAACCTCCACAGAAAGCCCAGGATTCATCACCTCCCCATGCACCATTACTCCCAATGATGGGAGGAAAGGGGAAAGACTGAGAAAAAAGCACAATGCTGTCATTAGCAAGTCCGCTCCATTAAAGAGTGGAATGTCCTCATCGTGGAGGTTTTTTTCCTCCCCTTTTTCAAACAACCAGAGACAGAGGAAAGCAGTCCTCCGTGAAGCCATTGTGGTCTTCAAACCCAGCTCACTTAGTGTAATGGGGCAGGCTGAGCCGACTTGTCAAAGAGAGAAAAGGGAAGGGAGGAGGGGGTTAGTATGAGGTGCAGCCATGCCTGTCCGGCGTGGCAATGGAGACCCCAGATAAAAAGAGAATCTCTCGTTTGAATGCCACCTTTTAAATTAGTCTATAAAGAAAAAGAGGACTTTGCACCGAGCGCATTGGTTTGTCTAGACACATCAATAGACACCTCCACATGTTTTTAGATAGATGTCAGGCGGTACTTAGTGTCCGTCCGCGATGCACTCAACGGCTCCAGAGGTTATATAGTAGAGGTCTGTTTGGTTTCCACTGCCTTGCTGTGGTTTAACTAAGCTTTTGCACCTAATTCTCATATACTGTGTATGCCCCTTAATGTTTAATGTATTTGTCTTGCTCGAGAAACTGAGCTATGATTTGTCTTTTGTAGATTTGTTCAGTTCAGTTCTCAGTTCTGATCTTTATTGTCACTCGAGGGGAAATTTGATTTGCAGTAGAGGGCAAAAACACAGACACAACATAAGGAGCATATAAGGAGAACACATATCTGTTTGTTAAAAGTATCAAACCATTGGAATGGTAGCCATAATAAAGTGCTGCTGAGCAGCGCAATCAAGCTTTAGTGCAAATTAAGCGCATTTATTGCACTTGGAACAAAGGGACATTTAAACCTATTACTTTTTACCCTGGGGGACCTGTATCTCTGGCCAGAATGGAGAAGAACGAATTACTCTAAGAGTGGGTGGTCAGAGTATGTAAGTAACTTTATTTATATAGCACCTCTTGAGAGCAGAAACATCACAAAGTGCTTCGCAGAGGCAATAAAGTATAAACAGACATACAGACATAAAACACAATAAGTACAAAAATGAAAGGTGTCCAGTGTCGACAGAGTCCAATGGGAGAGAGTGCCACAGTTTAGGAGCCACAACCTCAAAAGCACAGTCTCCTTTATGTGGCCAAGATAGACGTGCCTTCCGCAAAACATGTCTCTTATAGATATCTGCTAAAGAAAGCTGCTGCTTGCCAATTATTCTGCTGGCTACTACTATTAAACAAAAGGTTAAAATGGACCCAATAAAAGATTTGTAAAATAAAGCCATCAGTGTCAAGTCCACATTAAAAGTATTCAGTCAGCGCAGTCTCTGCAGACCCTTTTTGCAGATTGCAGATGTGATAAGGTCATGGTTTAAGTTCTTGTTGATCACTGTGTCCCAGGTACATGTAGCACTCAACCGTCTCAACAAGTTCGGCCTTGATTATAGTTGGGAAGGCTGCATGGGAAGTTTTCTTGAAGTCGATGGCCATATCTTGAGTTTTGTGAACATTTAACTTCAGGAAGTGGTTGTCACACCACTGTACAAAGTATTTCACAACTGGCCCATTATCACATGACCACTCTATCCTGGAGCAGATTGATTAAAAAATGTCATCTGCGAACTTCAGGAGATGCCTTGTTATCGTAGTTACTCCTACAGTCGTTTGTATATAGCATACATAATAATGAGGACAGGACACACCCCTGGGCTGAGCCTGTGGCTGACAACCGCTTCTGGGATAGAGCACCATTAGCCCTGACTGCCTGGGGCCTACATGTTAGAAAGTCCAGTACCCATTTCACCATACCAGCATCAAGATTAAAAGTCTTTTTTAGTTTACTAGCTAAAATGTGTGGTTGGATTGTATAATGGTTAATTCTTCACTAACGACATTTAAACAATACAAACAATACAAGATGTTAAAATTAGACAGACCATTACTGCTTGTCGCTACTCACGCAGTGCCATAATATCTCCATCGGTATTTAATAAAAAACACTATAATAAAAAATAACTGCAAGCTAGCTGACTGGAGTGCTTTTATAGGTTGAGGAGCTTTAGAATAACAAGCTTCAAGGTGTCAGCATAAATGGTCAAGTGTAATCCCCCTTCAGCTCACAGCCAGCATTAGCAGAAATTCTACAATAATACGCAACATGATTTCATAGCGACGGCTGCCTTTGAAACCAGTGCCGGCTAATTGTGTAAAGGTCTGCGGGGCTCACGGGCCACTGGTCTGAAGAACAAGGTTCCTCTCTCTTTTTTTCCGGGGTTGATTTCAGACTTAGTCATTATTAGGATCCTTTTTTTGTGAAGCTTAACAGCGGAGAAGCACGAATGAGTGTTTGTACAGCTGATTACTCCACCACCACACCTCTCTCTCCCCTCGACCGAGGGACGGCTAGCAGAGAGAAACAGAAGGAAAGAGAGGGGCCACAGAACCAAGGGCCTCTGTTCACAGAGAAAAAAAATGTGTAGGCGTATTAATCAGTAGACCTATCACTTCCGATTTTTATTAAAGGCATTTTTCCTACAAATGCCCCATTGAGTCTGTTTGACAATTCCTGCCCGGCATGGGGAATGTCGTCTTAGAACGGCTGTTGATGAAAAAAAAAGTAAAATACCACAGGATAAACTACATGCAAAACCTAACTCATGTCCAAATATTTATAATTATAATTTACATTTTATTTTAACATATGACTTGTTAGATACACATTTTCAATCTTCAACTCGAACTTGTTAGCCTGTATGTTATCAGTATAAACAAAACCTAGGATATAGCCAGTATGATGTAAGGTAAATCGTCTCTCTCATTCAGATAGGAATGGGGCATAACAATTATTAATAATTAAAATCTGAATTCAAAAGAATTACTTCAAAATTACATGATGGGATGTCACCTGGACTAATAAAACAGTACAAGCTACGCTTTGGTTGTGTTTAAATCACATTCAAATGTTTAAAAAGCCACTGCCAGATCTACATCTAATGTACCTTCCAAAACCCTATGTTTATTTGGACAGCGCTTTGCAGGGATCAGACCAGAGGCCAACTGCTTGTCAGACCCACCAAAAGTACAGATTTTCATGAATGAATTTCTATTCAAAACGCGCTGTGTTTCATGAAATCTTTCCAAGACCCACTTGGCTGGAATGCACCATGTATGTTTTGGGTCTGGTCTCTCAGAGGGTTGACAACCTCAGGGTGAGAACGAGCTGAAGGTTAAACTGGCACATATATGGCACATATATTTTTCTTTTCTTTTTCTTTTTTATGTGTGGCTTGAGCACCTTAGAAGACACCAGTATCACAGGAAAGATGAGGGAAATGCACCTAAAACAAAACACACACATACACAGGTCCAGATTCATAGCAGGTTACGGTCCGGTAAGCACCTGACCGGGCATCTTTCTGCTGTTTTTGTTTTCATGAACACCCACCTGGGAGAAGTTGAGTCCGTTGAGCGGGTGGCACTGCTCCTCCACTTTCTCCACGGCACCCGTCTTCTTCCTCATTCTCTCCGCTTCCTGGGCCAGGTAGAGGTCCAGCACGGGCACGCCCCGTGTCTTGATGTCCGCCTCCGTCAGCGAGTTGACCATCAGCATCACCCACACGGGCCGCTTCCGCTCCCAGTTGCCCGCAATGGCGTTGAACAGGTAGTCCGCGTACAGGCCCTTTCCCCGCTGGTCCGGTGTCATCCACGAGGGCATCATGAGCTTGACGTACTCCAGGTGCCTCTTGAGACGCCGGTAGATGTCCCGGGGTAGAACGTCCTGTAGGTTCTCGCCCTGCGGGAGCAACTGGCAACTGGTCAGAGCTGAGATGGTGTATGGGTCGGTGAGGTCCAGCTCAAAGTACACAATGTTGCTCTCCTGGAAGGCCTGCTTAGAGTTATCTGGGATGAAGTCCCAGACGCGGGTGTAAGGCACATGGATGGTGCCGTAGAAGTAGGAGGGGGGGTCACGCTTGATGGTCCACAGGAAGGAGTTGAGGTCGGTTTGCTGGGGAAAGAGAGGAGATGGTGAGAGGAGGAGTTGGAAAAACATTGAAAGGAAAAAAGATGTGACGCAAACAGAAAATAATAACATTGTGTTGAATAAAATTACACATTTTAAAAGTGCTATTTAAAATGACTTAATCTTCTAGGGTGTTGTCAAGTATAGTTTAATAATGCAAGGATTTAGTAACCTTGGTAAATACATTTTCATTCCTAAAGGCAGGCCTCCGCAGATGAAGGTAAGTTTATGAAAATACATACAAATCTTTAATTTAGTCAGCTTGTGTTACCAACTGTTGGAATTAACTAACAGTGTTAAATGGTGCAATATAGGCCTGTCAGGCAGCAAATAGACACTGTGCACCAGACTCAGTGACATTTTTTTCAAATGGATGTTTATTGGTCAGGCAGTCTGCTAACTTATTGGTAATGACTGATTAATAGGACACTTAACAAGACACACAATAATGCAAGCAGTGTGTCTATAGGGAAAGATGCACACAAGTTTTGATTTTAGAGAGGATTATAGTAAAATGTGTTGCCCTTTATATTACTCAAATAGCGTCACGTGCCTGATTTTATTTTGAGTATTTTGATGATCTCAAAAAATACTAAGGAAATAAATCAATTATTATTTTTGGGGTAGTGACTAATGAATAAAACAATCGAAAATAACACAATTAAAGATAGGCCTATATTATTAATTAAAAGACAGATTTAATTTGAGATATAGTGAGATAGTCAATATACCTGCCAATACTTTATGAAACTGACTGAAAAGCTTAAATTAAATAATAATAATAATGTCGCTGGCACATGTGGATGAAATTATTATTAAGGCCTATCCTATAAATAAAATGCAAAATAACCTGTATCGCCGACTCCTAAATTGATTGTACGCAGTGATAACGACAACACATTTCAGGTGCGGTCGGCCTGTGTCTCATGTACTCACTTTCCTATTCAGCTCACAGTTGGTTGAATCCTTGAGCCTCCATTGATCGGCTCGGACCAGCAGGACGAGGCAGGACTGGATGAAGGCACCCAAAGCCCGCATTGTAGCTCCCCGGGCGGGCGGTGTTTAAATCACTTAACACAGCGACTGCTCCATGTGTCCAAGCGGTCAAATAGCCGTAGTCAATTAATATCCCACACAGCCACTGGACTATATCATGTTGGGACGAGCGACGGCATTGGCAATGAAAGTTGTTTTACATGCGTGAAGTAAGAAAAAAAAGTCATTTAAGTTGAGAGGACGTCATCCTATCGGCGGCGTTGCCTTCACGCGCTCCGCGGTGTCCCGGCGCGCGACGCGGCGGTGCCTCCGTGTTACACCATCAGGTCTGCAGCCAGGAGTTGGTCCAGTAAAGTCCAGTAAAGTCCGGTTAAACTGGGCTACACAAGCAACGCGCAACAGGTCCACATTGGACTAACCTGGAGTAAATAACCTTTCCCAGTAATTTACCGGTTCTATTACTTGCACATTTGTGTGAAAATTATGTCACGGAACATTTTTATGAATGAGATAACGCGTACAATGATTTATGATTTCCCAAAAAAAAGCAAAAATACCAGTCTGAACCCAACTGCTTTAGTGCACGAGTGCCTGGCGGAGTCAATGTAGTCAATGATCGAGCATCTCTTAGGGACACGAGACAACTTCTCTCTACCTACCCCCTAGGTTGTCCCCCTCCCCCTAGACGCGCGCGCGCACACGCACGCACGCGCGCGCACACACACACACACGGCAATAATCTCATTGAGCATCGCACCGCCTGTGGCTCAAAACGCGCCAGTATTCGTCCCAAACTAATTTAACCTGAGCCTGAAAACGCCCACAGAAATAGATCAGCATATTTTGTAACTAGTGAAATAGCCAATACGCGTTAAGACCAATTGATCCACTTGTGTCCTTTTCACATTATTGAGGGTTTTTTTTATTTGCAGGCCTAATGATGAACCACAGTTTGATTGATAGGCAACTGTTGTTTCTTTCCAGACCGCTGTGCGACGACAACTTCACGCAGTCGCCCAGGGCGATGGGCGATCGTAGGTGCCAACAGAGATCTCAGGATTATCACGCTTTTATAATTAACGCCTTACAAACCGGTGAAATTAACATGAGAAAACCGCATCACAACGGCGCCCCAGGTCTCCGAACCCAGCGGTAGAAACAATAGAATGCCTCCGCCTCTCCGGGCGCAGCGCCGCTCCGCCGCCGCCAAGAGAGGCCGCTCTGCGGGCCGCGGAGCGCCGCGTTCACACGGGACGGTAAACACATGTTGATGTTGTCAGACGTCTGTGTCAATAGAAAGGGGTTTGTTGACACAGGGCTGGTTTTTAGTTAGTTCGCTGGCGGCCAATAGGACTACAGAGGCAGGCTGGGCTTTACAAGGCCCACTACAGCACCCATGGCCCAAATATACAATGAAAATGTATATGTAAGACATAAAATAAGACTCCACTGATTATAATATAGACAGGAACACATTGACACAACGTGGCAAATCACGACTAAAGGCTGCTAAATTAGCCTGACAAAACAGTAGGCTAGTAAAACTAGGCTAAGCTAAATCTGTTCTTGTATGGGTGACTTGTCTTCTTTCTTGTTAAGAGGCCATCAGGCCTCACCGTGTGCATGCACGTGTAGTACTGCATGTTTATGCAGGGAGAACAAAGCAACATAGCACAGCCCCACCTAGTGGCTAAAAGCCCTTCATCACACATGTGGAGAAAGAAAAGAACAGAGCAATGGAAAAAGGAAAATAACGCCCTAGGAATAATAGACCCACGAAGAGATGAAAATAAATGAAAGAAGACAGGAAACGGAAGTGCTCTTGTTTTTGCCCTACCTATTCAATGTCTTGTTCCAGGTTAATTAAAGAACACACACACACCTGTTCTTTATTTCCATTATCCATCTACTTAGTGTAAGCGGGGCCATCCTATATATAAATACTTATCCACAATACATCATCCGTGCTCTCTCTCCAACAACACAAATATGTACTTCACTGAGGCAGCTGTAAAACAGAGATTTATTGTTTTATTAATCTTTAAATCATGTGCTGTACTTTAAGGCGACAAACTGAGACCACAGATTTTTTGATTTTAGTTCAAGCTAAATGTACACTACAGGGGGAACTGAGTTCAGCATATAGCAATCCCAGGCTACTACACCAATCATGAGCTTTAGCAACTAAACATGTGGTGTGTACATGTCTCCCAAGAGTAAAAACAGACTCTTAAGTAATAGGTAATAGGTGTTTCTGTTATTCAGCATGCATTCATATGTAATTTGTATTACATACCAGAAGAATTAACATGTAATTTCAGTACATTTCAAATGGTAATTTTCTTGCTCAATTTTGGGCACAGTCTAATTTTAACCAACTTCAGTGGCAATTCTCAACATAAAGGAATGGCACAGTTCTACTTAAAGAGGATCAACATGTATTGTGATCCTAGTGAAGGCATGTGATCTACTTCTGTGGAAATACTCAAGGGATTTTCAGATCATGGATACAAAATTAATGCTTCAAGATGTATGCTGCTGCCTGTATTTGATCAGACACAGTATTTTGTCCTAGTAAAAAAACCTCCTTATCCACACCAACTGATTCTGTAACAGTATTAAGGACAAAACAAACAGCTGTATAACCAGCAAATGAATAACTTAAATAAAGTGATATACAGAAGATACTAGGCAAAAAATAGGAATACATATTGTAAGCAAATATATTGAGAAAAGGGGCAACAAAATAAAAAGGTAAAAGCCATCAATGACCCCATAATAAATGCAACATCTTTAACCATAAATGTCTCAAATCAAACTACTAAGAAGCATTTTTTCATCCTTCTGATAATCTCTCTCTCTCTCTCTCTCTCTCTCTCTCTCTCTCTCTCTCTCTCTCTCTCTCTCTCTCTCTCTCTCTCTCTCTCTCTCTCTCTCTCTCTCTCTCTCTCGAGTTCAGGTAAAAAAAAAAAACAATGAAAGAAAATAAGAATAAAGGACCATCCAAAAGAGAAAATACAATAAAGACGGCAGACAATTGTTTCTATTCTTCAAATAGTTCCGAGTCCACTCCACACACACACATGGTGACCCGTGTCCGGCACGCACTACTTCCTCTAGCCACAATCCAGGAAAGATCTGCATTAGTGTATGGTCGTAGTCGTGGCTGTGTGCGTGTGTGCTTCAGTGCATGTACTTGTATGAACTTGCATGTGTGCACACTCGTATTTTCCAGAAGTGACACATTTCCACTGATAGAAAGTCAAAAGGTACTTCCATTCCTATAAAGCAGCCTTAAAACAACAACCAAATATAGATTTATTATTTTATATCTATGATCTACTAATATTATTAGTTGTTTCACTGTTTTATATATAAAACATAGCTTTTAGCCTGGTTCTATAGATGTTTGTTTACACAATAAATCACATTATAATACAGTCGATATTTAGAAAAATATATCATATCTGGTGAGATATGATATATTTCACTGTTGCAAAGCAAGAGGTCTAAAAGTCAGTTCTAATTTCACACACAAATTCCTCTGTTAAACCAAGGCGGGCACCACATCATTTGTTGACTTAACAGCACATTTAACTCCGTCGTAAACATATATAGGGAACAGATTTCAAAAGCAAAAATGGAATGAACAATAAGTGACACAGCGACCAGTGGAGGCCAGGGCGACAGCCGAGACATGACTCACAGGATCAAAGCTAAACTGTGACATAGCAAGTATTTAATGGAAACTTAACGCCCACTTCTCTCTGTGCGGCCAGTGCTGCATACCGTGTGCATGTGTGTGTGTGTGTGTGTGTGTACAAACATTCATTCATCTTCATCACCACCAGCACCATCATCATCTTCTTCCACACATGTGAATTACGTTAATTATTATTTTATTTATTATTGTTTCATAACATGAAGCATGTTAGGAAGACTTTTCAGAATATATTACATCAAATATATTTAACATGTGCATTTGGATGTAAGACAACCAAATATGATATCATGTGTGTCATTGTGTGAATGTTACTCTGACTGTCAACAAGTCTGCAGTGGGTGTCAGAAGAACTCCAGTCTCTTCTGACACCCACTGGGGTTGGGGGTCAATTCCCTTCATTAAAACACACTAAACTTGCGGTGGTGCTGCTGGGTGCAGTAAGGGAGGTGTAAGGATGGAGGTGTGCAGGACATGTGTGAAGGTGTCACTCAAGCCGTCTGGGGAGGGCATTAAATTGCAGTTTATTCACCCAGACTGTTCTATAAAAACAGACTACTGGCAGACTGATCGCTCAATCCACTGATTGATCAATAGATGGATAGAAAGATTATAGGTAATAGATTATAAATTATAGATGGATTTATTCTGAATGTATTTATCTGTGGAGTGTGGAGGTAAATCAAGGACATAAAAACATGGCCAAAAATGTTGTAAAAGGGGAAAACAGTTCGGCTTCATGATGTAAAACACAAAAAGATGACAAAAAACATAAAGAGTTACAAACAATGGAAAACGCATAGCTGCTGAAACAGGCCCTGCGTAAAACACAAGCCACCAATAATTGAATAATGGGTGGCTTACCTCTCCTGTCACGTCAAGTTGGATTTGTACCCCAATGTGGTTCACATTAGGACAACAACAACCAAATATTTAAACTGTAAACATATGTGGGCTAAAACAAAAGAATTCATAGAAGGGCAAACCACAACATATATTCAAAAGTAAAAAAATAACCTGGAAAATAAAACACTTGAATATACATATGAAAAATAAAGTAAAACGACATGTTTATGAGGTATTGAGAAGACAGAAGCATTTAGGCATCTTAATAATAAAATAATATGGAAGAAGAGTTCTGATTGTGGAATTGGTCATGTTTTTCCTCATGCTGCTGCTATTTTAAATAAAACTATAAAAAGGTTTCTGCCTGTTTGAGTGGTAGACACACCTATTACAACCTTACAACCAACGACAGATAGTGTATGACAGACCAACAAACCTAGATCAGGATTGTCTTGATTTGCAAAGTTTGACTTTTATATACATACATAACATCCCAACTTGAACATTATCATTAAATGTATTCTTAAATTCAATTGGGGTTATTATTGAGCATCCACCAAATGCGCATGAATTTTCTTTATTTTCTTCACTATGATAAAATATTAATGTCGAAAATACTTGTTGAAAATTATGAATCAGAGATCCTGTTAGGCCTGATTGGGCATGTGGATAATATGGTGAAGACGAGCTTGATTGGCATCCCTCTGTTCAACTGTAGCTACTGGGAAAGCAATTAATTAGTGGCCAAAATTGATCCTTTGAACTTCAAGCCTTGCACTCTATAGCCTTTATCAAAATCGTCAAAAGCAACACATTTTGCTGGCTTTTTTTAGCAACATTTTATCATAGTAAATGACATGTGGTAGACATTTAATAGTAACCCCAACAATTTCATTTTGAGCAGCATACACAGAGTAATAATCAGTACTTATTCCACTCTGGAAATATCCCACCCTGGAAATATGAATTCCCTGTTAGGGAATGTTTACAGTTTTCACACTTGTATGCTTGTATGACTCCTGTGCTTTTGTTCTTTGTTTCCTTCTTTCTCTTTCTTTCTCTTTCTTTCCTTCCTTCCAATCCAAGCCAGACCACCATGTTGATACTACCAAATAAATTTCTCTGCTAAATAAGAAAGCAAACCTTAACATTGGATCCAGACAGACGGTAATGCAGAGAATAGACCTGTTCTTGTTCTTTTATTTTGCTGCACGCTTTTCTTTTTCCTTCATTTTTTTCTCTTCTCCACTTCGGTGTTCCTTTTAAATGAAATAGTAAGGTTTGACCTCAATGTTATGACTTTACACTGCCAAGACACTACTTCATTTTTCCCCCCTCTAATGTTTAATTTAATTCCTCTTACTAGAGCAATGAAACAATTGCGCTGAACCACGGCAGGTTTCTTGATAGTTGAGGTAACCACATTATAATCTATGGTGTAGTTCCATATTCCCAAAACGCAGTGGCCTGTACTTTCTCAAGTGTGGCTGTGAATTTGATGGACTACAGCACACTTATACACACCACTCTCATGGACCTGCAATGAAGACACCATCTAAACACACACAAGCAGATGTTGGTTTAAAAATGTAGGATTGAGGGATGATGGATGGACAGATGAAGAAATCGAACAAATAGATGATTGATTGGATGGATGACAGTATGAATGATGGAGAACGAGATAAAGAGGTGGGTGGATGGATGGAGGATGGGATGGATACACTTGTTTCAGGCTGTCGACATGGTAATCAGAACAACAGCAAACACCACAATAACTGAGTTCTACCACTAGAGATGTAAAAGGCATTACAGACAGCTGACAGAGGAACAAAGTTCATGTGGACATTGAGGTGCCTGGCTCAAACAGCACCAGAACACAGATTGGAGCCGTTGATAGAGCGAGTTCTGCTCAAGTTACACACACACACACACACACACACACACACACACACACACACACACACACTTTAAAGCAACATTGTTAAAGTACATGTACAAAATAAATATCACATGGCAGGTTGACAACCTTTTTTAACCAGTAGACATTAGAACCTCATCTGCATCAATTATATTTTAATCCAGATAACACAGATGCAGTGGGTTAGATAGAGTGTAATGTTGTTAAGGTTAATGAGTCAAGAAAAGTGTCACGAAGAACTAAGTTATGAGAATGATGAATGATGACCTCCTTAACTGACAGGCCTCCATAAATCACCTAAGGGTGAGAGGGTGACTCTCTGTTTACTCTCCCTATTCGTCCCTCTCTCACTTTTTTTCTCACCACCTCTCTCTCCCACTCTCTCTCTTTTAGGATCACATTTTTACATCATTAGTTTACGTTCAGTAATTGCTATTAAGGAATGATAAGTGCTATGAAGGAAAGTGGTAAAGAGACAAAGATAATGTTAGAGTGAGTGAGTGAGAAAAGGGAAGAGATAAAGGCAGAGAGAAAGAAAACAGCGAGAATAGGAGTGAGGAACATCAGGATAGAGCAAAAGATAGTAGTGAGAGCAGTGAGAGAGCGAGAGCGAGAGAGAGTCGATCAGTAAACGCAGAATCAAACGCTGACGTGGACAATGGAATTTGAAGATAAAAAAAGGTTTATTAAAGGGGAATGAAGGTGGCAGACAAGGCAGGAGGTGGAGAGGTGATGGCGGAGGGCAGAGCTGAGCAGGATGGTGGATGAGGGAGATGAAGAGACAGACAGACAGGCAGGCAGGTGGATAGGTATTTAGTGATGCTGTGGCACAGGGGGACTGAGGCCCCGTACACACGGGAACGTTTTTAGGTGAAAACTAGGGATGTCCGATATTGGCTTTTTTACCGATAACCGATAACCGATATTGTTCAACTCTTAATTTCCGATACCGATATCAACCGATACCGATACCGATATATGTGGCCACGTGAAACCTCCGCTTTACACTCATTGCAATAGCCTTTATGCCGAGCGGAAGTGTGGATTAATAAATAAAAACAAAACAGCGGTAAAAGCTAGCGCGTGTGTCCGGGAGAGGGCTACTCTCCTCGGACATATTACTCTGAAGCCCCGGTGACGGTCTGGAAGTGTGGATTAAAAAAATAAAAAATAAAAATAAAACAGCGGTAAAAGCTAGCGTGTGTGTCCGGGAGAGGGCTACTCTCCTCGGACACATTACTCTGAAGCCCCGGTGACGGTCTGGAGGTGCGGATTAATAAATAAAATAATGTGAGCGCGGTACAGCGGACCTGAACCGGTTGTGATGAGACTGTTTCGCAGAATGCGTTAGTATGTTGCGCTGACCCCTATTTTACTATTCAACGTAGAAACTTTGAAATAATTCCAAACCACCGACATAACTACAGCTACAACTAGCGTCCCGCTACACGGCCGCACAGCCCAGGCTTGTTATTGAGACTGCGCGGCGCGTTTGATGATGCCATCAAACCACGTCCTCACTTGAAACATAACAGATGTCTGAAATTATTTCAAAATCGATTTCGGTATTGGTTAAAAAACCGATACCGATATTTTCCGATATTGATTTTTTATGCCAATATCGGCCGATAATATCGGTGGGCCGATAATATCGGACATCCCTAGTGAAAACGATAAAATATTGTATCGTTTTGGCCTTTCATCCACATGGCAACGGCGTTTCGGGTGACCTGAAACGATATTTTTTGAGAACGGGTCCCAGAGTGGAAAGATCTGGCAACGCCGCCTCTGTGTTGCCGTGTAGACCAGGGAACCGCTACTTTGTGAAAACGATGACGTCACCGTCCCGTCGTCACCGTCACGTGACCAGAAGAAAGACCCCGGCCTGCACGCAACAACCGGTCACAACAACAACAATGGCGGACATCATAGCTGTGTTTGTGCTGCAGGCACTGCTAAGTTTATTAGCACTATTGCAACAAAACCTTGTCGTGCTTTATCAACTTAGTATCAGTCTAAGTACAGAGTACTTAATACCCCAGTCTTATTCTACAGTTTTGGTGTGTCCGGTCGGCTCTGTCTGTGTCGGTTTACATCAACACCTGTAGGTGTGGCATATGTATTACATCGTTTTCACAACGGTGTCGTTGAAATGTGTACGCGAACATTTAGTGATCCGATGCGTGTGTGGACGCAATTTTTTTTTCAACCCGCAAAAAAAATAAACAGGAGCGTTCCCGTGTGTACGGGGCCTAAGTTAGTAAAGAGTGAAAAATCCACACGATAGTTGAGCTTGAATACACAATTCAAGGAGCCAGAGACATGCACTAATCACTGTGGTTGAAACAACGATCTGCCAATGAGTAAGTGAAGAACCGGGGTAGATATACTGCAGAGTTGATGAGATGGATAGCAGGTGTGCAACTTGGAACAGGTGAATGGGATGACTAGCAATCAGGTAGCCAGGAGAATGAATGTATTGCCACACCCACCGCACAGACACACAAACTGAGAGAGGGAGACAGACAGGAGGCAAAAGGGAAAGGGAAAGTGTCTGGTTGGACGAGAGCAGGTGCTGATATAAGTGCCTGTTCAGCTCAGTGAGGGCAGCGTCTGCCTCAGGGGACCAGGAAAAGGGGGTAGATGAATAGGTGAGTTTGGTCAGAGGCATGGCCACACGACTGTATTTTCTGATAGAAATGAGCGAAGCCCAGAAAGTGCTGGAGTTATTTACAGGATACAGGTATTGGCCTTTACCTGATCACTCTCAATAACGTATCTGACAAACCCAACAGTGTCACATTTCACATTTCATGGAATTCACATTTCTCAACTTAGTTGAATAGTTTGTTCTCCAGTACTCTTTGGAGAACCTGTCTTACATGCTAGATGTGTTCCTCCATATTCCTGGGAAAAATTAGGATATCATCAAGATAAATGAAGACTGTCTTCCATTCATCTCCTTTCCTTATTCAAACAAGGTTGTAGGCATTTCTGAGGTCGACTTTGGAGAAGATGGTGGCTCCCTGGATTGGTTATAAAGAAGATTTATCAGGGGAAGAGGATATTTGTTTTTAACTGTTATGCTATTTAAATCGCGGGAGTCAATGCATGGGGAACAATGACTGGTGAACACACAAACCCAAAACACAGACACAGAATTTGATGATATGAAAGAGGCTTATTGTAGGGGTAATACATAATAATATTGTGGAGTGTGTGTGATTGATAGGGACAGGGACCACTCACACTCATTTTCTCCAGTCCCTTCCCCCTGCACTGCTGTGTGTGTGTGTGTGTGTGTGTGTGTGTGTGTGTGTGTATCCCTGAACACTCAAACTTTATATTCTTCAACAGAGCAATCAACCAAGCAGTGACTCATCATTTAATACCGAAATCTGCACTCTACCATAGTCTCTTTTCGATTCCCCCTCCCCTTTAATCCTCAACCTCACCTTGATTCAAACCCTTTCCATCAAGTGTACCACTTTCTTCCCCATCACATTTTCATCCCTTGCTTCTTTTAACTGTGTAACTAACCCCATCTCCCCTCTTTGTTATTGTTGAGGTCTTATGTAACACTGTCTCTTTGTCCTTCTCCCAGCCCTGATTGTAATTGGTCGTTACATAATTGTGTGTTCAGATGAAGGGTTTTTGTTTTCTCTCATGGAGTACATGATCCATGCTCTCTAAATCTCTTTAAGGATGTCAGCTGTATCAGTTGAACCATGAATTTGTAGTTCTATTTTTCTGTGGGAGTTGCAACCTATCAGTGAGCATCCCTGAGCAGAGCAGTGCACTAGGTCCAGAGGTGTAATTAGTCAGGTGTAACAAATGTTATGTCTGCAGTGAAAATGTTTCAAGATGCAGGTTTAAAGAAAAAATGCTATACAATGCTATATAATAGTACACAACACATACAATACATAGAATGCTATTGCTATTTCCTCAAAAATATGAAAATAAGCAGACACAAGCTGGACAGGAAGTCCAAATAAGTCTTGAAAATCCAGAGGAATTGGAAAAAAACATCAAACTAAGGATTCCCAGTATTTTATGTACTCCAGGAGTACTGTTGTAGTACTCCTGGAGTACTGTTGTAGTACTCCTGGCAGGTCATGTATTATACCAGAGCCCCCACCTGGCCACATGCACATGCACACACGCAATTTGAGTCCTTAAAGTGAAAAGAACAACAAGATTCCTAATGGGGCTGTAATGCTCTCTCTTGTGTAGCAACCCAGTCTCAATTCAAAACGTGTTATAGCTACATTGGTCCACAGCGCAAAACATAGTAGTTGCACAATAACGGTTCTAAAATTGTGACATGGCTACGTTTTTTGGGCCTATTCTTTGCTATTGGCCTGTGTCCACGTGACCAAACAAAATGGCTGATATTGCTTTTAATCTCAGTGGAAAATGCAATATTTTAAGATAGTTTTGGCATTAAAATGCGTTTTGATAACATTTATAGTGAGAAATGTGCATTTTATTTTAATAATCTTCGTTCAGTGAATGTATATGATGTTTAGTTTGTTAATTATTACAAATTCTTCCTGCCCGATCGGTACTGCGCATGTGCAACTCTCAACAAAGATGAAAAAGAAGAGAGATGGCTCACAGGCCAAATGGCCAAATGCCCCCTCCCGTTTCAGAAGCAGAGCGTTATGGTCACCGATTTGACTTTCTCCGACCCTGTATCATGCTTTTTCGTGCTCATTGTACGGTGGCCCTGAAGTGCAAATCACAACGGCAAATCAGAAAACACAACGGCAAATCAGAAAACACAACAACAAAACAGAAAACACAACAAATCAGAAAACACAACGGCAAATCAGAAAACACAACAGCAAATCGGAAAACAACAACAAAACAGAAAACACAACGGCAAATCAGAAAACACAACAACAAAACAGAAAACACAACGGCAAATCAGAAAACACAACGGCAAATCAGAAAACACAACAACAAAACAGAAAACACAACAAATCAGAAAACACAACGGCAAATCAGAAAACACAACAGCAAATCAGAAAACACAACAAATCAGAAAACACAACAGCAAATCAGAAAACACAATGGCAAATCAGAAACGACAATGACATTAACCATTACCCTCGGGCGACATGAATCGTCGCTGATTGGACTGGTGGTCCGTCCTTTGAGCCGGAAGGACTTGGCTTACATGTTTTCAAAATATGAGCGCCACTAGTGACAACGTATGCGCTGCTATTAAAGAATATTTTGCTGCAGGACATGGCTATGATGTGAAACTGGATATGCTGTCATCGCGGCGTGTTCGTTTGTTTCTGTTTGTTTGGCAGTGTTGTCCTTCCGGTTCAAAGGACGGACCACCAGTCCAATCAGCGATGATTCATGTCGCCCGAGGGTACCTACCTTTTCCGGTTTGGTTAATGTCATTGTCCTTTCTGTTTTGCCGTTGTGTTTTCTGATTTGCCGTTGTGTTTTCTGTTTTATTGTTGTGATTTCTGTTTTGTTGTTGTGTTTTCTGTTTTGCTGTTGTGATTTGCACTTCAGGGCCACCGTATCATTGTCACAAAAATTGTATCGTGTCCCAGAGCACGATTCAATAACTTAATTTTTGTGGGTTGTCCATTGTGTGTGCTTCATTTTTTTGTCCACTTGGTGGCAGTTTACGCAGATTATTCGGTCACTTCCTGTTGGGTTAGATCCTCCAAATTTAGAGCCATAGTAATGTTTTCTTAATCTTCTAATGACCTCTGAACTACCCATTTGAATCACTTTTGGTTTAGCTAGAGCCACCAGATTGACCATTTTATGTCACATATAAGATGATCAATCTGGTGGCTCTAGCCAAACCGGAAGTGATTCTAATGGGTCATTCAGTGGTAATCAGAAGATTTTAAAACATGGGGGGAATGACTTGGGAATAAGATAGAGACCTGGGGTCTCTTTTATATGAAAAAGGGCCTCAAGGACATAAGATTATCAATTTGGTGGCTATAGCCCAACCGGAAGTGTCCCACAAAGCACCATCAAATGCTCCATTGAAACGCATTGGAGATAAATGTTGTTGCTATAAATTCATATAAATTCGTAGGATAGAGATATGAACTTGGCCTCTGGACCAGTCAACCAGGGGGTGCCTTGGGATCGCTCGGTGAAAATCTCAAGTCTCTCAGCCAAAAGGGGGCCGTGCAGGGGGTTGTCCTAATGCCTCCCATTGCCGTTGGATCGAAAGTACGCCACGTAAAAATGTGGCACGGATCGTCCCCCCGGGGTCACAGAGGGCCAGTATTCGGTGTGGGGGGTCCCAGTTGGGCCCTGTAAAAAGGGTGTCAAGTCTCGGGGCGTTGAAACCTTCTTATCTCCAAATCGGCCTTTTGCAACCACATTCTGAGCGAATAGGATTCGCTTTTACATTTACATGTAAATGTAAATGTAAAATGCCAGGAGGTTTCAAGTTCCCCATTTCTGGAGGCCACCAAGTGGACCAAACAATGAAGCACATACAATGGACAACCCATGAAAATGAATCTATTGAATCGTGCTCCGGGACACGATTCAATTTTCGTGACAATGAGCACGAAAAACGTGATACCGGGTTGGAGCAAGTCAACAAAATCGCCGGCCATAACGCTCCACTTCTGAAATGGGAGGGAGCATTTGGCTTCTTTTTCATCTTTGTTGAGAGTTGCACATGCGCAGTACCAATCGGGCAGGAATAATTCATGATAACTAACAAACTAAACCTCATATACATTCACTGAACAAAGATTATGAAAATAAAATGCACATTTCTCAATATAAATGTTATCAAAACGCATTTTAATGCCTAAAACTATCTTAAGATATTGCATTTTTCACTGACAATAAAAGGAATATCAGACATTTTGTTTTGCTTTGTCAGACCAAAGCTTGAGGGTCACGTGACGTGGACGCAGGCCAATAGAAAAGAATAGGCCAAAAAAACGTAGCCATGTCACAATTTTAGAGCTGTTATTGTTAAACTATTACGTTTTGCGTTTTGTCAACCTACTCCTGTTTAAACTCTCCAGCACCTCTTGCACACCACGTGGGTCTAAAGAGCGACAGTGTCCCTTCCTCCTCCACCCAGACTGTGGGTGGAGGAGGTGCAGTGTCAACAACACCAACACAAGGTTCCAGTTCCTCCCGTGCACTTATCACCTCATTAAAGTATGTCATTAAACTGTGCCAGAAATGATAATGTTAAAAACTAAAGGGGGGAGGGTTTGGGGTAAGTGGGCTGGAAGTGTGTGTGTGTGTGTGTGTGTGTGTGTGTGTGTGTGTGTGTGTGTGTGTGTGTGTGTGTGTGTGTGTGTGTGTGTGTGTCTACATATCAAAGAGCCGTGTGTCATCACCACCCCACCATCTGATTGAAACATAAATTTAACACAACATAAAGTCATAAAGCCCCACACTATCTGATTGAAATTCAAAATGTCATAAAGGCCACATTGTCAGCATATGAAGAAATAATAAGAGGCTCTTTCATTAGAGAAATTACTCTCATTTGGTCTGACTTTGTTCACCATGCCAATGGTGGTCATAATTAGAAAATTACAAAATTTAAAAACAGAGTCAGGGGGAAAAGAGACCCATGAAAGAATGAGCATTTTCATTGAATGGTTGCAACCATGTTTACCAATTTAATTTTAATAGAAACAATGTTGATTGCAGACTTTTTTGAGAACTGAAATGTGTCTGTGTTTTAAACAGTATGTGTGTGCGACTACCGCTGGTCTAGGATCAGGGCTGGGTCTTTGGTGTTTGGGCAGACCCTCCCTCAAAAAATCTGATGGTCCAACATCACCTGCATTGGGTCTTGGGTCCAAACTTTAAATTCTTTTTAGGTTTGGGTTTGATTTTATTGACACTGGTCTTGGCTAAATATGCGGTGTATTTAACCTGAAAGGACGTAAACACTTTCTTCAATAAGTCATCAAATGAAGATAATTAAACATATGTCATAGAAACATTTGAGGAATTCCACTGCAAATATTACTTGAGCTTTTCTGTCACTTTTTGTTGACTCAGGCCTCTGAAAATCATTGGATCGGAACAAAATCAGGTCCAGTTTTATGACTATGCTAGAATAATAGGTCCAGTTGATGTCATGTCTGTTTTGTTTCAGGTCTGTGTTTTGTTTCAAACAGACAGGCCAGAATCAAGAAAGGATAGTCAAGGGTCCATTTTGGATAAAGTACAACATTTTAGTCCCTCACTGAGGTCTGTTCCCACTAATTAAATCCTGAAATGTTGCAACGCAGAGTACAGGATATATTAAAAAGCTGCCAAACGTCAGCTACAAAAATATAATATAATATAATACGATAATATAACAGCCAAAAGCTTGTCAAAGGTTTTCAGAAGCATTGTTGTGTTGGGCTTTACAGGCAGTTATTTTTTCCAGGATTGGGATCCAGGAAGGACAAAAGGAAAGCAAAACAGGATTCAGCTTTTGTCTGCTACGATTTACAAAATATACAATTCATATTGTCTTGCTTTAGGGCCAGTTGAGGCAAAGTGATTAGGAAAGTGAGTCCAACTTACCAATAGTATATTTACTTTCATGCTCAGTTATTTTCTCAATTCAGGTTTGATCTTATAGGAGAGGAGATATGCAATGTCTTCAAAGCCAATGTCAATTGTGTCATTCCACTGAAACAAAAAGCATTAAAACCCAGGTCAAAAGAGACACATATTACGTACCACACATAACAAAATAAAAGCATGGTACTTTTTTCCCTTGGCATGACCTTGCTACTGCGCTCCACAGAGCTTCTCCTCTGGGGGTGGGAACCAGAGAGCTCCATCGTTGGTGGTGGTCCCAACAAACAGAGCATTAATATTAAGTTTTACTGTCAAGTGTTTTACAACAGGACGCTGTGTAGTATTGTATAGGTGTTTATGTTGTAATCTAAAGAGATCAGGAAGGGTCGTTGGGCCAATAATGTTAACCAAAAACACGACAACGACCTCCGTGTCCACACCTAAGAGAGCTCGAGCATTTACCGAACTCACACGCTACCTACAGGAGGAACCCATAGACCCAAGATCCACGCATAGACTTTACTTGCCGCCCATGGTATATGAATGGCCGCCAAAGTATATTTGGTGACCCATTTTTTTTATTTTTTTTTATCAGTCCGAGAGAACCACGCCATCCACGATCGATTAAATTAACTAGTGGACAAAGACCCCTCGCTGGACCCCTCCGGTACCTCGTCGTTCTACTGTCGCCAGAAGGGTCTGCTGGGGGTCAGAGACACGCAGAGAGAGAGAGACGTTCTCTGGGGGATATTTTCCATTCTGAATGCTGTAACCACCCTGCATTGCGGTATATATTGAGTCTACCGATAGCGAGTTGCAGCCGTCCGCTAAATACCCCCCCCCCCCGGTCGGTGGTAATACCGCATATCTATATGTTGAGCCCCCTAAATCACTGCAGGGGAAGATTCCTTCACCACGACAGCCCTACATTGAAACACTTTTGTACATCATTGTAAAGAAAACGGTTGTGTAAAAGATAACAGAATAGAAGAATACCAATGAGGCTAATTAGTTAGTAAATCAATTGTAAAAGGTGCCGGTGAAGAGTCAGTGTTTTCCGTTTGGGAATCTTGAGACTGAATCCTCTTAGAGTAGCAGCCCCCTTCCTTTTCAGATTGGAATCACAACATTGTGCATCAGTAATGCCTTTTTTGTCATACTATAACTTTCGCTACCATCTTGGTCAGGTCTCCCAGGAGTTATTTGATCTCAATGAGACAAACCTGATTGAAAGGAAAATACCTGTGTATTAGTCATTACATACTTTAAATGTCCCTTAAGGGAAAAACACCAAGGGAAAAAAAAGTTTAACATTTTGTCTGAAATAAGAAAAGTAATATTTCTATTTCCATAAAGAATAATTGGGTTTCAGTCAAACATAAGTAATTCACCTGCAGGGTTTCCGCCACATGTAACTGATCGTGGCGCACCGCCACGGCAAAATAAAAGCCGCCACACTTTCAGAATAATGATTTATTTATTTTTTTTAATGTTGTTTCATGTTTATATTAATGTAAATGATTGTATTAAATGTGATTTCGGCACAAAGCATGGTGTTTTCCGTGAAATATGACGCTACGCTGCAAATAGCATACCCTTATTTTGAAAAACCAACACCGGAACACCGGAGTCACCACCTGCCTGTCTAGCTGCGGCGCGCGAAAGACGAAGAGAGTAGGAGAGACAATAGTCCGACGTGGAGGGAGAGAAAAGGGTGAAAGAAAGGTACCTAAGCTAGGTTATATTTGATACCGTTTTGTTAAAACCAGTGAAAAACGACCCTAATGTATAGTAGGGATGGGCAACGATCGTCGAATAGTCGGAGTCACGTAGAATATCGAATAATAAATGTGACTATCGTTATTTATTACACGGCTCTTCTCAATGCTGTTGAACGCTCCGTTGACTTGCATGGGCCTTCACAACTTCCGGTGGTGAATAGCGTCCTCGGTTGCTAAGCGACGTCAACGTCTTTGGGGGACTATTTCTCTGCTGATCAACACTACGAATGCTAGTAACAAATAAATTGTAAAAAGACACACTGTGTGAAGTTATATTTTGACGTGTCTAGTTCACCGTCATGCAGGCTGTGTTTAGTAAAAAAATAAAAATAAATTGCGATCCGTTTTCGGCGCATGCAGGTCTATCTGCCTAACCCCACGTTGAAATAATTTTGATGTTGAATGTTGGCGCAGTTGTTGAAATAAACAGATTGATTTCATACACGTCATAAAAGCCTCTCCCTGTGTCATTGCACTTGCGTGTATCCGAGGTGCGTGTGTGCGTGGGGGTTCTTGATTGAGCGATTTTCGAATATTATTCGATTATTTCTCAGCGAATATAGAATAATATTTTTGCCAGAAATGCACATCCCTAATGTATAGATGGATTAGGTTACAGAAAAAATCCAGAGTCGGGAAAAATGTGTTATTGATTGGTTATACGCATTATTTCTATCATTATTTCAGAGAGATTTTTATTTTTATCTTATTTTTGTACCATTGACACTTGTTAAAGAGAGATTACTGTAGGCATGTTGAGTCTTTGGTTATACAGTAGAGAGAGATATTATTTTGTTGTAGATTAATTTAGTTATTAATTTAACTATTGATAGAGGAAACCCGTTACGTTTCAGATGACGTTTACAACAACAACGTTTTGAACAGCAGGACATAACGTTAGCTTAGGTAATGCCCAGGTAATTTTCTGCCTTGACTCTTTTCTGGTTACATTTTCAGATGAGTATATCAAACTATTTTCAAAAGAAGAGAAAGGTTCCAGAGGAAGAGAGTCAGGTAACCTTACATAAAGGAGAGGCTCAATGTTCTTGACTTATTGTCGTGATGTTATGTTGAGACAGGAGGGCACAGTTGTGTATGTAGTTGTGCTACAGCCTTGTACTTTTTGCCTCTTCGTTTAGACGTTTACTGTTGTTGCCACAGCGCTAGGATAAAGCAAGGCACAAGCTCTGTGGCACTGGCAGTATCTGACAGATTGACGCCTCTTCTAGATGCTGCTTTAATTTGTTGTTGTTGTGTTTGTTGTTATGGCCTAGTGATTCTGCAAGATCCTCTTTTCGATTATTATTTTCAATTAATGTACCGGAAACCCTGTAGTAAATAATGTATTTAGAAAAACATTCAGTTTGAAATAGTCATAATTTCACATTTCAAAATTCATGTTGTTGTCGCCGTCGTCGTCACCCCCCCTCTTCCACTCGGGCAGACCTCCCCCACGGTTTAAAAAAATCCTGGAGGAAACCCTGTCCACTATCAAAAAATAAGCACTTTTTGAGGTTTATCTCGGCTCGTCTTCTCATCCGATCACGGTCTACAGTGACCACGACCCGTTGCGCTTCTTAAATAAGATGCGCAATTCCAACCAACGCCTTATGCGTTGGAGCCTTATCCTCCAACCATATGACCTCGAAATAATGCATGTGCGTGGGGCAGATAACATTCTAGCCGATGCATTATCTTGTGGCCATTAGGTTGAGGATTTGTTAAAAAAAAAATGTTTTGTTGTATCTAGTTTATGATGGCTAGAGCCACCATTTTGGTGGGAGGGTGTTACGAACCCCCATTATTTTAGTGGCATTCCTTTTGGCTCCCCCTGTTGGGGCAGGTATATTTCTGTTCTGCTTTTTGCTTTCACCTTTTCTCCATGTGCCTGCAGGTTAATTGGTAATTGGACACACCTGGCACACCCTACTTAAGGACACCCTCTTACGGTGTCCCGGTCTCTCTCTCATCTAGGGACCAGAAGGATCGTGTGACTGGCTCCCGGCTTCACCACCGCCTTTAGTCTTCCTTTTTTCTAAATATTATCCCCTGCGCGGGATCATGTTTTTTGGGCCTTTTGGCCACCTGACCACTGATTCACGCGGGTTACAAAAAAATACCCCTGTTTTCCAAGGCCGGATTAACCATATGGGCAACTGGGCAATTGCCCAGGGGCCCACGACATCTAAAGGGCCCAGGGCAGTGAGGGCACAAGCAACATATCTGGTTGTTAAACTGTCCGCCGGAGCCGTTGCGCTGCACCATTTCCACCGGGGACGTGAGCGTCGGGTGAGCGTCGCGTTACGGCTGCGTCGCGGTCGCCGCTGCTGATCGCTGCCACTCTAATCAATGAAAGCATTTCCACCGGGCCGCCGCGAAACGTCTCAGCAGCGTCCCAGGAGCGGCGCGCCGCAGCCGCAGCGCTATCTTTACGTAGCGTTCTATTTTTGACGCGAGACGCTGCTGAACCGCGTCAATTTAAACAGTAGACCGACCGGGCAGGAAGTGAAATAGTAAAAGCCATAGAGCATCCGGTCAATTTTCAAAATAAAAACACCCTCCCGATCGAACACGGCCACAAATCGTTGTCGTTTATAACTGACTTTTGTCTATAGGCTACAGCACAACACATTAGGACATAACAACAATAAACAACACTAAACACAATTAAACCAGACACAAAAGTAAACATTTACTATATAGCCTACCAACTCATGGTAGAGCACACAAATCTAGGAAAAACGACCAAATCAACAGCAAATCAACTTCTGACAGACAAAGCAACTGCAAGTCAACTTCGGAAAGGCAAAGTAACCTTTTATTTGTTTGTTCTATTTTGACATTCACAAATTATCGCGTGGTCTCCTGATTCTCGCGTGGTCTTGTAATTCCCGCGTGATCCCGCGATTCCAGCCGCCTCGCAGCGCTACGCTGCCGTTACGCGCCCGGGGGGGATTGACGCAGGGCAGAGGACGCAGCCGTTATGCGGCGCTTACGTCCCCGGTGGAAATCCGGTGTATACAGTCTATGCACTGCACATAATCCCTGCCCCTGGCTGCCTCTGACCATAGACATACAGTATATACATAGACGCCTCATAGACTAACGCTGCCTGTTGGAGCTGACGTATCAGCGCGGCCGCCATCTTGTATGGGTCCCCAATGCGCCCCCAGTGCATTCATTTCTATGGAGGAAGGTGTATCCCCAACTACAATAATAAGCATAACTCCCCGAATTTTTACCAGATTTTCACACGGTTTGGTTTGTTACAAATGGCAGAGATTTATTTATGATACATATATATATATATTTTTTTTAAATAATAAGAATTATTGTTCAATCTTACTTGTTAAAGGTAATCCCACGCGATCTGGTGTCAATACTGCGCCGTAAACTGCACACAATACTGGCATAGCTTGCTCTCCCGTTGACTCCTATGCTAGACTAGAGTGAGGAGACCCAATCAATATGGCGGCGACGCTGGGTTACGTTCCAGCACGTCATGAGGCGTCTATGTATATATGTCTATGCCTCTGACTGTGACCGTGAGCTGAGACCCTCTCCTCATTGGTCAGCCCATATGAGGCGGGTCAAAGGTGACACATTTGTGTTGGGAATATGTGTTGTTAAATAAATATTGGATGCTTTGAAAGTGGTTGCTTATTTATTTTTTTGTGAAAAATCCCTCCCTATGTAGTGGGTCAATTTTGCCAGATTATACTGATGCTGATGTGTTTTGTTTTCATAACATCATATGTGAGTGAGTGGCCTTGACGAGGACATAGTGGTGCACAGTGGCATCGTTAGGTCTGTTTTAGGGGGGCTGAAGCCCCCCTAAAATATTCTTAAGCCCCCCTAAATAGTAAATAGTTTGGTGTTTTTATTTTATTTTATTATTATTTTTATTTTTTTTCGGTTGTAGGTCCGGGGCGTGTTACGATCGCGCAGCCCCCCCCCCCCCTCGTCGGTCGTAGGTCCAGGGTATGTTATGATCGCACATAACCCTAAGCCCCCCCTGTCCTTAAAACCTAGTGACGCCTCTGGTGGTGCATTTGTAGTTCTATTAGCATTTGCACATCTGTACATCAAAATGCACTTACTGACAGTTAGTTATTGAAGTATTGAGTATATTTACTGTATATTACTGTAATGTATTCTGTATTTTGATTATAGTGATCCTGGGGTCGTGATGATGGGGCCCTTGAATATTGTTGCCCAGGGTACAGCGAAGTGTTAATCTGGCCCTGCTGTTTTCTGTTAACTCCGTCTCATGGTCTCTCAATTCATGTTGGTGCTTAGTATGTGTGTGTTGCTGTTGGGGAGGATATCCTCTGTTTCACTGTCAAAGCCAGACTGTAGGTGTTACCCACCAGATACAACCTTGCATTATGGTACCCTGCAATCCACCATCCACACTGTATAATGCACTCAGACTCTGACCATCACCTCAAATCAGTTGCCCATATTGTTAATGGCTGTACTATGTACAAAGGACTTTATACTGCACGCCACGACCAAATTGTTGACCTTACTGCTAGCACTGTTAAGGATGTACTTCCAGAAAATGTGACCATGTACAAACATTCTGTATCATGCCAGAATGGTTTAACAGCTCCATTGTTTTGTTTTGTAACATCCCTAACACCCCCGATGTTGTGTTTTTAGACAGAGACAGAAGGGAAGTACTCATACTTGAAATAGGATCTGTGTATGATCTCTACATGGACATGGTTTTTAATGATAAAATCATGAAGTACCAACCCATACGGGCAAAAATAAGCGACCTAGGCTATCAATGCAAGCTAGTGGTGCTTGGGGCATGTCCACAATCATGTTTTCAGTGGGTTAAGGCGGCAGGGCTCTCCAGCAGAAGAACAAAACAGCTAGCAAAGTTTTGCTCCATATCTGCAGTTATAGGCAGCCTTGCAGTGTGGTGCAGGAGATGTTTTTTGTACCCCTGAATACCATTGAGTGACAAAGCTCTATCTTATCTCTTGAAATATTTGAATCCTGTCTGTTGTAATGTGATTTGTGGATTCAAATAAAGAATTAAAGTGTGTGTGTGTATATTCTTTTAGAATCTTTCCAACTAGATGAAAACAGCAAGGTAAAGATTAAACAATCACTTTTTTATTAAATATATATGTTTTATATTCTCATATGTATATGTAGTGTGTGTTGTTGATAGCTGGTTTACAGCCTCACCTGGCCTGAGTCAGACTGATTAGACTCTGGCTGAGTGGGGCTGCACACCTGTGGTGCAGAGCAATCATGGCACCCAGGATGAACCAGCTATCACCACACGAGAGAGAGAGCGAGAGACTGTCATGGCAGCATCTACCATCTGCTTGGCTTGCACCATCTTGCCATTTCCAATAAATGGATATATTCTCCCAACAACAACCTGTGTCTTGTGTCAGAGGGGCCCAGCAAAAGACAGTTATGTGGCGTGTGGCAAGAAGGATTGCTACATATATATTCTATTCATCTTATATTATATATAGAATATAATGTTATGTAAGGACAGCATGTTATACAATTGTAGTTTGGTGTATTTTGGCTCTTTTTAAAAAAAAGTGCATTGTGTATTATAATGTATTAGATATAATATTAGTAGATATAATCTATTATTTTCCCTACCTGGGTGATACATGCTCCGGTGAAGGCCACAATCACCGCCACCACGTTGACGGTCAGCTGAAACTGCAGGAACTTGGAGATGCTGTCGTAGACATTCCTCCCCCACATGACCGCCTTCACGATGCTGCTGAAGTTGTCATCGGTGAGGATGATGTCGGATGCTTCCTTTGCCACATCTGTGCCAGCAATACCCTGAAGGAATACAAAAGGCAATATTTGGATGGTGAAAAACAAATCAGAGGACATACAGCATAAATCCATGTATCATTCGTCCTTTTTATATTCAATTGAGTATCCAAAATCGGAAAATGAAAAAAAAACGATTCGTTATTTTGTTATTCATTTATGAATGAGTTTGTTTTTCGTACTTCCAATTTTATGCTCAGATTAAAAATAGGAAAATTAAAAAATGGGGCCATGGGCCGAACTTGATTTTGATATTTAATTTGTCTGATTTGTGTGACTCGGAAGTTATTGACTTTTTTGTGTGTTGCTGTTGATAAGTTTGTAGCAAATTCGCCAAAGAAAGAGGAGTCATTTGGTATCGACATTATGGCCGCACTGGAACCATATGTTAATTTAATTAAAGATGTATTTGAAACTGGCAAGACACATGCAGAGAATTCCACTACACTGCAGCAAGAAAAGCGAAAAATACATGTATCGGACACAGAACTGTGTCCGATACGCAATGCAGATGTTAACGCAAAAGCGACACTAAGAAGACTTCCGCTGCTGAGGTCCGCTTCCGCACAAATCAGATAAATTAAATATCAAAATCAAGTTTAGCCCATGACCCTGTTTTTTCACTTCCTATTTTTGATCTGAGCATGAAATCAAAAGTACGAAAAACAAACCATTTTGTTTTTTGGTAACTGATTCATAAACGAATAACAAAATAACGATTTTGGATTCTCAATTGAATATGAAAAGAATCAATGATACATGAATTAGCATGTATACGTATTTGGTTTGCATCAATCAGTAGCTACAGAAGTGAGGTGGGACAGATAATGCATTTGCCAGGTTCCAGGCCCTGAAACCCCGCCCACGTAAAAAAAAATTGGCTAAGCGTGGATTTACCGAGTATTATGAAGTGAAGCGAAATAGAAATTCATGATGATTATCAGACCACAAATGTACTTTAAAATCCTAAACATCTTATTAATTGGTAAGAAAGAAAGGCTGAACCCTAGCCATTGGTACCATAGCAAATCCAACGTCAGCTTTCTTAAGGGCAGGGCCATCGTTGGTGCCATCACCAGTCACAGCCACCACCTGTCTCGTTTCCCCCACGGTGCTGTCAATGATACCTGCATTGCAGAGGAGGGAATGGGATTTACATCATTTGCTTATGTGTGAAAAGAAATACTGTGTTAAAATGAAGATCAAAGAAAGGTCAATAGATTCATTTAGGTATTGAAATGGAAAAGGAACTGATTTTTGGTAAGGAGGTTTCAACAATCACAATGGCCTTGTTTGCATGAAAGAACTATCTATATTCTACAACAGTTTGTACATGTAGATTGCATCTAGATACATGTTTTAGGGAGGAAGGAGGCACAGCAGAGAGGGACGTTGGTGGTTGAAGAGATATGACTCCGAGCTATAGATGGTGGTTAAGGAGATATGAGCTGTGCTGGTGGTCTTGTGGACGGTGCTCCATCATGCGGTACATTTTGGGATTTGAGTTAAATAGAAAGAGCTGAGAGCCTGAGAATGAGGGCTTAAACATTTTTGGCAAGATCTTCAATAATGATTACTAAATGTAATATTTTCTACAATAAACAGATTTTAGAATAGAATATTGTTAGGGTGAATTATTCCTTTAATGAAATGACCCACCATATTTGTATTGAAAGACCCTGACAGTTCATTAAATAACATCACTGTTGATGGCACGTCATAGTGCTGAAGGAAAACCTAATAAATGCAAATGTCCACAGTAAGTATAATGTAATGCAAGAAGTTTCACTAACAGCTGATCAGAGGACCATGGCTAGCCAAGTGTGAATGTTTGAAAGATAAAGGCATTCTCAAATGGTCATTTTATTGTGCTTGCTCTATGACAACACAGTTGTATTATTGATGAGAATAATGGACAAGACAAGAGTGTTGTCGTATTGACTTACCTTTAACTAATGTATGTTTGTCAGTTGGTGAAGATCGAGCCAGCACACGCAGTTTGGGCCAAACCTTGTCCAGACGTTCTTGTTCCACCTTGCGTTCAGGAGAGCATATCGTTATATTTTACTGTGAATGCAAATCAATATCTTGACAATACATTGACAATAGTGTCGTCTTTTGGTCTAGGTCGATGTGCTCATATCACTGAGTTGTATAAATAATTGTCCAAAAACATCAGGGGTCGTCATTGTGTACTTGCAATACACGATGTTTGAGATTAAATGGGCCATATAGACACTCATTGTAGAGATTGTCTAAACAATATACAGAAGTATTCATTTCGATTTAGGCCAGAGAATGTTATTTAGGTTGGAAAAGGACGTACATTGGGTATGACTGGGTATGAATAGAATTGCTGCATGAATTACATAAATCGCTTGGTTCAAGGTTCAACGGCATTCTTGGTGTAATGTAAAAATATTTCCCACCTTCCTCTATAGCATCAATAGCGGCATATCTCACCTCTCCTCTGTCATTGCGTATCTGGAGGTTGAACTCCTTGCCTTCCAGACACAGGAAGTCCTCCCCGGGCAGCAGGATCCCACACTTGGTTGCGATGGCGCGAGCTGTGTTGATATTGTCGCCAGTGACCATGCGCACCGTGATGCCAGCACGCTGACACTTGGAAATAGCATCTGGTACCTAGATGTTTTATGAAAAAATATTAATATAAATATTAGTGGTGGGCCGTTATCGGCGTTAACGTGCTGCGATAACGCGAGACTCTTATCGCGCGATAAAAAAATGATCGCCGTTAATCTATTCTCAAAGTTGGGTTGGGAGCTGGGTCTATACCGGATTTCCACCTCTTAAAAAATATATATTTAAAAAAAAGATGATAAACGTCCATATTCGCGGTGTCATGACTGCCCCCCCCCCCCCTCCCGTCAACAATCGCGCACCTCTCCCCCTCCAGTCAACAATTGCGCATCTCTCCCCCTCCGGTCAACAATCGCGCCCCCCCCCCCCCCCCCCCCCCTCGTCAACAATCGCGCAGACTTATTTTTAGTCATTATTTAGGTAGCACACACATATTATGAATGCCTTCGACAGAATTCAAATGAGCCATTTTAATCTAGATTAATTCCAAGATTACAGTTAGATTAATCTAGATTAAACAAATTAATCTATGCCCACCACTAATAAATATTAAGTACATGTCCATCCAGAAACATGTCCGGTATACATGTTCCATGTATGGATTATCAAAAAACAATCATGTGAATGGAACTGGACAATTGCCATGTTGACTTATTTCCCTTCCTCTTAAAAAAGGCTTTTGAAACGGAACAAACCTGTTTCTGCTAATTAATGAAGCTTGGCTATGTGTATTTCCACTCCATACCTTTGTTATTATAGGCATTGTCGAAGGCCATTGTGTTGTCCTATGTGTTGACAAATGCCAAGTCTTTGAAGAGCACATTTCATTAATTTAGCATCCAGCACAAATGTCCCTATTTTTACATTCACTTTACTATATATATATATCTTATCGCGCGATAAAAAAATTATCGCCGTTAATCTATTCTCAAAGTTGGGTTGGGAGCTGGGACTATACCGGATTTCCACCAAGGAAGGTAAGCGCCGCGGAACGGCTGCGCCCTCTGCCCGGCGACCCCCCCCCCCGTCGGTCGTAGGTCTGGGCAGTGGCGCCTTAATGCACGGGCTTACCTGGGGGCCTCGGCCAATCAGGGGCCTCTTAAAAAATATATATTTAAAAAAAAGATGATAAACGTCCGTATTCGCGGTGTCATTACTGCCCCCCGTCAACAATCGCGCACCTCTCCCCCTCCGGTCAACAATCGCGCCCCCCCCCCCCGGTCAACAATCGCGCACCTCTCCCCCTCCGGTCAACAATCGCGCCCCCCGTCAACAATCGCGCACCTCTCCCCCTCCGGTCAACAATCGCGCACCCGCACCCCCCGTCAACAATCGCACAGACTTATTGTTAGTCATTATTTAGGTAGCACACACATATTATGAATGCCTTCGACAGAATTCAAATGAGCCATACTAGATTAATCTAGATTAATTCCAAGATTACAGTTAGATTAATCTAGATTAAACAAATTAATCTATGCCCACCACTAATATATATATATATATATATATATGTATATACATATACATATATATATACATATATATATACATATATATACATACATATATATATATATATATATATATATATATATACATATATATATACATACATATATATACATACATATATATATATATATATATATATATATATATATATATATATATATATATATATATACACACTCACCGGCCACTTTATTAGGTACACCTTGCTAGTACCGGGTTGGACCCCCTTTTGCCTTCAGAACTGCCTTAATCCTTCGTGGCACAGATTCAACAAGGTACTGGAAACATTCCTCAGAGAGTTTGGTCCATATTGACATGATAGCATCACGCAGTTGCTGCAGATTTGTCGGCTGCACATCCATGATGCGAATCTCCCGTTCCACCACATCCCAAAGGTGCTCTATTGGATTGAGATCTGGTGACTGTGGAGGCCATTTGAGTACAGTGAACTCATTGTCATGTTCAAGAAACCAGTCTGAGATGATTCGCGCTTTATGACATGGCGCGTTATCCTGCTGGAAGTAGCCATCAGAAGATGGGTACACTGTGGTCATAAAGGGATGGACATGGTCAGCAACAATACTCAGGTAGTCTGTGGCTTTGACACGATGCTCAATTGGTACTAATAAGCCCAAAGTGTGCCAGGAAAATATCCCCCACACCATTACACCACCACCACCAGCCTGAACCGTTGATACAAGGCAGGATGGATCCATGCTTTCATGTTGTTGACGCCAAATTCTGACCCTACCATCCGAATGTCGCAGCAGAAATCGAGACTCATCAGACCAGGCAACGTTTTTCCAATCTCCGATTGTCCAATTTTGGTGAGCCTGTGCGAATTGTAGCCTCAGTTTCCTGTTCTTAGCTGACAGGAGTGGCACCCGGTGTGGTCTTCTGCTGCTGTAGCCCATCCGCCTCAAGGTTCGACGTGTTGTGCGTTCAGAGATGCTCTTCTGCATACCTCTGTTGTAACAAGTGGTTATTTGAGTTACAGTTGCCTTTCTATCAGCTCGAACCAGTCTGGCCATTCTCCTCTGACCTCTAGCATCAACAAGGCATTTGCGCCCACAGAACTGCCGCCCACTGGATATTTTCTCTTTTTCGGACCATTCTCTGTAAACCCTAGAGATGGTTGTGCGTGAAAATCCCAGTAGATCAGCAGTCTCTGAAATACTCAGACCAGCCCGTCTGGCACCAACAACCATGCCACGTTCAAAGTCACTTAAATCACCTTTCTTCCCCATTCTGATGCTCGGTTTGAACTGCAGCAGATCGTCCTGACCATGTCTACATGCCTAAATGCATTGAGTTGCTGCCATGTGATTGGCTGATTAGAAATTTGCGTTAACGAGCAGTTGGACAGGTGTACCTAATAAAGTGGCCGGTGAGTGTATATACATATATATATATATATATATATATATATATATATATATATATATATATATATATATATATATATATATATATGTGTCACCATTCAGTCATTCAAACATGTTTAGTAATGGCATAGTGGTGGCTCATGATCTGATGGCTTATTAGACATGTCACATTTTTACATGCTAACTATTGAACCAACCCACTCACCTAATATGTCAATTGTTATGTTGATGCTGCTTTATATAAGCACTCAAATAAATTGTAGGCAGCGAGTCAGAGATTCCCTGCCAGCCAGACTGGAGGGGCTAACATTTCCATCTATGGAGTCCCTTTCCCTCACTAGTAGTGGGGCTATGTTGGAGAGCAAAATCATTGGCACATTAAATACACTAACACAGGGCTTAAAGCAAAAAAAAAATCATCTGACTGAAAATTTATTTAGGTATCACTTTGGGTCATGGCCGCATACTGCCTCGATATTTAAACACCACGTGGTCCATTATCCCTTCTAGTTCAAAGTCATGGCATGAAACCAGTATTTTTATATATATATATATATCGGCCAACAATAATCAAACAAGGCAGTAAAAGTGGGCATTAAACTGTATAACTCTTTTGAAAAAAAGGGAAAAAAGGCCGACATATGCCTATACAATATGCAGCCGGCGCTCGGAAAAGGCTCGCAACAAAAAGATGAGCCACACATTTAGAAACAATTGCATGAACTATCTAAAAGCAATACCTTAGTCAGAAAACGTATATAAGGCTGAACTTTTTGCTAAAATGTCACAGTTATGGAAATATTGAAAATGTTGGAGCGGCTGGCTTGACCACGCGAAACCGAGAGACGGCTGTCTTGACCGCAGTACGCGATTAATCAATAATCATATTTAACCATATAACTGCACACAACTTTATTTAAAAGCAAGCAAATGTAAAACATGTGTGTTGGTATTTTGGTGTCTGGTGCGTGTGAATGTGCGGCTCCTCCGGCGGAGCGGTTCATGTTAAAGGGGAACTTGGCAACTCTAGCCATTTCTTCGCTGGTTTTCACTTTTGTGGTCGCATGTTTTCTCAACGAGCTCCTCCTACAGGTCTGCATTACGAGAGCCGAGTTTTAAAACTTTAACCCCTACACTACACTAACATGAACTCTACTCCATCTTTAGTTGGACTTAAGTTGTACAAGTGTAAGCCCTGTCTGTCTGTGACTCTCTCTCTTTCGTTCTCTCCCTCTCTCTCCATTTTCCAACATTCATACTTTAACCTGTACCTGATGCTGCATAAGGGAGGCCTTTACAGTAACATGAACTGTAAAAAAAGGTGCAACTCTCACAGTTGGTCTCCCCACCACCACCACCACCACCCCGAACGAACCTACTGACGCCGATGGTCAGTAGGTTCATTAACTGGGCGTTCAGAAGCCTTTCCATTGATCAATCAGCTGTCTTACATTCTGCTTCTGGATGGCCATAAATCTGCCCCGTTTTACTCTGTGTACTTCCTACCTCAGGTCTGACTGGGTCCTCGATGCCCACCACGACGATGCAGGTCAGATCATTCAGGATCTCGTTTTCGTTGTCCCAGTTGGGCTCTCCGGCCTCGGCAGGGAAGTCTCGGTAGGCAACACAGATGGTGCGCAGGCCGTCACAAGCCATGGGCTCGATCACCTTGTGGACCATCTCGTCGCGGTCCTTGGGGCTGAAGCTACGAGGCTTACCTTGGGAATCGAGGATTTGGGAGCATCTTGGAAGAAGAGGATTCAAAAGAATGGGGTTTCAGAAAACAGTGAAAAATATCCATCTGATCAACTTGGCTCATCAATCCATGCGCTCATCCATTAAGCGTTCATATTTCTAAAAAGCCTCACTCACTAAAAAGCTCAACACACAGTCCCAGCTGGGTCTATCTATGCTTACTTGCGCAGGACAATTTCAGAGGCCCCTTTGCTGTACATGCGGAAGCTTCCATCTGCATTCTTCAATACGGTGCTCATGGACTTGCGGGAGGAGTTGAAGGTGTACACCTTGTAGAGCTTCTCCTCGGGAATCTCGTCCCTGATTGGCTGGTAGTCCCTCTTAAGTTCAAGCACCAGACCCAACAGAGAACACTCGGTCTTGTTGCCGACGTGACGTGGGAGGCCTCCCTCCCTCTCCGGAGGCTGAAGAACAAGAGTTGGAAATAATAGAAGGGTTGAAGATTAGGTTTACATTTGATCATTATAAAATAAAAGTACTATGAAACATATTATATATATATAACTAGTAGCAATATTTCATTTTGTACTGAAAACCTGTGTCTCACTAGGATTATTGAACACAACTCCAAAACCCAATTTTGTGTCCCCAACTTTTTGGCACGAATAGTAGTCACATATGTACCATTTAAAATGGCTTATTGTAAACATTTCCATTTCCTTTAAAAAGTACGTAGTCTTGTTTTTTTTTTTGAGACTCTTGAAAGTATTGACACAAATGCAATGAGACGACAACACCGAGAAAAACAACATCAACAACAACGTGACCGGCCTATTCTGTTCTCGCATGCAAGACGCGGCCTCACCAGGATCTTGGTGGTGTATGCAGAGTTGATGGAGATGCTGTTGACCATGACTTCCAGCGTCTCTGGCTTAATGGTTTCGGGCTCTGGTACAGTTTTGTAGTGTGTGTCCCCTATGAAGGCCTGCACCACCGTCATGCGGTTCATGGTCAGTGTTCCCGTCTTGTCAGAGCAGATGGCCGTCGCGTTACCCATAGTCTCGCAGGCGTCCAGATGCCGCACCAAGTTGTTGTCTTTCATCATTTTCTACGATAAGATTAGATACGATAAAATGGTAAGAGTAAACAACTACAAACAATACATACAGAAAATATATCTATGTACATAATAAGAGCAGCAGCAATGTAAATAAAAAAAAGGTTTGTAAACCTTACAGACAGTTGAGGTAGATGGCATTGACGGTATTATTGACAGCATATGCAACATTATTAAAAGTATACAATATTGAGCATTATACAGTTTTTTATAGTTCCGACCAAGTAATTTGATTGGACAAGAGTGTTGTCCAATCAAATGAGTGCTGATATAGAGCATAGAGGACTTTTAACTATACATCTATCACTCCGCTTTACAGGTGCTCTAATAACTGTTAATTACATTAACGATTGTTGTGTGCAGGAAAATGTTTATGTGTTGCTTGGCAACAGTCCAGTCCCAGTCCAGCTGCGGAACTATTTGTGTTGGCGGAGCCAAATAAATGATTAAATAAACAAACAAATTATAATCTGTTGTCGCTGATTACTGTCACGAATCACAGCTGTGATGATATTCAGTATAACAGCACTTCCTTTCGTGTGATATTGCTTAATTATGTGTCTCACACTAGACTGGACACTTAACTGACTTAAGTGTCCAGTCTAGTGTGAGAAATGAAACTTTTTTTCACATACATAACCAATGTATTACATTACCCCTATAGGAAATAGTGTGTCACATCCAACTCTACCTTGACGGAGTAGGCCAGGGATATGGTGACGGCGAGAGGCAGCCCCTCTGGCACCGCGACTACCAGCACCGTTACACCGATGATGAAGAACTTGACAAAGTACTGGATGTAGATGGGAGTGCACTCTGACTGCCAGGTGCGGCCTTGCACCCCGAAGGTGTCGATCACAAAGTACAGGATGAGGATGATGACGGTCACTGCAGACATGATGAGGCCTAGGAGAAAACCAGGATGAGACATAAAGTGACGCATACACTTTAGTTTGTGATTGTTCTATTTTATGTACTATATGACATTTATTTCATAAACTATTGATTATATTCGACATCTATCAAATTATTGAGACAATGCTAGGAAAATATACTTATGCCTACTGCACCAATTAATTTCGTTGGAACTTATTTGAATTATTAATTACACTGAGAGAATACAACGCTTTATTTTACAGATAAATAATACAATTCAATATTTTAATAGTTTCGAAACACATTAGGACTGAGAAAAAGTATGTGCCTAATGAGTTACTTAAGGGCTATTGTTATTTACCAAAACATTTTTTCAGAACCACATCATCACTAAGCATAACAATGCATATTTAATATCAAGCACGGATTAAAAAGTCTGACTTCGTATGCTTGTCTCTTACCAGCTTTCCCAATTTGCACTGCCAGTCTGGTGAGCTTTCCCTGGAGCACAGACTTCTCCTTCTTAGTCACGTTGACCTTCTTCACAGGCTTGACCTCCTCCTTCTCCTCAGACTCGGCAGCCTCCTCGCTCTTCAGGGGCTGGATCTCAAGAGCAATCCCATCCTGGGTCTTGGCTGGAGGGGAGGCGAGGGTGGAATAAGAAGGGCAGGTGTGATGAGAGGGGCGTAACAGAAGGTATATGGGGTAAAGGCAGCGGTACAAAACAAAGGGTGTGTTTAGAGGAGGATGGGCAAAGGGTACAGAGATGGCCATGGAAAAGACAGGGTAGACCAAGAGTTTGGAAAGGTCAATGTAGAGATTAAAAAGGAATTAAAAAAGGAGAAAGAAGAAGAAGTTTGGTTGATATAAAGACAGAGACGGAAAGATAGGAGAAAAGATTTTGGTGGTTAAAAATAAGTTATGGGGTGGAGTGGGAGTGTGCAAAAATAAATACAGAAATAAACGAATGATAACATAAGGAGGCAGGATTGAGGATTGGTTTGTTTGGGATAAAGGGGATCGGGGGTAGAGAGGCAGATAATGTGTTAACACTGAAGTTTCAAAGAAGTGACAAAATGGCAGACTAGAACACCCTGACCATTGGGCTGGGGATTAATAACACATTAATATTCTTACAGTACAATCTAATGAGATTCATCTCATAACAGATTGAACTCATTGTTATGCATTCCTGAAGTGTTAATCATAAAGATACAGTTGTTTTTTTGCTGCAATCAATATAGTAAATGCACTTAGTGTGTTAGTGTGTCATCTACAAGCACATTCCCATTGTTGATGACAGGGCCAGCCCACAAAACACACTATATTTGAAAAAAGGTATATTTTAGATATCTACCCCTAACAAGATCAACTTACCAAAAAAAAAAAGATATTAAATAAAAATATTCCTGTGATTGAAAGAAGTCAAAGCCATCCAATCATGGTGGAGGTCTAATGATTGATCAACAGTTAGAATGTGTCTTCAGAATTAACACTTGAAATAACAACATCTGGAAAATATTATTGTAAACTCTCGCAAACAGATTATGGAGAGTTTAGCATGTGCCCAAAAAGGTATTGTAGTAGGAAGGATAAAACAGATACGAAACAGCAATCACACAACAGTGTCTGGAAACAACTTTTGTTTGGAGCTAAAACATAGTACAGAAGGCAGTAGTGGAGACTGTACATTACGGTGTGCTATCCTGGTTTATACTGTTATCCAGCTATAATGCTCTGTGCTCCATTTCTAATTTACTTAATTTAGTGTTTAGTTTTCTTTAGTGTGTAGTGAGTGTGTGTAAAGATATTTGATCTCCTCCATGCAATGAAGTACATCACTGGTATTATATTCTCCCATTCTATCTCATTTAGATGCTGTTTTTTTAATGTAATGAAGATCCAGTAAATTAATGTAAAATGCTTTTTCGTTGAGATGGTTAACCATAAGTTGAGTTGGAAAGAATACATAAAAAATACAACAAGTCAAAACAGAATGCTGATATGTAAATGACCCCAGTACAGATTATATCTTGCTGGATAAACACCATGACCTAACTCACACAGCCACACAGACTGGATTCCACTGGCAGACTAGACTGCCGGAGATAGGTGACCGACGATAAGTCAAGCTGCCATCTAAAGGCTAAAAATTAAAGGCATGCATTGCTGCTGTTGATCATCTAACAGATAAGTCTTCACTCCATGACTAAAAGAAGAAGTCATTGGCTAGTTTGAAAACTATTTTTCTACGTGCAAAAAAGTAAAACCATCAAAAGGAGCTAGACCTTGAGTGTTTTGTTTTATTATTATGGGCTGTTGGTTCTGGTCGAACACATTTTTAACCTTGAGATGGCAGCAAACTCACAGATAAAAGTCGAGTGTGTCTCTTGGACAAATGCAATACTAAACCACTGGACCACACACGCACACAACAGAGAGAGGAGGGGCAATGGGAGCAAGTGTGTGTCACAACATACAAATAAACTCTTACAACAAATTGACAAATGTCTTAAAATAAATGTATGAATAAATAACAAAATAACAATACCATATAACAACAACACAATTATCAATGAGTTACCTTCAAAATAAAACAACAATACCAAACGACAACGATAATAAAACAGTGAGAGTTTATGGTAAAGTAAGCCAAGAAACCCTGTATGCAATATTCCATGGATACAGAAAAAGAGCAGTAGAGCAATAAAAGGAATCTGGAACAGAGACAAAGAGCAGCAGAGACACAGTGAGCGAGTGACACTGGATACAAAGAGAGTCAAACAGTGATTACAAGACAACATGATGTCCCTAGCGATGGCCTGGAAGAAGGCAACAGTGAGATAAACAAGATAATTCAAAGTAAAAACAGGAGAAGGAAAACACACAGAGAGAACATGACTGCCCACTGGTATATTCTGAAAAGGTGCAACTCCCACACATCGCATAGTCCCAGAGTTAGTAGGAGTTACTGAATCTTCACATTGAATCTAGCTTTTCTTACAGGTTCTGTATGAATTGTGCTCGATTCGTTTGCTTTTCTTATTAAACAAAGCGAGTATGTTGATGTAGATAGATGTAGATTGATCTAGATAGATTATGTTCAGATATATCTTTCAATACATAGTTTGGAATGAAGTTTGGATGAGATAAGCTTCTTTAGTCATGAAGGCTGTCAGGTATGCATGTCAAGTAGAAAGCCTGATAGAGATCATGTTGAATGATGATGCTGTGTCTAAATAAAGGCCTTCTTGACAAGAATAAGCAGCAAATATTTTCTTGTGATCACTTGTATTAAAATGAGAGGGTAGTGAAAATTAATAACTTTCTGTACGTGCATACAAAGTTATTCATTGTCACTACCTTCTGATTTTAATACATTTTACGTGCGCACACACACACACACCGTCTGTTTGCAGCAGCTGCTCAGCCCATGGGAGGTACAGGGTTAGATAAGGTGTGTGTGTGTGAGAGAGAGAGAGAGAGAGAGAGAGAGAGAGAGAGAGAGAGAGAGAGAGAGAGAGAGAGAGAGAGAGAGTCAAGGGGGGAGGGAGTCAGGGCGTAGCAGAGGATGCGTATCGCTGCAGGGACTTTGCAACCTCTCTAGGGTTGTGTGTGAAGTCACAGACACACAAACACACACTCAGTTACCAGGCAGACCAAACACTGAAAATGTTTTGACAAAAAAAACAAAAAAAACATTGTATTCTTATGAACATAAGAAAGCACATTGTTGAAGCGGTTAATACTAGCGACCTATTAGGTGTCATTAAAAAGGAGTACACATCACATCATGGATAAATGTGGTACACACAACAGCGAGGGGGCCCACCATTAGGTGCCCAGTCTTCAACTATTTTGTGTAATGTAATATAATTATTGATTAAAGGTGCTGTAGGTAAGATTTAAGAGCTATTATTTGTGTGTAATTTGTTAGAAATGGCATAGACATCAATCAGCTATTAGTGAGTGAATGCGCTGTGAGAATATCTATTCACTGTTTGTTCACTGCGCCTGCCTCTGAATGAGCTGATCAATGAGGGCATCTCTTCCCTGATTGGTTCAGGGAATCCATCTTGCCTATTTGAAATGCAACACTTCTCAATAGCGGAGAAACATAGGGAGGGAGCAGAGAGGAAGGGGACTTTTTTTAGTTGTTTAGTTTCCAAATCTTGCTCTCCTGCTCTTTACAACTCTTGAATCTTCCCTACAGCGGTTTTCAACAGTTGTTCTGATTGCCTAATAAATTAAATTAAACGGCTGGCTAATACAATATAGTGGCTTTACAGAGGAAAAGCAGGGAGTTTGGGTGGTGGGGGTGGTGGTGGTGGGGAGACCAACTGTGAGAGTTGCACCTTTTTCTACAGTTCATGTTACTGTAAAGGCCTCCCTTATGCAGCAGCAGGTACAGGTTAAAATATGGCTGTTGGAAAATGGAGAGAGGGAGAGAGAGAGAACGAAAGAGAGTCACAGACAGACAGACGGGAGGGGGGAGGCTGACATAAGATTCCCAGCAACCCACCGAATGGAAACAGTGGAAGTAAAAAGTAGGCAGGAAAGAAGAGAGGAAAGAGGATGATAAGGTGAGGGAGGGGTGGGGGGTTACCTTTGTTGCGATTTTCAGGGGCTCCTTGTTTTTTACCTGTTCGGACAGAGGAGAGAGGGCGGAATGCTGATAACATGATTCAAAGAAAAGAGGAAAAACTAAATCATAGAACTGAGGAAAAATGTAGAACTCAAAAACTAATATAAATCCATGTGTGTGTCTCTAGAGAGAGAGACAGAGAGATAGAGAGACAGAGAGACAGCGACAGAGAGACAGCGAGAGAGACAGCGACAGAGACAGCGAGAGAGAGAGAGAGAGAGAGAGAGAGAGAGATCTAGGCAGTGAGTAATTGTGAATGTAAAACAACCAACTGTGGTTAAATATTTAACTAATGGGTTATTTCAAGGATGCCCATTAACTGACACAAAATGTAAGCAACAAGGTGCTAAATAACCCCCCCACACACACACAAACACACACACACACACACACACACACACACACACACCTGCTTAAACGTTAACACAAGTATGTGAGTGTGTGTAGAGCAGATGCCTAACAAACATTTAAATTACCTAAAGCCTGAGACAGCTTGAGCAAAACTCCAAGGCATAAATGTCTAGCGACATCTGCTTATGTCATCTACATGTGTGGCACAAATACACATAATTAAATAATTGTTTATCTATTCTGGTTAGGGAACAGGTACTCAAGTTCAACATTACAGAATAAGGCAATAATGGTGGATGGTTGTGACAAGTGGTCTGATGTGATTAAAACTTTTGTTTGTCTCATTTGTGTCAAAAAATATATGGCAGCAAAACAAAGCTATTTGAGAACATAATTTTCGAGTGCTTGCCGATGTGACACAGACATATGTTAATTGTCATACTTTCTGACTTATTTTGCATTCTTTTTCTGGATTAATTTGGCAGAAACAACTACTGAGTGATATACAGTGAAAAGTAATTGAAACAACAATGCTGAACAGTAGTGATTGCCAGAAAGTGTCCGATTAGAAAAGACAGGGTAAGACGTACCTCAAGAGAAAAACACGTTACCATTCCAAGTAATTACAGTCCTTGCTTTTTTTAGACTAATTAAGTTACTAAGAAAATCAAATATTTAGTTATTTTTAAATACATTTCATAAAGGCCTGGTTATACAAGAAAAAAAACAAGTATGCCAAACACAAGAGCGCCGTCATTTAGTGTTCCAAGCACTTTACATTTGTTTTCAGCAAAACACTTAATTCTAGCAAAATTGTTATTATAAAACATAAAATATTCATAAAGAGTGGGCGTTTCCAAGCATATCTATTTAAGTGAATGATACCATTAATAAACTGCATGGATCGCCTCATTCTCCTCCCCAGTGTTTTCTGACTCATTTTTCGACACATTACTTATTATTACGTTGTTTATTAAGTTCATCCCCAACGCATGAAGAATTTATTCCATTGGTGGAATAGATGAATACATGTATAGTATACTACATGTTTGTATACAATGATGCATACAGATTGTGTTCATGTCATGTATATCCATTTATCTTGGAATTTAAACTCAAACATATCTCAACATTTCCAGAAAATAATTATAAACTTTATAGTAATAGGCAGTCCATTTTGCTGTGTGAACCTGCATTTTTTTTAACTGAACATTGAAACTATCCATTGACAGCTCTACAACTGGAACACATGCACCAGACTCTCTTTCAAGCTGATCCAGTTTGAAATAAATAACATCAGTTTGGTAATAAAGTTATAATGAGCCACCTTTAGAAATGTCAATTAAACATTATGACAATGATTCCAACAAGAAATGCGTCAAGAAAATAGATGTCAAGAGAACCATTTGTCCTGAACTAGCCCTCCATGTTCTACCAGTTCACTTTGTACCACAAGTCCAACACTGTTTAGCAACATTGAAACACACACCCATTCTTAGCAACGGATATTTGAGTTCCAACGCATTTGTCTTTAAATACAATATTTTGAGGGGTAGAAGAGAGACAAGTGTGTGTTTGTGTGTGTGTGTGCGTGTGTGTGTGAACATGTGTGTGTGTGTGTGTGTGTAAACACAGCTGTTTTCTACAGTAGATTGTGTTGTTCTTGCCTCTTATGTGATGAGTCACATAAGGGTTCATGGAAAGCATTTGAAGATAATTTTGAAGATTTGAAACCGCAAATAGAGATTAAAATACAATGGGGGACATTATGTCAGTAAAAGTTTAAATATGGTGCCTATTTGAACACAGAGAATTTGGATGCTTCTAGGCATTTACCCCCGCCCATACCCTGTTTTAAGTAAACTTTAATGGTTGCATTCGTTACACAATCAATATTTACCATAATAACATTTTTTTTCCACAGGGAAAAACCCCCCCACAAAAAACGGGAAGCTTCCATGTAAACACAGAAACTCATTGTATTTGTTTTGCTTGTTTTGGTTTGCCCCTTACTTTTCTTGACTTTCTTTTCTTCGTCATTCTCGCCTGCCCCCAACAGAGTGAAAATTATGCCCGTCTGTGAGTTGAGGCCCACAGCCGACACCACCATCCGACCAGATCCCTCCATCACATGAGTGCCTGAGAGAGAGAATGAAGTAAAAGGTTCTTATCGTAATGAATTCAACGTTTGGTTAATTCATTTTCTTAATGAATGACACTTTCAGCTTTTGGTTTATGCTTAGTAAAACAGACAACATACACAAATATATACAAACAAATGTATGTATGTATGAATATAAATATTTAACCTAAGTAAGTCATTTTATTAAATAATATTATTAAATTATGCAATGAATACAAAATATATATGAATTACATTTTAAAAAAAATATCCATGTACTCTTACCAGACAGCAGCATAGGGTCCTTTTCTAGGGATTTGCGGACTTGGTCGGACTCGCCGGTCAGAGAGCTCTCATCGATCTTCAGATCATTGCCTTGGATCAAGATGCCGTCAGCTGGCAGGAGGTCACCTGGATACACCACAATGCAGCAATAGGAATCAGAGACAAATATGCTTAGGCTTTCTTTGTAAATTATTATTAGTAACTGGATTAAAATGAGGATTCTCTTTTTGCCCCGCGGCCACCGATACATTTCTATTTTACTTAACATCCCTCAAATCGCCTCATGCTTTGTTGTTGCTCGACAGGTTACATTTTTGTTTCAGAACCGTTTTTCTGCACTACTCAGATTATGTATAAATTAGGAGTGAAACAAAACTCATGGTTTGGTACGATACGGTATGGTGGTGTCATGGAAGGCTTTTCTGACAGCTCCATGTCAATTTGTTATTTTGTTTTGTTGTATAAGGCAGGTATTACTGTCAGTTTCGGATTTGTTACATTGACAAAATAAATGCCTGAACATATTTCATTTGTATTTAGATTTTCTATTTATTATAACGGTAAACAACATGGATAGCTTGGCTTCCAGCAGCACATAAGCAGAAACATAAACAAAACACTTGTGCCTGCTTTATAAAATAAAATATAAAATATTCATTTAAACACAACTTCAACAAATGAATGCATAGATCAGCAGCATATGGAAAAATTAAGCCACACAGCAGTGCTTTAATCAAAATATGAAACGATTAGTCTATCAACATGAAATCAAAGTTTGACTGGGCTTTTTGTCACCCATTCTGCTGTAATGAGCCATTACAATAAGGTAGCTTTGAAGCGCTAGACGTCCAACTGTCTGTAGTTGTGCAAGAGGAGGCTTTTCTGACAACTCCATGTCAATTTGTACTTTTGTTTTGTTTGTGTATAAGGCAGGTATTACTGTCTGGGCAAAATGTATGCGGGAAGTAATAGTGTATTGCGGGTCAAGCACTTCAAACATGAGTTATGAACCCCATAGTCTCTACCACAGAGAAGGGTCTCATATCTGCCTATCAATTTCGATATCCCTGTGGTGATCTCTTTGGCCCCTCCCGGAATCAGCTGCATATAGTTGCATGAAGGCTGCTGGGAGAAGTTGTTGCTGTTAGGTAGCCGTTTAATTTGTTCACCTAGTCCAGTTGATTCAACTATCAACGTGTTCACTTGAGACACGTTTGGACAATGGTGTATGTAATGGTTTATGTCTATACATTATTTTTTCGATCAAATTATTTATGTATTTCTTTTTTACTAGCTACAATAACTTAGTGTCTTGTTCGGTTCGCAGTGCGTACCAATCCGTGCACCGTGGACACCATACCGTACGGTTCGATACAAATACACGTACTGTTTCACCGTTTCCCTAGTATAAATGTATATTTATTAGTATTTTACTTTACTACCACTACATGGTCAGGGTAACAGGGTTACAGCACCCTGTTCAGCACCACACAGCCATTGCAGCAGCATAACATTTGATTTCGATTGGCTTCATTGGTTGTTTTTTTTACTTTAATTATATAGCTGCTATTTAATGTCAGCCCATCTGTCCCCTACTGAGCTCAGAGCCATCCTAGTGGGAGACACCCTCCTCTTGCAAGTGGGCTGATGGCACTTAGTCCTTGGTTTCTTGAGGGGTAAAGGTTAGTTAATGTCATTGACAGAAGAAAAGTTGAAGCGCAGATTATGGCACTTTGGGTTAATACTTTGGGTTAATATTGTTTTATTATTTGTTGTATTTCTTTTTAATTCCACTACTGCCTTGTGCTTTCTGCTTTGACATCCGAATTTCCAATCTCAGAAGAATAAAATATCTCATCTAGTAGTAATCTCATCTTATGTTAACGTGCTTGACAATGTCAGGATACAGGGGATCTGATCTTAATATACCAAGTCATACTAATAAAACATGGTGTTATCATTTCAAATGAATCCAGGTTGTATTCTTCTTCATTTGGGGGTTTAGGCTCACCATATTTGATCTGTGCAATGTCGCCCACCACGATCTCGGACACGGGGATCTGGATGACCTGGCCCTTGCGGATGACGGTGAACTTCTGCTCCTGTTCAATGCGGCTCTGCAGCCCGCGAAACTGCTTCTCCTTGGACCAGTCGTTGAAGGCCGTCACCAGCACCACGATGATGACCGAGAAGAGGATGGCGGCGCCCTCGATCCAGCCTGCCTGTGCTTCGCCCTCGTCCTCCACACCAGATGCTGTCTGCCCACACACTGTTGGGTCACAGGAGGGGGGTAAAGGTATGGTTATATTTTATATCTACCATATGACCAATAATTAGGGTCACACTAACCTCGGTGCCTTTCTGCTGAAGTAAGACAGAATCATGATATATAAGCAGAGGCATATCATTTAAAAGCAACTCTTCATAATCAGAATGAGTACGTTGTTGGTGACGTGTAGAATAGATAGTGTGAGATCAGTTGCAAAGTGCAGGTCATATGATAGTAAAGAACAGGCAGGCTGGCCTCTGTACATGCTGGGAGTCAGATACCACGAGAACGAGGTGGGAAAACGGCCAGCCCTTGTTATGACGTTTTCACTGTTTGTGTATATAACATCCTGGGTCAGGGATAGTTGGTGCTCAGACTTCGTGAACTGACACACACACTTTGTTGTTCTGTCAGGGAAACGTAGTGGGACCCAGATATCTGTAAAACTCATTATACTGGTGTTAACAATAAAACTGATTATTTCTTAAAGCTAAAACTTTTTCTATCGCTTCATTAAAGAACACGCGTGAGTAAGGGTTTCATTTTTGAAACTGCTTTTCACAACAATTGGTGACCCTGATGTGATGAAGACGAAGAAGTGACACAACGGACGAGAGGACTGAGTGACAGCGAAACGTGGCCACATAAAAAAGGTAAGCAGAAGCCTGTTATAACAAAATTCTGCAATTGGGCATTGTCAAAACTGTTTTGAAGTCACTTGTGATACTCGTCCTAGACATAGTTTAAACCAGTATGGTGTGCAACATAGGGGACGCTCCCTTAAGGAGGTCGCCAAATGGGACCTGCTGTGAAAGCGCACGAGCAGGGACCGCCCGAGGGTTGGAATCCTGGTGAGGGGTGAAAGGCCCACACAAAAACCCAGCGGTTCAAATTCTGCCCCGTCCTCGCCATAGTATATAGGTTGGCAGGATAAAGGAGGGTCTATAGGACCCCAAGGTAGCTGGTTCCTTTCAAGACCAGAAGAAGGAGCTCCGAGAGGGAAGCCGGAGTAACCCAAGGGTATCATTTCCCATGACTGTTAGGGTCGGCACTCAAATAGTTTGTACTAGTGAAAAGGTAACGCCGGGGGTACAAATAGCCTGAGTTCATACGATATATTGCGATGCAAACATTTGAACATAATAGTCGAACGTTGAAAAATGGGAAACTGTTAAAAAGGCTGATTAAGTAAAGATTGTGTATTGTGTGGGTGGTTCCAGGGGTTAGACTTTCCAAGAGATTCTCATAAGTCTCGTCTAACGCCTGTTCTATGGGGTATTAAAACAATAAAAAAAAATTAAAAATATGTTCTGTGGGGAAAACGGGTGGTTGGATACGGGAGAAGTGTGTCTAAAAGTTTCTGTACGAAGCCTGGGGGGACCCCAAGAGTGAGACCGGACTGAAAGTTTTCAGCCTAGAAGCTTGTCTCACTGGGCAATATTTCGTGCAGAAAGCAGACCGTGAGTCATTCACACCGACCCTGTATGTGTATAATAATTTTTGTTGTTAGAGTGTGTAGTGTTTAAAATACTGTGTTAAAATGGACAGAGAATTCAACAGAGAGTGTGAAGAATATGGGGGGTGTCCTGAAGACACCGTAGGAGAGCAGTGGAGAGAGTTAGAAAGGCATAAGGCAGAAGAGGGAAAACAGGGTTGGAGGACAAAGAGGAGAGGAGAGCGTCAGTGCATACAGTAGCATTAGCATGTGTAGCATTAGAAGCTCAGAAAGACAAAAACAAACCCAGGGCTGTGACTAAGACTGTGACTGTTTCACCGACGGGGCCAACAGCCCCCACCTATACCCAGACCTGAAATCACTATGTGCACACACAGCCTCTGACAACACAGCCGACATGAGAACACCTCCCCTGTACACGGTTATCTCACAAGGGGGAATACAAGCCCCCGTTATCAATGTAAGAGGCGGAAAGTTAGACTTTGAGACAGATTTACTAGAGACTACTACTACTACTACCACTACTATTACTACTACTACTACTACTACTACTACTACTACTACAGGACACAAAGCGAGAATTAGCAGCAAGACACACCGGTCAGGCTACGGGTTACGAATCAGGGCAAGACACAGAGGGACGCAGAGTGAAATGGGGAGGGACGGCACCAAACGCAAGGGGACGTCGTGGCGGCCGGTGGCCGGTGGCAATAAGGACAACAGCAACGCAGGCAGGCGCCGGCGCTCCCGTAACCATAACAACCCGCGAGAGCGACGGTACTAAGAGATGGCCCGCCTCCCCTGACCCTGACCTAGCAGGGAGCAGGGATAGGGCTGATATGTCACCATTTAAAGTAAAGAGTAAAGTTAATAAAAATAGTTAAAATAAAATAAAATAAATAAATAAACATCGTTTAATAAAGTAAGAGTAAAAATAATCAAAAATAAATATGCTTAAAAATATAGTGTTAGTACACTTAGAAAATAAATATGTCGTTAACAGCAGTGGACATTTTGGGTAGGGTTTGTTATCTACGTAAAGATGAGATCAATAAGATCTCTGAAAAATTGAAGAAACAGGCCTTAAAATTAGTATTAGTCAGAGACTAAAAAGAAGGAGTACGAAGAAGGCAGAGAGAAAAGATAGTAAGGGAAATGGTAAGTAGGGATAGAAAGTACTAGGAAAAGTAGATAAAGGAAAAGTAAAGTTGGATGAAGAAAGTAGCAAGGGAGTGGGTTAGTGAACGGTGATGTGGGGGTTAGTGGTGAGTATTAAAACAGAGGGACTTAGATATAGAAAGACAAAGGGAATAAAATAGAAGGTTAGAAGAAAAGTTAGAGAAAGTGTAAGAAAAGTTAGAGAAAGTGTAAGAAAAGTTAGAGAAAAGTGAAAGAAGGGAAAGAGAGAAACGTGGTCAAGAGAGAGAGAGGGACAGAGAGCAGAGAGAAAGGAAGGGGGCCTGGCCCACAGAAGAGGACAATAAAGCAGGGCAGCACTAGAGCTGCAAGAAGGACTTAGATAAGGAGATCTAAAAAAGAGAGGGGCAATAAAGAGTTATGCAGGAGTTTACCCTATAATACTACTAATACGACGACTACTACTACTAATGATAATAATAATAATAATAATAATAATAGGGGTAATACAAATAATAATGACAATAGTAATGATAATACATTTTATTTAAGGTGCCTTTCCAAAAACACAAGGTTGCCTTACAAAACAAAGTGGTAAAGGGACAACCAGCTCAGTATGTCCAGGGGGATAACAGACACAGAGGGGTTAGAATAAAATATAAATAAAGAAAGCGCTGTGATCATTAGAACATTTGGATATGGATGGGACATTGAAAGTGCACATGTAGAGATCAATTATGTATTAGTGTCTGTTATTTGTTTCTGTGTTTTCTGTTGATTTGTTTTCTCTGTGTATTTGTTTTATAAATGTGTATAAAAGTGTTTTAGTGTTTTGTGGGACAATTAGCAGACCAACAGCTCAGTTAAGTTGGGTACTATTCATTTAAATCAGAAGTTATCTCCTCTACCGCTCGTCCACAGAAGTCCAGGGGTCAACCAGCGCTGGGGAGTCTTTTAAGAGTTCAGGGAAATTCCCCCTCACCAAACTGAGGAAGTGGGACCCGCCCTAAAAGGACCCTGCGGGAGCGCGGTAGTTATTACTATATAAAAAACTGATACGCAATGTTGCGTACCGGTATGTAGCAATAAAATAAGTCCATCATTAGGTTGCTTAAAAATACCTCCATAGTGTTGTGTTGAAATAGTTAAAATAAAGTTTGTTCTGGGTTGCCAGAGTCTACCGGTAGGTGTGTCCCCAAGGGGGGGGAGAGTGGACTGCGTGGTATAAGTCCCGCCTCTGTTGTCATGGCCAGCCATATCTTGCTTTTCATATGTTTTGTTGAAATAGATTGCAGGTTGTTTAGTCTTTGTTTTAGTTGTTTGTGTTTTATTTGTTTAATTGACAAATTGTTTTGGTCAGACAAATGTTCTCTGAACATTTGCAATGACCTGGTTAAAATGATAATTAAAAAGTACTTCAGCAATCTGCTGGGAAGGGATCTAATGCACAAACTAGATTGTTTGACATTGGGAAGAATTGGGTTTACCTTGCAAACGCCAACGCCTAATGCTGTTATGCTGTGTTGAAATTTTATATTTATTAGCTTCGTCCACCACCGCGTCATAATTACAGCGTCAACAAAGTGTGGTGTCTCCATTACGCATACACAGGACTGCATGGATAGCTGTCATAGATATCTGTCTCTACTCCTCCACATCCACCTATCCTATGGGCTGAACATAAGAATCAGAAGGGATTTATCCCCATACATGGCATCCTGCAAAAGGCCAGTAGGGAACGCTGGTTAGCCTATGACGGGTAAGATCCCCCCTTGAAACCTGGGGACAACCTAAGGCAGGCACAGTCACGATTACTTGGCCAAGTCGCACTGACTCACTTGATCATAGAGTGACGAGAAGATGAAACCATCCGAGGAGAAACCATTTGGATTGAAAGGTGGAGGATAGGATAGATTCCAGACATGTCGGCTTAAGCAGTGAATATGTGGCAATAACTAGGACAGGTCATTTGTTTAAACTCTTAAGGGATATAAGGATTTGCGTTGTGTTTTTCGGTGAAGTACATGGTTTGGTAAAATTGGCAAACAGCATGGTTTAAAAGCGGTTGATGGTAAACCCATATCAAAATTTAGGTTTAGGATTTACGGGCTGCAATTTCCCTTTCTTCTAGATTGGCTGTAGTTGAGGTTAAAGGGCATAGCACCGTAGGGGGGACACAGGCAGAAGGTAATTATTTAGCTAACTTAAGTCTCAAACGAGGAATTGGAAAATCATAATCAGACATTGATAGAGGTGCATGGCATGGTGCTCATGGACATTTTGTTGCACCTACCTGGCTGTTACATTTGCTCATTAAAGATGCGCATGGTTTTCACCATGGCGCAAGGGGGGAGGTAATGAAGGGAATCAGAAAACAAGGTTTAAAATCAGAAAACAAGATTTTTGGTCACCATACTTGCAAACAATGATTGATAATTAGCTCAATGATTGTGAAGCATGTGCAGAAAACAATGAAAGAAAAACAATCACTACTCCAGTGGGACACATTCCCACACCCGAGGGACCATCTAGACATCAGCCTGATCAACAAGGCCCGGACCTAAATGCTACACTAACTAACGTAGCATATTAGTCCTTCTACTCGCCCCAAAACCAAACACCCGCAATTTTTATCTTTCGCCCCCCATCCCACGCCTTTGCCGCTCCTTGGTTTTAGATATTGTATAGATATTTATATTGTTTATATTATAATTAATTATTATGCACCAATTACACCAAGTCGAATTCCTTGTATGAACAATCCTACTTGGCAATAAACTTGATTCAAAATTCAAATTCAAATTCAGGTCTTAGACTGTTGATATGATCAAAAGTGTATATGGGTAAAAGGTACATGCTAGTAGTCAATGACAGATTCAGGAATTGGGTAGAAACAGCCCCAATAAAAGATCAAAGTGTGACTATTGTAATCAAGTTGTTGTTTTTATCTAGAAAAGCCATGCCAAGGTGTGAAATTCAATTAGAAATTAGATCAGACAATGGATCAGCTTTCATTCAGAAAACTGTGAAAAGTGTGGTGCAGCAGTCACACATCAACAGTGATGGGCAGTAACGCGTTAGAAGTAACGCGTTACTGTAATCCGATTACTTTTTTCAAATAACGAGTAAAGTAAGGGATTACAATTGCAAAAACAGTAATTAGATTACTGTTACTTTCCCCCAAACAGACTGCGTTACTGCGTTACTAAACCGTGATTTTGTTTGTTAGAGTGTCTCATGACAATCACGTATGAGCGGTGCGACGTCAGTGCGTGATGTGTGTAGATCAACAAGAGATAACATGGAGTGCGGGAGAGAGCAGGACCATGCAGCGTTTAATGCTTGGAAGTAGGGATGGGCATAATTAATCGATGATCGATCATTGATCGTTAAGAAATGTGTCGATCAATTTATATTGTTATCGATCAAAAGGACGTTGTGTTGCATACTGTGAGTCTTGAAGCGGTGCCCGGTGATCGCGGCTTTAGTTCCCCGTGTCTGATCGCTGTAATTCCGAGCGTGAATATCGGTTGAATATCTAATATCTTTCTAACTTTAAAAAACACTTTAGTATTTTTTAAGACGATAGTCGCACATCCCTCGTAACTACACCGTGAAGGTGAACCCTCCCGGACTCCGCTATTAACATGAACCGCTCCGCCGGAGGAGCCGCACATCCACACGCACCGGACACCAAAATACAAACACACATGTTTTCCATTTGGTTGCTTTTAAATAAAGTTGTGTGCAGTTATACGGTTAAATACGATTATTGATTAATGACCGATCGCGTACTGCGGTCGAGACAGCCGTCTCTCGGTTTCGCGTTGTCAAGCCAGCCGCTCCAACATTTTCAATATTTCCATAGCTGTGACATTTTAGCAAAAAGTTCAGCCTCATATATGTTTTCTGACTAAGGTATTTCTTTTAGATAGTTCATGCAATTGTTTCTAAATGTGTGGCTCATCTTTTTGTTGCGAGCCTTTTCCGAGCGCCGGCTGCATATTGTATACTCAGGAGGAGAGACTTGCTGTGCTTGTTTTCTGTTGTTCATAAACAAAAACATGGAAATATTTGAAAGTTAATATTAAGTCAGAAGAGAGTGACTTAATTTTGTTTTGTAGCCTTAAGAGAGGGTCCAGTTTTCAATAAAGTTCATTTTTGAGCTGGCTAAGAGTTTCTGTTTTTTGGAAAGGGTTTTGGAATGGGGGTGGCATATGAGAGTAATCTAGTAATCTAACTAGTAATCTAACTAAATTACTTTTGAAATCAAGTAATCGGACCAGTAATCTGATTACTTTTACCATCAGTAATTTAATTACATTTACAAAGTAACTTGCCCAACACTGCACATCAAACAGCGATTAGGTTGTGTCTACCATCCTCAGTCTCAAGGCAAGGTCGAAAGGATGAACCAGACACTGAAGGGAAAGATTGGTAAAATATGTGCACACAGTAAACTCAGCTGGCTAGAAGCCCTTCCGCTAGCTTTAATGTCAACAAGGAGTTCAGTGAACTCCGCTACAGGGTTCACACCATATGAGATTGTCTGTGGCCAGCAGTGTCCAGGACCTGGAGCTGGGGGGGGTTACAGCCCCACCCACACCATTCCTGACCTACAAGCCTTACTATGATCAACTAATGGCACTGGTTGCAGCATTTTCCAAACAGGTGGCAGTAATCCAAGGAGGTGCAGAGCAGGCACCGGCCCCGAAAGACACCGAGTGGGTGTTGCTAAAGGTCATCAAGAGGAAGTGGTCAGAACCAAGGTGGACAGGACCATACCGGGTGACAGCGAGAACCTCACACGCAGTCCGGCTGGACGGCAAAGGTGAAACCTGGTATCATTGGTCACTATGCGGAGCATCTGACCCACCGGCAAGGACCCGGGGAGACGTAAAAGGGAGTGTAAGAGAGCAGCCTTAGACTGACAGGAGGAAGAAGAGTGATACATTTTTACTTTATTAGCTTTGCTAACACACAAGTGTAGAGTCAGAGGAAAGAAGGCATACAAGTACTTACGTTGGGGGTGTTACCACCCAGCTACAGGGATAGGAAAAGGACTCCACTAAAGAAAGTTGCTATTCAGCGTATTTACATGGTCTTTGGAGGATTGCAGTACCTGAAGATAGCGACGACGAACAGAAACAACAATGAATGCCCAAAACCCCCACATGCTTGCAGCCCACCAATACATGAAGATCATTTCACTCAATGATGAATTCCAAAAACCCCCCACATGCTTGCAGCCCACCAATATATGAAGATCATTTCACTCAACGATGAATTCCCAAAACCCCCCACATGCTTGCAGCCCACCAATACATGAAGATCATTTCAATCATTCAAGATACATCCTTGCCCGGAAGGAGTTTTTAAGTTTAAATTTGTTGATTTATACTGCGTGATTTTTGATACGCATAAATTGAAGGGTACGACACTTAAAAAGTATTTCACATTTGGTAATCTTTTTATCCTAACATACTTACAGGTTGAGAGTCCTGAAGAATAGATAGTGTGAGATCAGTTGGTTGCAAAGTGCAGGTCATATGATGGTAAAGAACAGGCAGGCTGGCCTCTGTACATGCTGGGAGTCAGATACCACGAGAACGAGGTGGGAAGATGACAACAGCCAGCCCTTGTTATGACGTTTTCACTGTTTGTGTATATAACATCCTGGGTCAGGGATAGTTGGTGCTCAGACTTCGTGAACTGACACACACACTTTGTTGTTCTGTCAGGGAAACGTAGTGGGACCCAGATATCTGTAAAACTCTGCACATTATACTGGTGTTAACAATAAAACTGATTATTTCTTAAAGCTAAAACTTCTTCTATCGCTTCATTAAAGAACACACGTGAGTAAGGGTTTCATTTTTGAAGCTGCTTTTCACAACAGGGGGGGGGGGGGACAAAGTCACGCCTAGTGTAAGTTACAAGCTCACCATTTTAGATGTGTGTATGAGAAGTGGCAATAATGATACTAGAAAGAGTATTTGTATGTTATTTTTTTATATATGCCTTATTTGCATGCAAGATACATTCAATAACAATGTGTGTTATTTAGGGAATAAACAATTGAAGAAATGTAAGGATTTGCACTTTGCACTTACTTTCACTGTCGCCCCCTGGTGGATGGTAGAAGGATAAGCCCAGGGATATGACGGCAGCGATCTCCAGGATGATGAGGGTGACATCTTGCAGAGCTTCCCACACCAGCTGGAGGAACGTCTTGGGCTTTTTGGGTGGGATGAAATTCTTCCCAAATGAAGTGTGGCGTTTCTCTAGATCAACAGGGTTGCCAGAAAGACCTGCAAAGAGGGAGAGACAAAATTATGATTCTACATTTAATTCTGTATTCTAAATTCTCAAGAGTGAGTGTGTGTGTGCACACTACTTCCTTGACATCCCCATGTTTTGTTTGGAGATGCAGATTCTTAACAATTCAACACACCTTCAGTATATCTACAATATGTATCATCGGCATTACAGATTATATGCATTCATACGTTACATCTTTGGATTTGAGGAAGTACAAACTACACAAAATTGCTCAGATATGTGAATGCATTTAATCTGTAATGCAGATGACAGGAAGATAAGCAAGCCATATGCTAACGGGGGCTAGAATGCTATTTACTGAGTTTTGTATTAATGCATGAAATAAAACAGGGATTCAGCCACCCTTTGATATTTGATTCTGCATATTTTTTATATATGTAAATGTACAATGACAGATTGTATGCAACGGTGAAATCAGCCGTTCCTCCACTGTTAAACTGTAGAGGCCAGATTATATCCATCTATCATGGCAGCTGCCAATATACTACACCATTGCACTATTAGAGAAGACAAGGGCCCGAATTCAACTCCATGCAATCGGCCAATTGCCTAACCCTTTATGCATGTATATATCCAACAAGGATGACAAAAGGTTATGTAGGCTATTACAAGAGAGAGTGATGGGGACGGAGATGACATGGGAGTAAGGGTGGCAGGAGAGATCAGTGACATGCATGTCTTTCTCTTCCTCTTCCTATATCACTTAAAAGACCAGTACATTTAGACATGACATATATGGCCCTAAGGCTTATGGCGTGTGCGTGTGAAGGAGTGCTTAGGCAGGAATCCTCCTGTGTATACATCAGCCCATGTAGTCGGAGTAAAGGGACAGTACAATGCTGGCTTTTCACAACACTGCTTTCTTAAATGTGCTGACACGGAAAGATAAACACTAATTCTATGTGACTTGACTCGTTCACAAAAGAGTTAAAATGTGCATGATGTCTCTTTGCCTCTGAACTTGCAAGTCATACATTTAAAAGACAAAAAAGAGGCTTATGAAATGATTCACTTTTACTGGGAAGGGAATGATCATTTTTGCATCACAATTTTAATTTTCACTGAAAAAACTATCAAAATCATGATGTGACATTTGTTGGGGTCTGTACCAAACAAACACATTTTATTACATCTCTGCAGCACAGTTCTTAATTTCTTAATTCTTAATTTATAATGGTGTTATACATTTACATCTACACATTTTACCCTCATCAAATAATTGTCTCCTGCGATTTGGATATTGCACTTGGCCATATTGTGATTTCGATAACATTTCGATTAATTGTTCAGCCCTAGTTATGAAGATATGACTTTAAAGACTAAGTTGACGGGTTGAACATTTTGCCCCCTTGCTCCTTTTCCGACATCAATGCTGGATGCCCTACTCTCCAACACAATGTGCAACCATTTCCTTGCACAAATGTATGACACAGTGTCTCACATGTCTCACATTTAGACGTGATTCCATCCAAGTTGTCTTTCCAACCATGGCTCCTGTTTTACTTTTCATTATCAATGAGTCCCTCACCACCGGATCTGTCCCAAACTACTTTTTGGTTGAAAATGTCTCTCTCACAAGGCTCAAAATACATTACTTTTACAATAACTCCAAACCATCTCCTATTGGAATTTCCACTTAGGAATGGTGCTGTACAGTAGATTTAGCAATGCATGCCAGCCCAGGCATGCATAGAATGACAAGCAAGCTAGAGAGCTAGAAGGGCAATGGCATGGAAAGAGAGGGACAATCAATGGATTTTATCCAATAAAAAAAGAGATTCAACCATAACACAAGGAATTGGAATCACTGGTAGACCAGTAAACAAGGGGCAGGGCAATACAAGGCAAAATGCCATCTGGCACAGATCTACACAGTAAGTCATCTACAACATAGCCATGGACACAAACCCAGACTCGGTCCATATATTTGAGTGTAGTGCGCTTTCACAAGCACACCATTTGGTCCACTTTAATTAAACCCCGGTACGCTTGAACCCCTGGTAGGCCTACGGTTTGGGCGCTTGTAAACCGAAACAATTGTCTCGGACTGGTTCTAATCAAACCGTAGCGTGGTTCATTATCAGTGAGTACCGCAACATAGGTTGGTACAAAGTAGTCAGTTAAAGATAAACTACGGTCTTAAACACTTTGACATGGTTAAAATATGTTTATTGGTGAAGTACCGTTTTGTGTAGTCTTTCACTTTGCCACGGCTAACCTTGATGTCTGTGGACGCTACTACGTCACAGAGAGAAATTGCTGCAGGAGTTACAATGAGGTTTAATAGGAGAGTTTGTCATCAAATCGCTGTAGCATCATCCTTAAGTATCAGATATTAGTTTAATTCCCATATGACAGCAACTCAGGGGTTCTGTCTCTTTCTGAATCTCTCTGTCTGGTTCTGATTCACTGCATATTACATTTTTGCAATGTTTTTATGGCGAGAAATCAGTAATTTAGTAAGAGGACACACATTTTTGCTGGGCCAGCAGCCCGGTAAATCCAGAATGCACTTCGGCATAGCTCCCCGAAGTTTTATAAATTAAATAAAGTTAAAAAAAATAAAACTAGTAAAACTTAAATTTGTACTGAAATTTGAGTCTCAATTGTAGTCGTGAGTTGAGACTGAGTATGACCAGCCGTGTTGAGTGACAAACTAAGATAAACAGTTAGACTGCATACAGACAGCTTTTGTTTTAGCTTGTTCATAACATTTTGCTATTAGCTTAACCAGCACGCTGTGGTTGTGTAAAACATACTGGTGGTGGATGGCACACTGCGGGCAAAGCAGTTGAAAATATCGCTTGATTAATTAATTATTGGCTTTTTACTCACAAAGGTTTTATTGCACTTACAGTAATGAGTGTAGTTGTCGTCAACTCGAGTAAAATGTATCTTTCACTTCACCGTCACTGTCTCCACCACGGCCTCTCTGCTGTCCGCTGTGTGTGTGTGTGTGTGTGTGTGTGGGAGCTGAGCCTACACAAACAGAGAGGATAGAGAGGAGAGGCTGCAACAACACTCGCTCCAGTCAGCTGCTCTAAGTGGAGAAAGTGTGCGTGGTTTGCATTTGTCGTGATTATTATGTACTCCCATCATATCTAAAATCAGCGAAAGAAACAACCATGTTCCCCTGTATGCTTTCACAGCACCACTGTTGAAAGCATACAGGGAAAGCACTGTATAACATGTACGGGCGAGTAATGTTACCTTCGCAATATGGTAGGTAAAATAAGTTCCAGTTGCACTGGCACCAAGGTTACTCAAAAGATATAGCTATCGTTACATAAATAACTCCATTATCCCGCTATAACTGTAGTTAACTGTATACAGTTAACTGCATTATTCAGGCATTTTCAGTGTAACTGGGAAACTGGGCATGCTTGTCACCATAGAAATAGACAATAACAATGAATAATAAAGCCTGTTATACATATCGTTATAATACATTATTCAATTTACAAATGTACAATTTACAGAATGTTGCATCCTGATGTTGAGAGGGGGTAGCGAACGTCATTCTGAGTAACGTAGGAAAATAGCACACTGGAGCAGAACGCGGGAAGCCTGACACAGTGACAAAATGCAAATATTGAATTGTTCCGCTTACACATATTGAAAAATGAAACTCTGGAATAAATAGGAAATTGATGTTAGACATTTATATAACAATGTCAAAATTGAGTAGCGAGCTGTTTTAGCCTGTAATATTCCTTTAAGTAGCGAGATAATGCAGCCTGATTCGCATCAAGATTAAAGTGCCCACAAAATGAAACAATAGCTCTCTTGGGTCCAAATTGGGTTAACCATAGTTGAATTACTTCAATACCATGATATAGACCCCAAAAAGGAATTCAATTATGCATATATCTCATGAAGGATGTTCAATATCCAACTTTCGTTGGATAGGACCTTTAAGGGGGAAACAAATCTAAAGTGTGTGTATTTCCTACAGCAAGTATTTTATAACACTCGATCATGCACACTCGAAGCTAATCGTAGATTTCAGTAACCTGGGTCTTTAAATGAGTGACAAGTTCTTAAATAGGAACAAGGTGCATTGGATGGCATGTATTTACACATAACATCCAATGGATTCATGGATAGAGTATCGGGGTTGCTCTTCTGGATGGTAAAAAACCCGACTAATGGAAAGAGAATGTTGTAAGACAGTATTTATGCATTCCAAGGACATTAGATTCCATTAGAGAGTGTGCTTTCAGCAGCTAGACTCACAGAGAACAGGCTGTACACACCACTCACGCTCTCCCTGGCTACATACTGTTAGTAGATTCAGCTTATATTTCCTTGAATAAAAACCTAAAAATAAAGGTCCGTTGTTTATCTAGTTTGAAAGTGTTTGTTTTGGCTATTTAACAGATATTCACAGTCTGAATTAGTGATGTGACATGGTAAACTAAAGACGCGATCACTGGTAAGAGTCCCGTGTGTCTAGGGGCGTCTACCTACCCAGGAAACGGGGCTTCCAAGTGTAACCATCGGTAGGGTTGGCACAATTAGCGCCACTACCATGATTGACGATAAACACAATAAAGTTTTGTACGTTTTCGTTTTTAATCAATATTATCGTGATCGCCACAATTTACTTCAGAATTTGTGAACAGATAATTTATAAATACTTTTTCAATGGATAGTTCATTATTTGACCCTTCACCCAGAATCAAGAATTGTGTTCACATTTCATTAACGTTAACACGGCAGAGGGAGAAGAGCAAGATGAAGATCACATTTCAGTAGAGGTATGGGGGGTGGGGGGAAGATACGCATTGCACAGCGCAAGTTGTGCTGGTTGACGAGACGAGACATGGCGGTTAGAAAACTACAACTGTAGAGGTGGGGGTGGTGTTGTGTTTGTTGATGAGACGAGACATGGCAGTTAGTCTCAAAGAAAACTACAACTGTAGAGTTGGGGGGGGGGAGACATGACAGTTAGTCTCAAAGAAAACAACAACTGCGCCAATATGGCAACATTTTGGATTTAAAGCCGACAGAGGTATGCCGGAAAACATAGATGAGGCAACAGTTTTTCATGTTGCACTAGGCCGGAGTCTAATTTTATTTATAATTTTGATGTTTAAACTTCAGAATTTGAATGGTTGTGAGAAATAAAAACACGATGTGTCCCTCAGTTGTTCATTGTTGATTGTAGGGGTGGGAAAAATAATCGATTCTTCGATGTATCGCGATTCTCTCTAGAACGATTCTGTCTTGATGCAGATAAGTTAATAATCGGAATTTTAAAAATTAAATTAGTTTGCGTGCTGCAACATTCTGTTCGCCTGCTGCTGGGCGCTACAGAAAACTCTCCTTTCTGCCTGCCGGATCTCTGCCAACACGCATGCACACCAAACACGTGCGAGTTGTTTACATCCAAAGTTTAGTGGCGACAAAATGGCTGCGAGCAACAAACTTATACGGCCTGCACCAGCTTCTTTAAAAGCTGCGATATGGCAGCATTTTGGGTTCTGAGGTCGATGGGAAGATGGACAAGACCTACGCTGTGTGTAAGGTGTGTAGAATAGAGCCCTGCACGGGACTGTTTTCTTCATCCCGCTCCCGCTGAATTTCTGACCATTACCGCCCGCACCTAGCCTGGCAAGCCAGACCCACATCAGAAAGATGCAGGGTCTGGCATTGCTCCATTGGCAGTGTGGGCGGGATAAACGGTTGTCTTTCAAGTTTCCTCTGCACGCAATAGGATAGCGCTACAACCAATCAGCCAATCAGCCAATCAGTTTTGCCAACCTATCCGGTCGGCAAAACTCCGAATACATCTTTCTTTTCGAGGAAAGACTTCAGTGCCGTTCTTTGTTCTTTTCTCAAAGAAAATGTTAACTTCAAGTCTTGAAGAGTCACGGCCAAAGCCGAGTCGAAAGACAGCTGTTCGCCAGCAGCAGCAGCCTTTGTTTACCTCTAACACGGAACCGTCGCAACTCTGTCGTCATGGTAGCCCGGCTTCCGATTCCGCCCCTCACGATGTGATTGGCCTGACAGATTTTTCCAGCAGTGCAAAACGACGACAAAAGGCTAGACCCCCTGGCTGCAAATTAAATTTACTGCCGCTAGGGGCGTCTAGATTTCTAGGCTAGCCCGCACCCGCAACGTGTGTGTTACACTCCCGTCCGCTCCCACAATGTGTATGTCCACTCCCGCCCGCAAACCTTTGAGAATTTATGCCCGCACAATAATAGAAATGCATTGATTTTGTGTCTTCTCCCGTCCCGCAGGAGAAAACACGTCATTTTATAGGCTATTAATAAAGAGATACATGGGGTTGTTTGTTTTGTTTTCCTGGCCAGCATGTCTTTTGACGCACTGGTCAGGAATAGCACTCCTATTTCATTGTTTTCATTTAGTTTTTAATTAAATAAAGGCTGTTTCATATTCATCTAACCCATCATTTATTGACATCCTGTCGCTAGGCGACCCCCGATCCCGCAGTGTTTTTTTTAGCCGCCCGCTCCCGCCCGCAGCAAAGTTCATTCCGCCCGCTCCCGCGAGATTTGAGTCCCAGCGGGACCCAATCCCAATGCAGCCCTCTAGTGTAGAAGTCAAATTAAATACTTCGGAAATACAACCAATCTGCGAAACCACATTTCTCGATACCACTCGGAGTTGGGGGGGAAAAGCGACCCGTTCCTGATGGCAGCCAGAGGAAAGTAGTAGGAAGTGATTAGCAAACTTTGAGTAGCAAACTCAGATGTATATATATTTTAAAATCACGCATGAAAACGTACATTAAAAAATTGTTGCATCGAGATGCATCAATAATCGGTTTAGAATGGAATCGTTGACCTCTGAATCGTAATCAAATTGAATCGTGAGGTGCCAAAAGATTCCCACCCCTAGTTGATCGCTATACTCTCTTCTTCTTATTTAGTGTAGCAGAGTGTAGTTGCATAACCGCCACCAACTCTGGCACCTAGTGGTAAAATTCAGTATACCGGTCCGGTGTTTGGCATAAAATGCAATTATCGTGCAAAAACGATTATCGTGATAATTTTTCATACAATTATCGTGACACAAAATGTCTTCCCAACTCTAACCGTCGGGCAGCAGCACTCCGCTCTATAGAGCCATCGTTTGGTCAATATTTCTACACAATAGGCAAATTACCCTGCTCTAAACAATAACCTAACTAAAGTGCAATTAAAGATACGTCTCATGTTATAAAATGTTCCAAATGGATTAAACAAAATCTCTCGTTTTGAAGTGTAACCCGCTAGCTCTACAACAGTAAATTGTAGTGTATCCCGCCAGAACGTCCCACCATCAAAACTGAAGGTGACATTTATAGCAGCATAGCACTACTGTGGTGGTGTATTAAATAATCACACATCTTTAGAGCAGTTTATGGCATCTGAAATTGTTTTTTGTATTTTAAGTTAGAAAGATATTGGATATACAACAGATATTCACACTCTGAATTACAGTGATCTGACACTGGGAACTAAAGACACGATGACAGCTATGAGTGATTAGGGATGGGAATTGATACAATTTTATTGATATCGATTCCCTTATCGATTCCTGATCAATTTTCTGTGTGGAAAAAGTAGGTCTACACAGCCAGGTTTCAGCTTTAAAGACGCACTGTGTAATTTTTTCTCCCATCTAGTGGTTAAATTTTATTTTGCATTCAAACAAATTTATGCTCTCTAGCGCCTCGCGTTTTCAAATGTTTGTTGCAACCTGTTGGAACTACGGCACGCTGGCTCTGAGTGAAAACGCGTTTAGCCTTACCTGTACCACATAGTGCTTTTTGTCCCTCTCGGCAGTTAATCGTTTTTTATAGACTGGAAGGACATGGAAGCCTCCGTAGAGCTCGCCCGTCCTAATGTAAATTCAGATAAGTGATTCTTCGCTCAGGAGGATAAGTTAGATTGTTGACAGAGATAATTTTACACCAATGGGGACTTATTTATGAATGAAGACGTTGATTTGAGGTAATAAATTACTTAAAACACTACACAGTGTACCTTTAACGCAACTGTTTAATTAGTTCTCCCAGTCTGAACAGAGAGTAGAAAAAAGGATACATACAATTTTTTTGTCACAGTACAATAAAGTTGACTCAAATAATAAAATAAAAAAGATAGGTGTTTTCTCTTCCTCATTTGTTTTGGGCAGGAGGCCAGACATGACGCAAAAAGTATGCGGTTGTAATTCACTGTTTTTAAGATTTACACCAGAAATATAACTGCATCTATTTTATGAGAAATGACAGGAAGTCCTCTCTCCCATTAGCGCTAGCTTCCCATTAGAGCGGAGCGTTCAGGTCCAGTCAAAACATGCATAAAATGTGTTACATGTGTAAAATATAGGTTGTGAATGAGAGGAGTTGACTGCTGGAAGTCAAAGACGTCGTATTTAGTATTAAGTTGATGTTCTGCTTTAGGGCCCCAAATATTACAATAGCCGAATTATCCTTTGTTAGTTTAGTATTTGGATATGCTTACTGTACAACAGGCAAAAAGCAGGTAAAAAACTGTGTGGTCAGTGGAGCTCCAGTGTGAATGTAACACACATACTGTATACAGGTGACTTTCAAAATGTGTACATTGGTGAAACTATCGCAGACTCAAACAAAAAAAACAAAACGAGTACACGGGTACTTGTTGAGATTTGGACCGTGTATTCAATTACAGTTACCAGTATTTATTGCACCCCTAGCACCTCCTGACATCTTACAGGCTAATACAGGCCACCGTAGCTTCTCCTACGTCCTTGAATATGGAAAGGTGAGGGGGGGGGGGGGTTTCAGTTTGTTGTAATCTGCAACCTCACCACGAGATGCCACTAGATTCTACACAGTGTACCTTTAAGTCTAATTTAAAATATATAATTTTTTATAGAAATGTTTAAATATGTATTTGTTAATACATATTGTTGAAGCATCACTACATCAACAGCAGTACTTGTTTAGTGCATTCATATTCAGTAATCATTAAATCATATTTTAGCTATTAACATCTTGCATAGGTACATAAAAAAAACATACTGGTATATACATGTTAGGGGATATTCCAGGATTGAAAGAAGAAAGTGTACATACATGTAGGCCTGGGGAAGGGAGAGTACAAATCTTAACCCACCCCCCCCCCCCACTAGCAAACTGAAAATATACTTGTTTCTTTCATCAACAGTAGTCATTTAAAAATATATACTTATTTCTTTCATTAACAATAGTCATTTAAGAAAATATACTTAATTCTTTAATTTACATTTGTCATTTCAGAAAATAAACTTGTTTCTTTCATTAACATTAACACGAGTCAATGACGATAGAGGGCCGGCAGCTACAGCTGTCCTTTGATTAAATGGAATAGAGCAATGATCTATGGCATCATTAGGGGACGCGGCTGGAACTAATTTCAATCCTTGAATGGATCGCTGGTGAGATTGCACATTGTGTAATTGATAAGAGAGAGAGTAGGGGGAGGGAGAGAGGGAGAGAGTGAGAGACAGACAGACAGAGAGAACGGCGCTAGTGCCAGACAAAGAGTCGAATGTGGAAGAGTGGGTGTAGACCAGGGGTCCGTTTCACAAAGCAGGTTTAGTGAAAACCCTGAGTTTATTAACCCTGAAATGAGGGAAACGCTGAGTTTTCCGTTTCACAAAGGGAGGTAACTCAAACCAGAGAAAGAGGGTTAACTCTAGCCTGTTTCACAGAGAGAGGTAACTTACGCTCTCGGTCAGTTACCGTAGTAACAGACTCTATGAAACTAACCTGGTTGGGACCAGGTTTTTCTCAATGGACCTAGAGTTTCAATCTGTCTCTGCCCTCTTTCAGCCACACACGCCATTTGATTTCCTCATTCATTCAGTCAGCAGGCGAGTTTTGGCGTAGCCATCTGTCAAAAATCATTTAAAAAATCAGAGTCAGTAGGCTATTTCAGAAGTCCATTAAGCACAGTAGGAGGTGACGTTTTTCACGAACATGGCATGTCCTTTTGACCAGTGTTCAAAGTGGAAAAAAATAAGTGCCGGTACTCCCTTATTCACATATAAGCGACGGGGGGGGGGGGGCGCGCGATATTAACCCACCCCGGACCTACAACCGACGGGGGGGGGGGGGGGGGGGGGGGGGGGGGGGGGGGGGGGGCATCACTCCGGTAGATCCGCCCCTGGTTAGGGCAAAGTAGAGTACCGGCAGCCTGTGACAAGTGCCGGTACGCTAAAGGGTAAAATGTAGAAGTGCCGAAGTGGTCGAAGTGGGCCGGTACTCACCGGTACTGCGTACCGGTGAGTACCGGCCCACTTCGACCACTGCTTTTGACAACGATCCCGTGGATGAAGGTGCAGCATTACTGCGCAGAGAATTAAATATTCGTCGGGAGAGGGTTATCAGACCGCGCATAGATGTAGCCTTTCCAGACAATTATCATTTCCAGACAATTATCTTTTTCAGCAGTACCGTTTCACGTCACAGTCCATCATTTACATACACAACCTAATCCGTCCTTACATTTGCAACATTACCAATCTGCTCTCACATCCCAGCAGATATTGTGTGTTGCACTGCGTTTCTTTGCAAATGGAAGTTTTTTGTACAATGTCGGAGATGCAGAGCACTTGAGCAAGGCAACTGTATACAGTCAAATAGCCACTTAATATTTACTTTACAGTGTAAAACATGATCAAAATGATCATGCCGAGGTCTTATCTGTTTGAACAATGTTTTTATATGTCATCTTAAGCTGCTGCCAAGTGCGCTTCTCCCCTGCGGGATTGCACCTAAATGAAATAAATGAATAGTTACCATTCAAGCAGTTTCCCCTGTAATATTATTGTGATTGCAAAGGACTACATTTAAACTTACGCAGTAGTGTTGCACTACTTTCTAAAAACGTGTTGAAACTCGCCATATGAGCGCATTAGGATTTCCAATTCGAGGTTGGTGAAAAACGTAGACCTCCTCTTCCCCATTGCCATGGTGACTCGTCGAATCGGGGCTCCATTGATGCTGGCTTTTTATAGTTGTGGTGCATGCACTTAACCCTAGGTGAAACTCCTCCTCTGAGTTGATTAAATTAACTCAAATCCACTGTTCTGGAACCGAAAACTCAGAGTTTTATATCTCAGTGTAGATCAACTCAGCGTTTAGGATTAGACTCAGAGGTTGTTGAACCTGCTTTGTGAAACGGACCCCTGGAGTCTTCAAAATTTAGTATTTACAAATGACAAATATTGACCTATCAATGGGTGTGTGTTGTGCATGTATGCGAGAGGAATTGAAATGCATAATTTTATATTAAAGCACCTGGTGGTGAGTTGGCTGCGATGGTGGGGGAGAATGCCGGTCAGACCTGGCAGACCCAAACGTATCGTGAGGGTCTGCTGGGAACGTCTGGCAGAGTCTCCTGTCAGAGAGAGCTTCAACTCCCACCTCCGGGAGAGCTTTGACCATGTACCGGGGGAGGCGGGGGACATTGAGTCCGAGTGGGCCATGTTCCACGCCTCCATTGTTAAGGCGGCCGACCAGAGCTGTGGCCGCAAGGTGGTCGGTGCCTGCCGTGGCGGCAATCCCCGAACCCGCTGGTGGACACCGGCGGTGAGGGATGCCGTCAAACTGAAGAAGGAGTCCTATAGGACCTTTTTGGCCTGTGGGACTCCGGAGGCAGCAGGCAGGTACCGGCAGGCCAAGCGGAGCGCAGCTGTGGCGGTTACCGAGGCAAAAACCCGGACATGGGAGGAGTTCGGTGAGGCCATGGAGAACGACTTCCGGACGGCTTCGAAGAGGTTCTGGACCACCATCCGGCGTCTCAGGAGGGGGAAGCAGTGCATCGTCAACACTGTGTATGGTGGAGACGGTGCGCTGCTGACCTCGACTCGGGACGTTGTGGATCGGTGGAAGGAATACTTCGAAGACCTCCTCAATCCCACCGACACGCCTTCCGGTAAGGAAGCAGGGCCTGGGGACTCGGGTGTCGGCCCTCCTATCTCTGGGGCTGAGGTTGCCGAGGTGGTCAGGAAGCTCCTCGGTGGCAGGGCCCCGGGGGTGGATGAGGTCCGCCCGGAGTTCCTTAAGGCCCTGGATGTTGTGGGGCTGTCTTGGTTGACACGACTCTGCAGCATCGCGTGGACATCGGGGGCAGTGCCCCTGGATTGGCAGACTGGGGTGGTGGTCCCTCTTTTTAAGAAGGGGGACCGGAGGGTGTGTTCCAACTATAGGGGGATCACACTCCTCAGCCTCCCTGGTAAGGTCTATTCAGGGGTGCTGGAGAGGAGGGTCCGTCGGATAGTCGAACCTCGGATCCAGGAGGAGCAATGTGGTTTTCGTCCAGGCCGTGGAACAGTGGACCAGCTCTACACCCTCTGCAGGATCCTTGAGGGTGCATGGGAGTTTGCCCAACCAGTCCACATGTGCTTTGTGGACTTGGAGAAGGCATTCGACCGTGTCCCTCGGGGAGTCCTGTGGGGGGTTCTCCGGGAGTATGGGGTATCGGACCCCCTAATACGGGCTGTCCGTTCCCTGTATGACCGGTGTCAGAGCTTGGTCCGCATTGCCGGTAATAAGTCGGACTTGTTTCCAGTGAGGGTTGGACTCCGCCAGGGCTGCCCTTTGTCACCGATCCTGTTCATAATTTTTATGGACAGGATTTCTAGGCACAGCCAGGGCGTTGAGGGGGTCCGGTTTGGTGACCTCAGGATTGGGTCTCTGCTTTTTGCGGATGATGTGGTCCTGATGGCTTCATCAGACCGTGACCTCCAACTCTCGCTGGACAGGTTCGCAGCCGAGTGTGAAGCGGTCGGGATGAGAATCAGCACCTCCAAGTCCGAGTCCATGGTCCTCAACCGGAAAAGGGTGGAGTGCACCCTCCGGGTCGGGGATGAGATCCTGCCCCAAGTGGAGGAGTTCAAGTACCTCGGGGTCTTGTTCACGAGTGAGGGGAGGATGGAGCGGGAGATCGACAGGCGGATCGGTGCGGCGTCTGCAGTAATGCGGACTCTGCACGGATCCGTCGTGGTGAAGAAGGAGCTGAGCCGAAAGGCAAAGCTCTCGATTTACCAGTCGATCTACGTTCCTGCCCTCACCTATGGTCATGAGCTTTGGGTAATGACCGAAAGAACGAGATCGCGAGTACAAGCGGCCGAAATGAGCTTCCTCCGCAGGGTGGCTGGGCTCTCCCTTAGAGATAGGGTGAGAAGCTCGGTCATCCGGGAGGAGCTCGGAGTAGACCCGCTACTCCTCCGCGTTGAGAGGAGCCAGATGAGGTGGCTCGGGCATCTAGTTAGGATGCCTCCCGGACGCCTCCCTGGTGAGGTGTTCAGGGCACGTCCCACTGGTAGGAGACCCCGGGGAAGACCCAGGACACGCTGGAGAGACTATGTCTCTCGGCTGGCCTGGGAACGCCTCGGGATCCCCCAGGAAGAGCTGGCCGAAGTAGCTGGGGAAAGGGAAGTCTGGGCTTCCCTGCTTAGGCTGCTGCCCCCGCGACCCGACCCCGGATAAGCGGAAGAAAATGGATGGATGGATGGATATTAAAGCATGTGTCATCTCATATTCAAGCATATGTTCAGCTGGGTAAGATGTGGCTTACCTTCTATTGGTGAGGTTTTGAGCCTGCGGCAGATCCCCTGCACATCGCCGTAGCCGTCACGTATGTTGGCTACCGCCTCGCCACTGCGGAGCTCCATCAGGTTCCTCAGGTCCATGGTGGTGATGCCAAAGTCCCCCTCCTGGCTGGGGTCCGCCACCGAGTTCCCAGGAGGGTGTTCTGCAGCGTTGTTCGCCATTTTTGAATTCTTATTTTTCAATTAAACTGTTTTTTTTCCCACTCTTTTTCTCTGCACGTATCACACTACTTGGTCCAGAGGTAGTACTACCTCGAGAAACACTTTTTTTGGGTCTTGTTGTGCCCAAAAAGGTAGGAGCTACTGGAGAAGAATGTCTGAAGTTAAATCCTTAACCCGATTTGCACATCCTAGTGAGTAGATCTGGAAACGAGGATGTAAACATGATCTTGTTGATTTCCTCTTCTCACTGCAAAAAGAGAGGAGCAGAAAGAGATGTTTGAGCGAGACAGTTCATTGATGTAGTAAAAACAGTCATGAGGATAAAGCCATCAAATTGGATTTGATGTCTCTTGGGGTAGAAAACACAAGACAAGTAGAAGCTAATTTTAGTATCATATTTTAAGCGTTGATCTCATTTATAGCAATTAACAAGTGCCAGTGTCAAGCATAAGTTTAAAGAGCACTTTTTGATATGACTTAAAGATTACAGACAATTAGAACAACTGCATTTTAGAGAGGGCAACAACCATGAATCGATTAGTCTCCTCTAGACAGATTACATTTTTCACACACCACATGATGCATTATTTAACTGTTTAAATAAGAGTTTTTCTCTTTTAGAAAAAGACACACAAGGGGATTAGAACCACAATGGCCTTGATGGCTTTCTTTCAATGTGTTTCAACCAAAACTCCACTTTGGTTGAATGGATTACAATATGTTGGGGGACATACTCACACTTCAGCAATATAGCTGCACACCAATGGATGACTTCCATTTTACACTATTATACAGATTTTATACTACACACACACACAGAGACACACACACACACATATATATTCACCATGCCTGATAATGTTCCACTCACGCGGTTTAGAAGCAAGTGTTAAACTATGAGCAAATGTTACATCGGCTTAAAAACACTCTCACTCTTTCTCTCACACGCATAGAAACACCTTTTTATGCTGTTGTTCGACTAACACTCACAAATTATAGTATAGTAGGTTTAAAAACATTAAGCTCAAAATACATTTAAACTTATTCAATAGAAAAATGACAAAGATTTTGAGAAAACGAACACTCAAGATTATACGGCCATTATATAAACAATGGTATGGTTTATGTGATAAATTAAGCTAGATCTGCCGATTGATTGTTTCAGCACCATTGCTCATTTTAAAATAACAATTGGCTGACACAAGACGGCACAAGAGTCATGAAAATTGTTATGTCTTCCCCGACAACAATGCACAATGCACATCAGTTGACTCATTTAGCAAGAATTCCATACCCGCCGAATGTTGGCGCTGCTTTGGCTGGTTACTCTTATTTTTGACGTCATATTAAATAGACCTATAGACCAACTAATTGTATAGAAACATTGAAGATTCACACACATTCCTGTTGCAGAAAGGCCGCTTCGCTCATAGGACAAAGGTGGAGTCCTTGTTAAGATAATGAGTTACTCCAAATCAGCTGGATTGACACAACCGGTGGGGGGGGCGATTGGCGGGGCACGTCACTCGGGCGATGAGAGCAGTGGCGCCTTAATGCACGGGCTTACCTGGGCTTCAGCCCGGGTAAGCCGGGTGTCATTACTCTGCTCTACATTCTATGTCTATGGAGAAAGAAAACACCCCCCCCACCCCCCCGTCGGTCCGGGGTGTGTTGCGATCGCGCGCCCCCCCCCCCCCCCCCCCCCCGTCGACAATCGCGAACCCCCCCCCCCCCCCCCCCCCCCCGTTGACAATCGTGCGCCCCTCCCCCCCCCATCGACAATCGCGAACCCTCCCCCCTGTTGACAATCGTGCGCCCTCCCCCCCGTCGACAATCGCGAACCTTCCTCCCCCCCCCCCCCCCCCCGTCGGAGAACATCATTACAGCCCCGGATCGTTTAAATTGCTAGCGAGGGGGGCGCGGTCAGAAGCTCCCTGAAATTAGTTTTTGCAACTTGGGAACCCTGGGGGGGGGGCCTCAAAAAATGTCTATAGCCCAGGGGCCTCAAGTGCTATTAAGGCTCTCCTGGATGAGAGTCATTTATGTGTCATTTGGCACCCCCTGCGGGTGAAGAGGTGCCTAGCGCTTAGCTTAGCATTTACTAAAATGGACACTGAGGTCATTTTATTAGCTATTGACACCAAATTTGGTACACTTGTTAAGGGGATGTCCTCCATGTGCATACTAAGTTTCAAGCCCTGGGACATTCTGAAGCTGATTTGAATTTTTGATTTGCTCAGTCGGTCATTTTTGATCATATCAAAATTCCAAATAGAGCCAATCCATAGAGCATGTGTACCAAATTTGGTGTAAATGTGACCGGTGGTTATTTCGAAGAAGCGAAACTAGCATTGTCACAATACCAAAATTATGACTTTGATACGATACCTGCCTAAATATCTTGAAATCTGAAACGATACCACGGCAAGGAAAAGTAAAGTAAAATATAGATGACAGAAAATGGAACTTAAAATTAATTGTTTTTTTATTAATAAAAAAAAAAGAAAACATTTTCACACATTTTCACAACTTGAACAATCTAAATAAAATTGTTAATGCTGTTAAGTGTTTACTACCCACTATCTCAAAGGTAGACAGCGAGATTATTTTCCATTAATAGGCAGCTCAGTGCTCGTAGTAGAAAACACTTAACAGCACATTCACTACGATTTTATTGAGCATAAAAATAATAAACATAAATGACTAACTGTAAGCCTGGCACTTCATGATGATAAAGCTCAAACTCATGATTATTAGCCTCAAACTACAGTAGTGCACTAAAGTAGACTGAACATAAATGACTCAATACATTTTCTAAATGATTGACAAAAATGTACATGCCATGATTGCATTACCAATACTGATGGAGTATAAATTGACCATTTGAATACTTTTGAATGCCTTGAATGCCCAATTTTAGCATCTTGCAAGTTATGGTAAAGTTAAAGTTACCAGTGTGAACAATGCATTCAAAAGTATATATAGAGACAATGGCAAGTTAGATACAAAGCTAAAGCCAAATAATTGATCATTTATCAAAACAGTTATCATTGCCGTTAATTGCCATGTCAAACTCTGATGGTGAAAAAAGTCAGCTTGTCACAAAATAAACACTCGTTTGACTTATATTTGAGGGCATTTAACGTTAATTATGTTAGCTGTCACATTCGCCAACCTGTCGTTCTTTGAATTGTTCACTATGTTCGCTCCATGCATCGGCTTTGTCAACAAGCCGTGGACGGTCAGCAAGAGCACTAGTACGTGCAGCCATGTCTCTTGTTCTGTCACCATGAAAGCTGCAGCACGTATGAAAAAAAAAAAAAAAGTTGGCACACCCACTATGCCTGCAGTGAGTGAAAGCACAGCGCTGCATACACATATCAATATTCGTACCAAACTACAAAAAAAAAGAAAAGTGTACCGCGCTCATAATGTAGCCTGACGGGCTTCCGTGATCTGGCCTTCACTAAACAAATGTATTCATTTTCCATCTATTAGTCAAATAAATAAGGAAATCAAATCCACTTTGTTCAATTTATTGAGCATTTTAGAAGGAAAAAAACAATCAAATCAATTTCAATCCACATCAGTTGAATCCGCGCAAAAAAAGAAACCATCCGTTTTGACAACAATATGAATTAACAGTATTACATACCTAATGCACAAACTGAAATTAGACTCAAAATTAACTGAAGCACAACAGCAAAAAGTATAAGTACTGGTGGGCTTTGATTAACAGAACTCCACTTGCAGCGCATGGGCCTGCCTCGCCTTAAGCATGATGTGCATATAACAGAACATCAACAAAAATATATTATGTGAAAGACGGAACTATGTCTAATACATTTCCAGTTAAGATAACATATAGGCCCACTTACTGCATCACTCATTCTTGTTTAAAAAAAAAGAGCATATCTACGTGCTCGGGGGATAGGCAGGTGCAATCAAGCACGCCGTGGAAAAAGACTATCTCTGCTGGAACGGAGGTTGCCAGTATAGCCAAGTATTCCTTCGCCAGGACACTGAGTTTCTTGTATCGTCCCTCATTGTTCCTCCACCACTGTAGTGGGTATTCTTTTAGTGTGCGCGCTGCCTGCAAGTTTAAACTATGTGATGCGGAAAGGCACAAAAATGTATCTATCCAATGTATTGCAATTGTGTTTTTTCTTTCTTTCTACTTTATATATTGTAAATGGCATTAGTATACACGTTTAATGAACAATATGTAATTAATATAGCTAATGAATAATATTTTATTAACTTTGGGCAAACATTTAAAAATCCACTACAGCTAAAGTCGAATACCCACGTCATTTTGAATAATTTAATATTCGAATAATCATGCCCATCCCTTGCATACACACTGCCCGCTGTTGCAAAAACACTCATTGGGGGCCTAGCAGCGAAGCTGCGAAGCACCCATTGTGTTAGTAGCTTTTCTTATTGGGGGCCTAGCAGCGAAGCTGCGAAGCACCCATTGTTTTCGTATTGTTTTTCTATTATTATTGGGGGCCTAGCAGCGAAGCTGCGAAGCACCCATTGTTTTCGTATTGTTTCCTATTATTATTATTATTATCCTGCCATGGGAGTCTATGGCAGCCCATAGAACCCCATGGTGAAAAGTTGTGAAATTTGGCACACTGATTCAGGACAGTCCCATAAGCCCTCACAGCAAATTTGAGGTCGCTAGCCCATGAGCTCTAGCGCCACCAACAGGTCAAAGTTGGACATGCATTCATGTTTATAACTTTTGACCCATTCATCCAATATTCACAAACAAGGTATCATTGGAATCCTTGGGCCAAGCCGAGTTCAACGCACCCTATGATGTCATAATGCGTCATAATAGATTTTCCGCCATCTTTGATTTTGTCGAAAGTGGAAAAAAAAGTTTCAGCGGTCGCAATTTTTGACGAATTCTCAAGAAAATCAACACAGACTATCTTCAGACCAATCTGCACAAAAGTTATCACATGGATTTTTCTATTTTGCGTTTGCCCGCAGCAGCCAATCAAACTCAGCGGCGACACCGCCAAACAGGAAGTGAGGCCATATCTCGGCAACCGTTTGATGTTTTGACTTCAAACATCTAACACAGACTCATGACCCCTTCTTAGAGAGGGCCAATCATTTTGGTGACCTTTGGGGGGCGCTATAATTAGCAAAAATGCATTTTTGCTCATATCTTCATATTGCATTGGACTTTGTCCGTAATTCCAGTGTTGACTGATACTCTCAGACATCCCAGTACATTTGCTAAAGGCCTGTGTGCGTTTGCATAAAAATCTGGCGGCCATTTTGATTTTTGTTAAAAATATGCGTATAAGTACAGAGGGCACATACTTTGACTGATTTACACGAAATTTGGTGGATATGGTTTTCAGACCATGCCTGGTTGATGGTTCAAGTTTCATGTCTGAACTTCAAACTGTTTTGCTGTAACAGCCAATCAAACTCAGCGGCGAAGTTGCCAAACAGGAAGTGGCTCAATATCTCTGCGATGCATTGATGTATCGACACAAAACTTGGTATATGGACTCATGACACATTCCTGAGCTGGCATTAGCTTGCCTGCTTGGCTGCTAGGCCCCCCCATCGCTGCATGCAGCTATATTTCTTCTTAAGTATCGGTACTAATAAAATGGGGTTTAGTGCCATTTTTAATGGCAGGGTATTGCGTTACCTTTCTAGTATCGGCATACCATGCAACACTATCCCGACGGACCTTATGGGTCCAAATGTTCAACATGTCAAATAAGGCCAATTCATCAAGTTTCAGAAAGGTATGTTGATCGGGGCGGAGGGGCTGAGTGCTTAACTTTGAGCGCTTATTATAGTGCACCCTATGGGCGAAATGGTACCACACCTTTTGGAGACCTGCTCACTGGGGATACACATGTCGTCGGCAACTTTGTAAACTTTTTACCGATTTAAGGGCTGAGCTATAGGTGTTACCATTTAAAAATAATCATTAGAAACTGGAAATACAATAGGTATCCAGTTTCACTGTGAATACCTAATAACTCTTTTCCTAAAAGGTCTTAGCAAACAATATGCCTACAACCAATACATCCATTAAATGTGCAACAGGGTTATTTCAAACGTCATGAAAAAGTGCGTGTACGTATTGTCTGTTGGTGTGTAGATCTGAATAGTCTTCATGTAGGCCTACCCCACGTATACAAATAGCAGAAATTAATATGTATGGGTGGGAATTTGACCGCATAACATTTTGGTCCAAAAGGGTATTAAAAACTTGTCTTTAATGGACTGTCTTTCAGACTAGAAACAATAAGAGCAAAAGGGTGATGGTGTATGATGTTGGTGTGGCCAGTACTGTCACCGTGTCAAGCTTTATATTGCTTGATGTCATCATCATTGCATGTTGTAGGTATAGCCACTCTTAAACTTGTACTCCCTGCGTTTTCAATGACCTTTTCATATATCACCACCATATAACTTCATTGCCTATGGTCCTCATGTTACATTTCGTTTCAGTTGCATGTTTATTTTTCCTCTCAATAATCCATGGAACCATTTGGACCAATTAAAAATGTGTTTACTCAAAGCACCAATCCTTAACATCTGCAGTACAATGGTTAGAGAATTAAACAACACAGCGCTTCACTGATAACAACCTCCATACAGTCTCAATCTGATTGTATAATTCAGTCGATGACATTTTGAAATTGGAAATGTTAATGTTTTAATTCCTAATTTAATTTGACAGTTGTGTACAAAATGATGTTGAGAAATGCAACAAATGCATTCATTTCTCATACACACACACCCACACACCCATAATGAATGATCAGATGACAGCTGTGAGGATATGATGAAGGTGAAAGGGAAAAAGAGCTGAAATGAGCATGGATTGTAAAATATGAGAAGTGAAAACATGGATCCGTCACTATCACCCATTGGATCTGGGTCTGCTGTGATTTGCTCTGATCATTTCCTCGGATTTCTTTCCCTGTCCCACTCTCCACCTTCCTGCCTCTGCAGACACACCTGCCTTGCATACCAAATCAGGACACTGCACCGCCCTCATCCATAAAGGCTGCCTGCCTGCTCAGCTCTCACACACACACACACACACACACGCACGCCCCTAAATAAACATGCCTAAGGCCCCACCCTCAGGAGGAGTGTTTTTGTTGCAGTGTTAGCACGTAGATCCTGTTAAAGGCAATGACATGTTTTGTCTCTGAACACATTCATGCAAAATAGTTCAGCTAAATAGTTTAGAGTTCAAAGTGTTATTGATTTTATGTTTTAATGTCTAAACACAGATAGGTAATGTCAGGTAAGGTAGATAAATAGAATTCCTTTGACTTTGCCAAAAATGTGCACTACGGTCATTCACATCCAGTCTCAGTCTTTAATGAGAGGACATAGCAACAAACAGCATTTCCTACAAAACCATTTCCCTTCCTGCTTGAATACCCACAGTACCTTTAGGCAACGCTTTTCCAACTTCTTCTTTATGATGACTTACTCCAACTCGTCTATGTACCTGTGTCTGTCTGGCTGAGAGGGAGGGAAGGGGGGGGGGGGGGGGGAGTAGAGAGTGGAATGCAGACAGGACCACACCCATATCTGCAGTCATGTGACCAGAGGGGAAAGGAATATCCACGTCACTGCAGAACCAACCCCAGGCACAGAGGACAACGGGGAGAGAACAAGATGGACAAGATTGAGAGAAATTAAATTAAGAGGCAAGGCAAATGCGAACTGGATTAGTCTTGGGGAAAAAAGAAGAAAGAAAAGGAAACAGAAAATGGAATGAAAAAGGGCAGAAATGCCGAGGACAATAATTGTAATAGCATGAAACAGATATTTTAAACTGTAAAAAAAGAGATTGTGTAAAGGCTTTGGACACATGTGAACGTTGTATTATTATTATTATTATTATTATTATTATTATTATTATTATTAGAGTATAACATATTTTGGAGCAGACTTAAACCACATTTTTGACTTTTATTGAGTATTCAAACCAAATGTGTTAATGATTGACAACCATTAAGCCATTACTAACATGAGTCAATGTTGTACACATGACATAAATGTCATTACTAATGATGATCAAATGTGATTTATGTAGTCAGAACTGATTTTCTTGTTGTTTATCATTAACTCGCCATTTGTTAATGGCATATAAATAAAAGTTATTATTGAAGTGTTTCAATTAACCTGCATTTTTTGTTTGATTATATGTAAACATTTGTTCACTTCGACATATCTTCTTGAACACCTGCTGTCACAGTGGGCAGCACTCTCACCTCACAATGAACAACAACCTCCCGAGCCCATTGTAACCTCATGCTCTTCCACATACACGTCTAACTAACCACACAACACATAGGGGAGTTATACCAGCTCAGTGCACCCATGCACAGTGAGTGAAAGTGGTGTTATGGCTAACTGCCTACTTTTATGGGGGGGGGGGAATAACTCCCCTATGGTGATGGAAATGGACCAAGCCAATTCTATATAATCAGTTTCCTTTCCTGTTGTGAGAGGGGACGTGAGTAAAGGCCGCAGTATTCTTGCCGTTCCCAAGCTGTCGGGCGACAATGTGACGTCAAAATGATGTAGATCTCACCGGCGGGACAGGATTTTGGCCCGGTTGCGCCATGTCGCGCACCACTCTTTTTTTTTCAGCTGAGTGCAACAAAGCGGAAACAGGAAACTGGACGAGTTCGAAGGCATATTTTAATGCGCCTTATTGCTAAGGCTTCTTTCTTTATATTTTCTATTTTACTGTGTGGTGTATATTTTTTCGCTAATAAACCGTGGTTTTAGTGCTGTCTACTATTGTTGTGGTCAAAGACGAGTGAAATTACGTGGCTGAAAAACTAGCTCAAAGCGGCATTAAGTTATAAAATACAATTATATAAAATAATCATTAAGTTATTAAGATAGATGCTTACAAACACTATTCATATGAGAACTGCTGCCATACACGGGAATGTTGATGGCTGACAAGGTGTGGCAGTGATGTAGAATAATAGCAATGTAAAGTAATAGACATAATGCTGTATAGTGAGACATCCTGGTGAACTAAACCTTAACTGAATGTCTAATGATGTGTAAGAAATTAAAGACACAGGGGTACCAGTATTAGTAGATCTCTTCTTCTAGTGCGTAGAAATAGCAAAGTCGGTAGCCTTTCCTCAGTTTCGACACCTCTGTTCAGGAGAAGACTGCAACTAGTGTTGCGGCCACCGGCGTGAGTATAAATAGTTACGGCGCTCCCGTGACGTCACATTGTCGCGCGACAGCTTGGGAACGGCGAGCATACGCCAGCCTTTAGTGTTGCCAATGGTGTGCTACTAAATTGGTCCTATGTGCTAGTTAAGTTGAGGCATTTTCATACAGTTTGGTTTAACCAAATCCTACAGCCATTTGAGTTTCATATAATTTCTATGTTCCATGATTGAATATCACTTTTTTGCAATAAAACACCCTAATACACACTACTACTGTCTGTTTTAACATCTATAGTTTGGTAGAGACAGAAACAAGGAAGCTCTTCAAATTAATTTTCTGGTCGCCAATAATACAATAATGGACGTCTATGAGAGGGTATAAAAGAAAGCAGAACTTTTGTACCAAACTTTTAAAACAATGAGGAAAACGAGGAATCGTAAATGCATGTGAAAATGTGAAATATTTAGGGTTTACTGAGACTGCTCATCTATTTGTCCATTAATGTGCATGTAAAGTTAGGAGAAATGTTTGTGATGAGGAAAAGTAATTAAGCCCTAATTGTGCTTATGGGGGCTCTAGAAAAATAGGCTGAAGGAACTGTTCAGTCTGAAAATATGAACATTAGGGCTGTCAAAATGAACGCGTTAACGCGAGATGGCTAATTTCACGGCGATTTTTAATGGTGATATTTTTCTTAACGCATTAACGCATTCCCGCCCTGTTTTACCTACAATTCAACCCCCGGCGTGTTCATTCCTCATCGCGTAAACAGCATTGCTGACACGAGCGAAATGGAGGAGTCCGACGAACCGGTTGGCCCTCTGGATGGACAGTTCCAGTATAAGCAAAATATTTGTGGGCCCTGCTTGCCCGCAAATATCTAGTGACTCCTGCATCCACAGTTCCATGCGAACGACTCTTCGACTACATCCACACTACTACGTTTTCGGTTTTATACGTTTTTTTAAAACGAAAATGATCTCCTCACTAACGTTTCAGCACCGTATCAGAAATAATCTCCGTCCATACTACCACACCTGAAAACGCATATCACATGACCATGTGTGGTCATGTGACCAGCTTGCTGGTATAAACAGGAAGCAGATTGTCTACTCTGCGGTTGGTTAGTTGCAGAAAATATTAGGGAGAAAGAACATTGAACAGAAGAACAATGGGGAAAAGTAAGACCAGAGATTTCTTTGTTTGGACTGACGACGAGGTGTAACTGTTACTGAAAGTAACAAATGAGTATAAAGGCCGCGGTATACTCGCTGTTCCCAAGCTGTCGCGCGACGTTGTGACGTCAAAATGACGTAGATCTCGCCGGCGCGACAGGATTTTGGCCCGAACGCGCCGTGTCGCGCACAGCTCTTTTTTTTTCAGCGGCGCGCGACAAAGCGGAAACAAACACGGACGAGTTCGAAGGCACATTGTAATGCGCCTTATTGCTATATATGTTCTATTTTATTGTGTGGTTTAGGCCTATATTTTTTCGCTAATAAACCGTGGTTTTATGCAAGTGCTGTCTACTGTTGTTGTGGTCAAAGACGAGTGGAATTACGTGGCTGAAAAACTATCTCAAAGCGGCAGTAAGTTATAAAATACAATTATATAAAATAATCATTAAGTTATAAAATAAAAGTATATAAGATAATCACTACGTTATTAAGATGGATGCTTACAAACACTTCATATGAGAACTGCTGCCATACACTGGACTGTTGATGGCTGACCAGGTGTGGCAGTGATGTAGAATAATAGCAATGTAAAGTAATAGACATAATGCTGCATAGTGAGAGACATCCCGGTGAACTATTCTGATGAAGACACAGGGGAACCAGTATTAGCATATCTCTTCTTCTACTGCGTAGAAATAGCAAAGTCGGTCGCCTTTCCTCAGTGGCGCCACCTCTGTTCAGGAGAAGACTGCAACTACTGTCGCGGCCACCAGCGCGAGTATAGTTACCGTCCTCCCGTGACGTCACATTGTCGCGCGACAGCTTGGGAGCGGCGAGTATACCGCGGCCTTAAGGCGTTGAAGGCGGCGGAAAACATGAGGTTTGTTTTCTTCCGGAAAAAGGTCACATGATAGGGGCGTGATGAATCAGGGAAGGATACGTCATGACTGATAAGACCCAATCAGGAAGCAAACGTGGGTGTCTGCTTCATCGGCTCCGTATCCGCCTGTCCACGCTAGTCCAGACTGAAACGCAACCCCAGAGTTTTCAAACTAAAACTGGGTCAGCAGTGTTTTCAATCATCGCCGTTTTAGGGGTTGTAAAACACTGGAGTAGTGTGTACGCTAGGCGTAAACGTGGCAAAAGTTATCCGGTTTAAAACGAAAACGTAGTAGTGTGGATGTAGCCTAAGTAAAAGGGCCACATGTAATTGTGTGAAAGTGAGAGAGTTGTTTGTTCAAAAAGAAAAACTTTCCATTCAGTAGTTGCCAAAATTGTTTAGATTTAAATAATTTTTTCTGGATTTGTCGTTAATAAAAAACAAATGTAATATCCGCTTCTTGTCATTTATCTTTCTGTTCTGAGAACAGTACACAGAAAATGTGAATTTTTCAGTCATATTTAGATTGTGATTAATCGAAATTAATTCAATAAACCTTGTGATTAATTAGCTTAAAATGTTTAATCGTTTGACAGCCCTAATGAAAATGTTGTTCGGCTAGTCAAAGAAACCAGCAATAATTGGCAGCCTTGCTGCTTGCATTTACATTATTTTCAATGCTGTTGAAGTAAAAAGGTAAATTATGACATTCAAATATTTTATATTTCGTTATGAAATAACCTAAATTACATATTTCATTACACACCACGTATTTCAAACATGTAGAACAATGAGCTACATTTTTGTTTGGAATCCCCCGAACGGCCATTTTCCAATTTAAAGATAATTGATTTTTGCCATAACATAATTTTGTTTCAAGTGTGGACTAGGCTGGCTAGGGAAAAGACACATATTCTAAGGTGCCTTTTGAAGCCAAACAGCAATTAAAGCAGTTTAGTTTTAATAAATAAATGACTTCATCACTAGGCAGGCGTATTTCTCAGGTTTTTCCAGAAAATAACATACCCAAACTGAACAGACTATATCTCCACAGCTACAAGGCCTTTTAAGTAAATCTTGGTGCCAAAAGAAAGAAAACACCTGTGAGATTGTTGTGAAAGTAAAACAATCAATGTGGATGCTACTGGATCAGAGTGAATAAAGCTAGAACACAGAAAAAATGGAAGATTTAATTTCCGTCTGAAATAAATCTCATGTTTTAGTGTGAATAACACCTAGTGCATTATCAGTTAGTAGCCATATATCACTATAGGGCTATAGTACAACATCTGATGAGGGCCTGGGTCAGGATTTGATGCAAATAAAGTGAAGTAGAGCAACGATAGAGGTTTTAGTAGATGCAAATGCAAAGTAAATGCAAACCAATGCAAAAATGACAATACAAACATGATACACAGACAGGTGAATATCTTCAGAACCCATTGTTCCATTTTAACATTTGAGCCCCTCTATTGAAAGGTCAGGGACAAAAGAGTTAAAAGTTACAAAAGAGACACTAAGCCCAACCAACGCAACTGCACCATCCGGCCACCAGATGGCGATAAAGAATATGTGTTCCGATTGAAGGCAGTGGACCTATTTTCTGTGAAACCCTCTCTTACCTACTATACATGATTGGAAACATGATTGGGAGGTTTAAACATTTTGCCCAGACACTGGATTATCTGTTTATGGTGGTTTGAAGTGATCAAACACAACTTTGATGACAAAAATAACAAAGGTAAGACATAATTTATGATTGTTACTAGAAAAAGAGAAGTTTGTTTTTGATGGTGTTTGGCCTCTAGTTCGGTGAGTTTTGGTTTGGATGGTTGGAATCAGCAGTCTCAGCTTTCATACGATGTATAGTTTGTGTAGATAACATGTGCATGTGTACATGCACAGTTCTGAAATAGATAACTCTTGCTTGGGATGGTTGGGGATTGTGTTTCATTTAGCTAAAAATGGTTATAATAGACTAAAAGTTGAGAATCTTATGGTTCTAGGGAATTATGACATGATTGCTTCCTCACATATTGAAATGCCTTACAAAGTCTTTGATTTCAGAAGGGGGCATGACTGCCCATATACGGGCGGTCTAGGGATGAAGAGGTTAAGTAATCAACGTGACTTGTTTTAATCACTGTCCGGGTGCTAGTTTTGTCACTCGGAGAGATTTGGCAGCCCAGACAGATTTAAGTAACAGCCGATAACCTGTTGGTTATGTGTCATAGGCTGTCACTACCTAAATCTGGAAGCAAAACACTAGGGGTGACCCCGAATAGTCGACTATTTGACGATTCGATCAAAGGAGCCTGATTCGACTGCCAATCTCATAGTCGAATCGTCGGCAAAACACAGGATCATTCCATTCGGGCTATAGGCGGTGCTGAATGTCTGATTTTACATATAGTTTCTTTCTCCCAATAAATCATGATATATAGCCTACTTTTGTATAAATATCAAGTGCAAAACACACTGCCGCCGCAGCGCCGCGGCGCGTCTATGACACAAGTGCCACCCCTAGCACACATAGGAAACGTCGCACTGCAGCGCGTCAACAGGAATATAGTCATCTCCGGAGCAGAAGAAAAAAAAAAGCTTGACGCCAAAAAGGCGTCAAGTGCCGCCTTTTTGGCGGCACTTGACGCACGGCGACGCTGTGAAATAGGACAGTGGCGTGAAGTGTAGCGGCGGGGCGGCGCTGGTGTGGGGGTGCACATAGAAAATAATAGGGGCGGCTGTTGTGATGCGCGCCGTTTGGCGGCGGTGTGTTTTGGACATGAAGTCCAAAACACTCGAAATTGTAATCAAAATTGTTTGAGTGTTTCAGCTCTTTAGTCTGGTGTGGAAAAAATTGAAGCTAATGTCGCAAATGAGAATATGGATCAATGAGCAAAAAAAACAAAACATGATTCGACGATCAGTCGACTATAGGCAAGACTTGATGAATCAGATTCGACTATGTAAATTCTTAGTCGGGGACACCCCTACAAAACACCATGCTGCTCATTGATGTCAATGAGGCATGTTTATTTGACCCAATTAATGAATTAATCTTATTCCTATGACATGTCCAAAAGAATTGCAGTCAAACCTGTAGCCTCAAGTTGCAATCATTAATTTATTCATAGTCAGTCATACCCCAGCACCAAACAGAACAGTGTCTCCCCGAGTGCAGCCAAGGCAATGACCCCTCATGCCTGAGAGGACATCAGTGTAGCTATTTATGTTACAATTAAATGTGCATTTTCAATAAAATGTACTTGAGTGGAATGAAGAATAAAGAAGTGGCATTCTGCTGTCTCTTGAATTCTTAGGTAGCTACAGTGTGTATTTACTATTTCTGTTGTTGAGTGCAATGACCATGGCAAGCTACATATTTATAAGGAATAAAGAATAGAGAACCAGATTACTAGTTATTTAATTCATGAAGATGGAATGTGGTCTCGATTTAAATTATCTCAATTATCAACCATACTTAGGGTGACCAGATGAGATTGGCTGAAATTCGGGACGTTTTTTTTTTTTTCGGGGGGGGGGGGGGGGGGGGGGGGGGGGGGGGTGTAGGCCTGCATAGGCTATTATAAAAGATAATGAATTTTCAAACCTGTACCAAACACATTTTTATTCAAAGATCAAGTCTTTCATTTCAGATATAGGCTACTCTGCCTCAAAAAACAAAATAAAAATCAATCACGTAACAGTGCAAATCAGATTCAGAATCAGGCATAACGCTAATAAAAAGCCTTGCCAAAATGATGGGTCATTAAATAAGAAAACGAAATAATTGTTAGATTAAGTATAGGTTGTTAAAACGAACTCAGACATAGGCCGAATTTCCGAAGTATTTTTTTATTAGTCTAATCACTGCCTGCTGCGCTGCCTGCACATTCACTGTCCTCGGCTTCGCGGCTGCTGCAACTTGCGCTCTCTTCATCTAGGACTAGGCGGCCTACTCTATAAAACAGAAAGGGGACAACAAAAAGTCGTAATGTCTTTGTGCATATAGATAGATTCATTAGATTAATCAATAGAAACAACTTTCAATTCAATTCATACTTGAGCGGCCTACCTAGGTTGTGGAGGCACGTCACCATATTTCGCGGAGCTTTTCACTGCTGCCAGCACTCCCGTCTTTCCCAGGATGTATTTATGGAACTCTGAGCAATTCATTACCAAATTCATTTTGACTTTTATTTCGCTGCGGACCAGGTTAAATGAGCACCTGTTTCTCACATCGGTCCAGGCACCTTTCATAATTGAAAAGACTCGTTCTGAGTATGCATTGCTTACGGGGATGCTCAAAATGAAAGAAAGTAGCTTGGCATACTGTGGGAAGGCAGACCTGCTCCTGAGTGCTTGGGCCCAAAGTCCACCTACAGAGTGGCTGTTTATCTCCAGATTACGCAAGACATCTTGTAGAACACAGTTCTCGTTGTAGAGCTCATCCATGTCAAGCTCATCCTCCATCTGAAGGGTGGATACAGCTGCGGTTAATTGCCGGTAGCTGATTTCTTTTTTTTCTTTGAGATTGAAACACTGGATGTTGAACAAGTGCCCCGTTTCTGAGAAGTTAAACCACTTCTCAAGGTATATCTCCGCAGTTTCATAGAAAGAAGTGAATTCTCTCTTGAGCCTGTCAACCCTGAGATTATCTGAGGAGAGGAGGATATGGTCAACTTTTGCTCCGAAAAAAGCATCTTTGTTGCGCTGCTGGAGTTTGGTTCGGAGGCCGTTCATCAGCGCATACACTTCAATTGAGGTGAGACTGTCACTCTCAAGACTCAGCACAGCACAATTGAAGATCTTTAAAGTGTTTTGCAAGAAGAAGAGAGTGACCTCCAGCTCGCTGCATTGGTCTTCCTCTCCATGCTCGTTACCCCGGAGCGCATCAAAGAGGATACGGGGGCACTCCTCCTGTCCCAGCGACAAGAAGTAACTCCGCACAGCTGGCCAGGTGTTGACAAGTCTGTCAATTGCAGGGAGGAGGCTCAACCAGCGTGTCGGGACGTGGCGCAACAGTGCATGGTACTCCACTTCAGCAAATGCAAACATTTCTTTGAGGGTGGCAACTCTCTTGGCAGAACAGCTGAAATGGTTGAATGTTTTTATAACAACATTCTCCACATCTATTTGCAGTACATTGCTTGCTTTTTTTTTACTGCATTGTGTATTATGTGAGCTGGGCAGTTTGCGGGCAGGATCTTGCTGTTGATTTTTTTTTGATTTTGGTAAATGGAGTGTCTTCTTCCATAATTCACTGCCGCATTGTCAGCAGAGTAGGCCGAGACATTATGGAAGCTGAGTTTGTGTTCCTTTAATTTATTCAATAAGGTGTCAGTGACCGCATCTGCGCTCTCGGCTGCCTGTTCAAAGAAATCAAGGACTCTGGTCTGGATGCCCTGCTCAGGAGTCCAGAATCTCACAGAGATCGGGAATGTTTTCACATTGCCTTTATTAGAGGCATCTGTTGCAATGGAAAAGAATATGTCTTTTGACTCCAGGCTCTTGGAGAAGTCAGATGCTAAGGGTGCCAGGACGTTTGTGACCAGTGCTTCAGCTTTTGTGCGACCGCAGCTGACGTGTTTAGCTATAGCTGAATCTGAATACAGCTTTGGCATTAACTTCATCGCACAGTCCAGCGATCTATATGATTGTTGGTGGGCCACACAGTGAAACACGGAGGTCAGCTCAGCAGCAGCAATTTTATCGTACATGGAATCATCCTGCTTCTTAAAGAAGGACGAGACCAACGTGTTGGTCTTTACTGTCGCGGTGTTTGCACAGTGTATTTTGCTGCTAGCATGTAGTCTAACGTCTGCCTCCCCTCCGTAAGAAACGCCAAACTCTCTTCTACACACTTTGCATAATGCCTTCATTTCGTCGCTTATGGCTTTGGTAATCCACGGGTACTTCCCCACCCACTCCTCCCGGTACCTGCATAGACGCTTTTGCTTTTTAGCGGCGTGTTGGGGTTCCGGTGCATCAGCCATGTCAACGAATGAATATAGCTAATATTAATCTGTGCATATTCGCGCCTAAGTAATGGGGGGGGGGGGGGCGCGATTGTCGACGGGGGGGGGGGGCCGGGGAGGCTGCCGTCGGGGGCTGCATGCAGTCGACTCAACCTCTCTACGGAGTATGGACAGTTTTTTATGTTTATCAGAAAATAACTACTAGTATTCTGCTTGAGTATCATTTTCAGGACAATTCGGGCTGGATTCGGGATTCGGGACAAACGCTTAGATTTCGGGACTGTCCCGAATTTCTCAGGACGTCTGGTCACCCTAACCATACTATTGAGTGTGTGAGTAGACGGAAGAGTCTAGTATACTCTTAATTAGGCTATGTTTTCAAAGTAGGCTACCTAGAAAATGAACACAGTATTAACACTTCTGGATGAACAATTAGTTAGCTAGTATTTAATGAGAATGTCATGTGTAAACTAGGCAGCAAAAAAACTTTATTTCTCTCTAATGTGAGAGAGCTCTGCCACTTTCTCTCCTTCTGTGAGTGTGTGTGTTCCCCTAGGTCCCCCTCGTTAGGCAGGATCCCCGTCATGGTCGCAAATCATAGGCCGGGCCCGATGTACCCTAGTGACCCCCCCCCCCCCCCCCCCCCCCCCCCCCCCCCCCCCCTTAGGAGAATGATTTCGAAGTACATGCATTAAAGTCTACTAGAATTAGCAATTAGGAGGCTCTAGCCCAACAGGAAATTATGTTTGGTAGGTGACATAGGGGTAAACTACAATTGGGAATGAGCTAGAGACCTGGGGTCTCCTTTATATGAAAGAGGGCCTCAAGGACATGTAAGATTATCAATTTGGCCTCAGCTCTAGCCCTACCAGAAGTGAGGCAAATTGTCATTATCTTTTGATGACCTCTCAGTGAGGGATTGCGTCACTTCCTGTAGGGCTAAAGCCAACAAATTGACAATCTTGTAAGTCCTCTTTCAGATAAGAGACCCCTGGGCTCTCGTTTATCAACAGTTTGTAGAAATTTTTTTAAATCGCATCGTACACATGAAATTTAGAATGTTCGTACGCACAAAATAGTTGGGATTAATCAAGCATTCTTAGGCTTGTCATACGCACACCGGTTCACAATTTCCCTTTATAAATACCGGTCATTCTATATCCTCATGCTTATGCCCGCTTAGCTCATTACCATACATTTACGCCCATAAATAACCATACATGGTCACAAAACAAAGAATCACCTTTACACAGGAAATGAGTGAAGGAATATGCATCACGATGCTGATGTGGGCGATTCTGTATTGCTCCAGTAACAGAACATAATCGACTATAGCCTACTAATGTTTATTGTTGATTTTCTGGCCTAGGCTGGTTACAATTACTTCCGGGAGCAACGCTGTATTGAATTGTGGACGAACGTTACTAGGCTACATGCTAGGCTAACGTTACGGGACATATGGCGGAGGGAGGCAGAGATCAGCAGCGAGGTATAAAAAACACCCAGTATTTTGAAAGCGGACATCCGGGCACATTTCGGATTTTATGAATTTACTCGGAAGCATGAAGTGGACAAGACATGCTGTGTGTAAAATCTGCCACACAAAAATTAAATACTTTACAATTTCAATTTAAGACATTTATGTGAATATTTTCATTCATTAACAAGTACACTACACTATAAAAACTACTTAGTAGTTTGATGCTATTTAGTATTCTGTCGCAGTCCTGTTGTCTGCTGTGTTCAGAGTCATGTTTGTGATGTTTGCCACATACAGGAAGTGCCCTGTCTTAGAGCTGCTATGCGAACATTTTTGTAGATTTCAGCACACTTGTAATGCACTGCAGAAGGATTAATGTTTTGTTTTTGAGGATTGAACATTTTCACACACAAAACCATTTATTTTGGTTTACAATTTAATTTAATTTAATGTCAAGACATTTATGTTGACATAAATGTTTGAAATACGTGGTGTGTAATAAAATGTAATTTACAATAAAATACAATATACAATGTATTGTTATTTCATAACCAAATACAAAATATTTGATTGTCATATCTTACCTTTTCACTTCAACCATGCTAAAAAGAATGTCAATGCAAGCAGCAAGGCAGCCAATTATTGCTGGTTTCTTCGACCAGCAGATAGGGGCACTGGTCGAGCGAAACACTCATATGGGTCATTTTGGTCGTATTGACGAATTATCTATTCTGTCATTTAGGTTCGAGATCACACTTTCAATCCAAATAAATGTTCATCAATGTGCTGGGAAAAAACATCTATTTTTAGAACATTTCTAAAGAAAACTGTGTGCCTGTCCACTCCGCATTCAGTGTGAAAAATGCTCACTCTACCTTTTATAGAAGAAAAAATAAAATAAAAACACCTTGCACAATATACGTTAAACGACATGTTTAAAGTTGTTATTTGGGCAAATTTCATAGAATCAATGCAAGTGAACAGGATAAAATGGATCAATGCAGGGTCATTGAATATTGGTAAGTCACCTTTGCATGTTTTCAATGGCGGGTAAATGGATAATAAGCCAAATATTGTAAACAGGTGAAATATTGCTATACAGTTTTTGGAATCACCAATGTAACTAGATACAGATCGTATTTTGTGTGAAATTTGTGTCCACAAATGTCTATTTATTTAATTAACTGATGCATTTATTTAACTAACGTACAACCACTACTTCTCACACCTCTTTGTAAACACTTCAAAAGAAATCACTTTCAAGCATCTGCACATTTATGACCCACCCCAAATTGTTGCAACAACTAACGAGCACTGTGCCTCTCAGAAGGAAGGACGTCCTGGCTTTGATAGAACCCAGGTTACTATAGCATGTAGTTAGTCAGCCAGGTAACATATCCAGGGGGCTGGGAGGGCAGAGCTGACCCCCTACACTCATACAGAAACAGTAAATCATAAAAGGATGGCAGTGGAGAGTCAAGTAAAAGCCTGCCCTGTAGTCCATGCAACATCTGTTCATCAGGGTTTCCCACAGCTGTCTATAGGCGAGGCGCAGCGCCTGTGCTAAATTACCTACCGCCTCTGCAAACAAATTCATTTTTTACAATAAAAGCCTGTGAAAAAAATAGATGACGATGTGCACATCTGTTCCTAATATAATAATATAATAACATGGGCTAATATATTACAGACCATGTGCAATTACTGCTGAGCCGGCAATGAAGATCACATTTCAGTAGAGGTGGGGGGTGGAGATCTGCACGCACAGCGCACGTTGTGTTTGTTGACAAGACGAGACATGGCAGAGTTAGTCTAAAAAAAAACTGCGGCAATATGGCAACATTTTGGATTTGAAGCCGATGAAAGAGGTAACCGAAAAAACAGAGGCAACGTGTAAACAGTTTCTCAAGTTTCGCTCGGCCAAAGTCTAATTTTATTTATCATTTTGATGTTTAAACTTTAGAAGTTGAAAGGTTGTGAGAAATAAAAACCAAATCGCATACTTTTTATTTTTATTTTAGTATGTACTGCAGCTACCCTTACAAAGTACATACTGTTGCATACAGTATGCATACAATTGGGACATACTACAGGTGATTTTACTGATTAGCACACCTGCAACAAGAGATATCTGTGCTCTCTCGGCGGCTCAGTCGATGTGACTCATCTTCCGCTGCGCAGTGGATTGTGGGTCAGAATAGTCAGAAAAGCATGTTGGCTTGCATACTGCAAAATGCGACTGGATGTAGTAGGACATCCTGGTATTTTTGGCATATTGCATTTGACATACTATTGGGACTTACAAAATTGGAACACAGGCGATGTGTCACTCAGTTGTTGAACGCTATACTCTTCTCATTTAGTGTAGCACAGTGTAGTTGCATTACCGCCACCAACTCTGGAACTTAACTTTTTTTTGTGGGAAACCCTGGTTCATGTAATGACGCTCACCAACTGGAGAAAATCTCTGTATAGCCTTCCTACAGCCTTTAAACCGGTTGCATTTAATTGTTGTATGAATGTGTTTTAGTGACCCATGCCGGCGGGGTTACCCTGTACCACCCACACACCATGACACTGACACTGAATATTTGTTTTTATTTGCTTAAAATTGTTTGTTTTTTATTCTAAATAGGGCTGGGCAATATGGCCACAATCTTTTATCCCGATATAAGTAATTTAATATCTCGATAACTACCACGATAAAGCACGTTTTCTGGTAATTCAATAAATAAATAGACTATATAAAATAACCCCATGGTAAAGCCTATTTTCTATACTCCAGTGTAAATTAAATACTAAAAAGCCAAAATACTATTCAATTTTCACTGGAACTATTCAACCATTATTCGAGGACCACTACTGCAGAATCACGTTTTTATCCACTGAACGGTTTTTCCTTTTCATTTCCGTTTCATTTTAATTCCATAAAAAGCAAATGGGCCTACAATATTAAGTAGGATTGCTGCATGGACGTCAGTGGCTTTCAGATCAGCCCGAGTTGATCTGATCTGTTATGGCAGAGTTTCAACCATTTCAGAAGATGCACGGCTTCCATAGTATGGGAGTACAAATAATGTGGTTTGAACATTGTGCAAAGTTTTTATTAAATTGCACAGGAGGACTAACCTGACTCCGCCAGATGGAATGATTCGCGTTGGCTCAGCATTTCCATCTGGAATCGTTCCGTTGGAGAGCCTTTGGGAGGGGGCGAAAATACTGGTTGCTGATTGGATAAACCATCTGCCTATGTTGGTGATTGACGGGCCAAATCAACCAATCGGATCAACGAAGCGTATGACGTGATAACAGAGCGTCGAGGCAAGCTCATCAAGTAAACAAGTCGGGAGAAGGGCAAAAGCATCTTTTCCTCCGAGAAAAGCCTCCAGTGCCGATTTTTGCTCATATTTTAGAAAAGGAATACACTCTAATTCTGCTAAAACTTGCTCGATAGCTGCGCGCATCTCGCTCACATCCGCGGAAGCCGCCATGTTGTTTAGACTGAAGAGTCGCTCCTCATTGCGTCACACTTGAACCCGCCTCAAAACCAACGCCGATTGGACGATCATTTGGTGATCGGCTCCAAATGATCTCCGTCGTGTAATGCCAGTCTGAACTGTGAGTGGAATATCATGGAGCTCGCGAGATCAGGCTGGTCTCGCGAGGCTACAGGAGGACTACCACTATTCACCCGAAGAGAAAACACACAGGCGCTATTGTGTATGACGGATCGTCATAAAAAGTTGCTACCTGTTATATTCATATTTATCTAATTATCAACCCGTCAGTGGGGGCTTGTTCCATAGCGATTGGGCTACGCCCCATCAAAGGGACAGTTTGTCCCCTGACTCTGAATATCAGTCCAATCAGCGCCAAGTTGTGTTCCGCGGAGTACCGCCCCTTCAGGCGATTTCAGTCTGGTTTAAAATCGCCCTGATGGCTCTCATTGACTTTGTCAGTTTTTTTTTTTACTGTAAGCACCGCACTCTATGGGTTCCGGGGGGCTTGCACTAACGTGTTTTCATCATACATACGTATGACGTTGATGTGACTAGATCACTGTCGCGTCAATGTCAACATGGCTAACGTTAACTCATCTCAGAGCAACTCCAACTCCATCGTGTCATTATGAGAAATACCTTTCAGTCGTCGAAGAAATCAGGATAAATTGGCTGCAACTAAAGAATTAGGACCACCCAGACCAAAATGAAACATCATTCAAGTAGGCTATCTGCATTTCCCAGTATTGCGTCTCACCAACTAGGTAACAACGTAGCATGAAATCAACACTCAACAGACTCAACCCACCACCGCACCGTCTGCTGAGCTGCAGAAAGATGCTAACGTTATTGACTGTACTGACTGAGTGACAAACTATAGCTGGCCAACATAGCAAACATGGATGAGCATGAGTGTGACGGTTGTCAGGGACAGTGTTAACGTTATTTTGTAGTTATATTGAAAAGGGGAAATGGGGTCATTGTTTATTAACTAGACAAAACGGTTTCAAGAAAGTTGCAGAGAAAGTTGCAGCGGTGTGAACTGATTGTTGCAGAGCGTCTGAAGCCATTGCCTGGGGTTTCTAAAGACCTCCCTCGTCAAATCGCCAAGTGCAGTTTTAGAACGTAAGGATGTGGCTATTTCTCTTCAGCCAATCAGAAAACAGCACAGGCCATAACATGTTTTAAAAGGGGAAATTAAAATAATGTAAAAAGTGGTAAACTCGCTGCGTTGATATTTCGTCTCTCACCGGTTGCCTCTCTCAACACCAGCGCAGCGTTATCATTCATTTAGTCTTTCTCCAGGTGAAATATAGTCCCTGGACTATGCGTTTTGTTTTTGGATGAGCCGGTGCCAGCTTCCAACTCCTGGCATATCGTTGTTAGCACCTGGTCTCTACCGCTGCAATAGCCACATACGGCTTCACGCCGCTGCTTGTTGCAGCGGTGTGAACTATTGTTGTTTTTGGCGGCCTGTTTTCATTTTAGTCTTAGTCTAGTCTTTGTGTCTGTCATTGTCATTTTAGTCTTTATTAGTTTTAGTCACGTTTATACTCTTTTTAGTCTAGTCAAGTTTCAGTCAGACTAAAAGTCTGAGCATTTTAGTCTTATTTTAGTCAGAATTATCCATGACTATTTTCGTCTAGTTTTAGTCGACGAAAACTGATGACATTTTAGTCTAGTTTTAGTCAATGAAAATTGTATTTTAGTCTCTTTTTAGTAATGCAATTCTATTTAACCCAGTTAATATAGTACAAGTACCTAGTATAGTATAGACAAAACCAACATTTTCTTTAAGTCACCCATTTCACAAGTCAAACAAGGTTATCTTATTATTATATTATTGTTACCTTATAGACTCAAGAAAACATTCAATTCCAGACATGGAAGACACTCTGATTTGAATTTACATTTATTTTACCCACCAAACATGTAAGAAGTACACACATGGCTAACCTGCCAGGTTTTGTTTGAGCTTTAAGTCCTAAACAACACGAAAATGCGAAATACTCACCTGCAAATATTTCACATCAAAATTATTCATACCGGCAGCGATGCGGATCTGCGACAGTTGCAACAATTGTTCAATAAAAGTTTGGGAAAATATTAGGAGGAAAACCGTGAGTTTATTCATTCATTTAGTCTATAATGGAGACATGAAAGCAGATACAAATTCTTTAGTTTGTGTTGAGAAAAGCAAACTTGGTTAGTAGTAGGGCTGAACGATTTGGGAAAATCTAACTGCGATTTTTTTAAAATCAATATTGCGATTGGGATTTAATATGCTTTTTTTAAAGTTCCTTCTGTATTATTCACTAAACACAAGCAAAACACTCTAAAGTATGACCAACACAACATTGGATACAGTCAACATATAAACTGCTCTTTCCTGTAGGCCAGGCCTACATACGTGTTATGATGAAATTAGACGAATTGATGCGTGAATTAATATGGATAACACATCTTTATTTAACTATTGAATTGTAAAATGAAATACCTTCAATCACAGTAGAATATTAACCTTGTAAACTATATGAAAAAGAACAAATCTGTGCCTCTACCACAAAATATTTAGATAACTCAGTCGTCATAATAAACATGTAATACATAAACATGTGGATTGCACTTTTTAATTAAATATAAAAAGAAAAAATATGTATTTATATATTAAATAATACATTTTAAATCAATATTAATCTTACTAATCTCAGTCAGTAGCAGCTTGACCAGATGTCCGTGGTAGTTGCGAAAAACGCAGCTGTTTTCAGCTCCGTCTATCTGCGACTATCTGCCTGCATGTTTTCTGTAGCTCCAGTTAGGGCTGCTCAATTTTGGAAAAAATGAGAATCACGATTTTTTTGGTCAAGATTGAAAAACTCACTGTAAAACACACCACCGCCGCAGCACCAGATACGTGCCACTTCTATTTTTGACAGAGCACGCGTCAATCCCATCAGAGCAGATCGAGCCGGGCAAATAGTAAACGCCATAGAGCATCTGGTCAATTTTCAAAATAAAAAACACCCTCCCGATCGAACACCGCCACAAATCTTTGTTGTTTATAACTGGACTTTACCTGTATTAACTTTGTCTATAGGCTACAGCACAACACATTAGGACATAACAACAATAAACAACACTAAACACAATTAAACCAGACAAAAAAATAAAACATTTACTATATAGGCTACCAACTCATGGTAGAAGCACGAAAATCTAGGAAAAATGACCAAATCAACAGCAAATCAACTTCTGACAGACAAAGCAACTCCAAGTCAACTTCGGAAAGGCAAAGTAACCTTTTATTTGTTTGTTGTTCTATTTTGACATCCACAAATTACCGCGTGGTCTCCTGATTCTCGCATGGTCTGCTGAAACGCCCTAGTTGGTAGCCTGACTGGATCGCCTGGCGAGTCGCGACATGAGGTTTATTCAGGTAGTATATTTTTTTTTTTTTTTTTTTTTTTTTTAACCTTTATTTATTCAGGAAAGATCCATTGAGATTAAAATCTCTTTTTCGAGGATGTCCTGAGGAAACAGGTACAAGCAAACATACACAACACGATCAAGGTAACAAGAGACATTAGACATCAAAAACAAGCAGCACAATTACAGAATTAAGTTAATTGTCACAGGTGCAGCTGGTGACTAAAAGTTCTGAGATTGAGCATTTGAAGCAAGAAAGAGGGATGAGAGAGCCCAATCTCAGCCTGGTTTGTAGGTCATTCCACGACCATGGCCCAAAATGGGAGAGGGTCTTCATCCCTAACACGGTCCTCATATGGGGGACCTTAAATCGCAGCCAACTGTTGGCTCTAAGATTGTGTGTCAACTGGACAGCAATAAACTTAGAGCAGATGTAATACGGCAGCTTGCCTAAAATAGCTTTGTAAATTAAGGTGTACCAGTGCAATACCCTTCGAGTATTAAGGGAAGAAAATCCTGTAAGTGTGTATAAAGTGCAATGGTGGGTTCTGAAGGCTGAGCCTGTTATATATCTCAGAGCAGCATGGTAAATGGGATCCAGTTTTGCTAGGGTGGTCGGACAAGCAATCCTATAGATAGTATCGCCATAGTCAAGCTGTGATAAAAATAAGCTATTAACTAGACGCTTGCGGGCAGTGACAGAAAAGCAAGATTTAAATCTGTACAGAAAACTCACAATGAATTTCAGTTTTTTTGACAAGTAGGAGATATGATGCTTGAAATTTAAGTCCTTGTCTAGCCAGATGCCAAGATATTTATATGTGTCAACTACCTCTATGATGGTACCATCCAGTGCCATAAATGGGGGCATGGTGACTGTGGAGTTGTGATGGAAGAACATAATTTTGGTTTTACTGGCATTGAGGACTAACTTCGCATGATAGAGAGAATGCTGCAAGGAAGTAAAATCAGCTTGCAGGTTGGCAAATGCTGCTTCTAAAGAGGAGGCAGAGGTGTAAAGAACAGTGTCATCAGCATACATATGATAAGAAGAGAATTTCAACTGATCGCAGATATTGTTAATATAAAGTAAAAAGAGTAATGGCCCTAAAACTGACCCTTGCGGGACCCCCTTATCCAGAGTGATGGGGTCGGATATTACTGTACCAAGACGGACAGACTGGACACGTTCTGTTAGGTAGCTTTTAAACCACATTACCATGTTATTACTAAATCCGATATTTTGGATAATTTTCAGAAGATAACCGTGATCAACAGTATCAAAAGCCTTTCTAAGATCGATAAACAAGGCTAAGCAGACTTTCTTGCTATCAAGGACTGATTGTACTTCATCCAGGACTTTAAGAGTGGCAGTGATTGTACTATGTCCTGGTCTGAACCCAGACTGTGAAGGGTTGAGTATGTTATTGGACTCCAGTAGCTGATGGAGTTGGGTGGACACCAAGGACTCGAATAATTTTGCAAGGGTTGAGAGATTAGAAATGGGTCTATAATTATTTAAATCTGAGGAATCACCTGATTTCAGCAAGGGCATGACAAAAGCTTGCTTCCATAAAACTGGAAATGCCTGCGTGGAGATGGATAAATTAAAAATATAAGTTACAGTTTTTGCTATGATTGGGGCTGCTGATTTGAGAAGAGATGGATCAAGACCATCTGGCCCTGCAGATTTCTTAAGATCTAACGTTTGTAAAGCGTGCAGGACTTCAGATTCTGAGAAAGGGGTAAGGTGAAAACCAGAGTTTGAGACGGGCACATCCACTGATTCTACAGATTCAGAAGGAGCAAATGCACTATGAATAAACTGAGAAGAATCAAAGATATGGCCAGCATTTTTGAAGTGATCATTAAATAGATTGGACATTTCATTTTTATCGCTAGTGAAAGTATTGTTTAGCTTTAATTTTTGTGGGAAGCTAGCTGCTGACTTATTTTGTAGCCCCTTGATGGTTTTCCAAAACTTAGAATGGTCGTTTAAGGTGTCTGTGGTTAAAGACAGGTAATAGCTGGCTTTACATTTTCTAATTAGCGCAGTGCATTTATTTCTAATTTCACAAAATCGTTGCCAATCTTGTATAGAGTTGTTCTTTCTAGCTAGGGACCATTGCTTATCTCGCTCAAGGAGCAGTTCTGCCAACTCTCTGGTGAACCAAGGATTATGCCTATCTTTTATTCTATGTTTTTTGAGAGGGGCATGTTTGTTAATAATTGAGATTAAATTATGGTGGAAAAAGGTCACAGCATCGTCAACTGAAGGAATTAATAATAACTGTTGCCAGTTCACCAAGACTAAATCGTGGAGGAAAGCTTGCTCAGAGAAGTGCTTAAAAGAGCGCTTGATGATGATTTTACTCTTTGTTTTTGGTAATTTGGTATTTCTGACACATGCAATGCAGCAGTGATCGCTGATGTCATTTGGAAAAACTCCTGTAGACATATATTTATGGGGCACATTAGTCAGAATGATATCAATAAGAGTGCCTTTATCGGGATTAACTGGGTTAATTCTAGTGGGAGTGTCAATAAGCTGAGTGAGATTTAGTGAGTCACAGGACTGCTTTAAATTTGAGGATTTCTCACTCAGCCAGTCTAAATTCAAATCACCCATTAGGATCAACTCATGGGACAAATATTTGGAAAGGAGATCAGATAGGTTGGAGATACAATCAGTGGACGCTGAGGGTGGTCGGTAACAACCAATTACAGTGATAGGTGATTTAGCCACTAATATTTCTACTGCCAGAAATTCAAACTGTCTAGGGATCGATATGGAATGTAGCAAAGATCCCTGTAAATGCTCAGAAACGTACATGAGAGCACCACCAGCCCTGCCTTTTCGGTCAGTTCGGAAAATATTGTAACCGGTGATATAAATAACATTGTCAGGAACAGCTGGTTTAAGCCAGGATTCAGAGATAATTACTATATCAGGTTTGGCAGTCAAAAACCAAATTTTTAATATATCCATTTTAGGAACAAGGCTCCTGGCATTAAAGTGTAAGAAACCAAGTCCATGTCTATTTCTAAAATCTTCAGGAGTAGAAAGATGCTGTAGATTGTTGACCATAGAAGGCTCAGGGACTGAGTTGCTATCTAATGGCTCAGCAGAGCTGGGAACTGGAGGGATGGTAGTTGATGGGTGAGTTATAATACAGGAAGAAGAACTGATTGGAATTAAGTTAAATGAATTACTATGGTTAGCAAACAGAACGTGTGATCGATATGGTCTAGTTGTCACTCTCACTGGGATGTTCTTGGGTGTAATGAGGCTATTGCACAGGTAGGGGGAGCTAGACTGGGTTACAGCTAATGGGAGTGCACTGTAACTAACGCGCCGGTAGGGGGAGCTACACGGGGATACAGCTAGTCAAGGGTCACTGTGGTCACATGAGCGGAGGGTCAGTTCAATGTTCGAAGCTAGGAGGCGGGAACCTTGTAGGTTTGGGTGTAAGCCATCACCTCGAAAAAATTGTGGTCTGTTTGAAAATGTTGTGAAGTTGTCCACGAACGGGATGCTTTTACTCATACAGAAGCCCTTCAACCATGTGTGGAGCTGACGGAGACGACTGTATTTCACATCGCCGAAGCAGGGAGAGGGCAGCGGACCGGAAAGAATAAGCTGCTTTCCGGTGTCCAGCAATGTATCCACAAGGCGTGTGAAATCCTCTTTGAGGGCCTCTGACTGCTGGGTCTTAATGTCATTCACACCTGCCTCAAGAACCAGGGCAGAGGCGGACCTGTACTGGGCACTTAGGTGCAAAGCAGCTGTTTCGATGTTGTTTACTGAGGCACCTGGATGACAGAAAGTCCTGCCGTTATGCACCGCCACATGCCTGACCAGCGATGTGCCGATCACCAGCAGAGACGGGGAGCGCTGCTGCTGCACCTGGGAGTGGGGACGCACAGAAGACCTCCGCGGGGACTTGTGGGGATATGGATACGATGGTGGAGATCCTTGTGATGTTATCTGCTGTGGTGGCCGGAAGTCAGTTACGCTGAGAACATCGTATTTATTGTTAAGTTGGATGTTAAAGTGGGGGGGTGCAGATGCATGGGAGGGGGGGCTGCTTCTCCCTTTTTTGGCGCCCACACGAACCCAATGCTCCGGATGAAGAGGTGTGGAGCTCACAGCGGCTTTTGGCTTCGCTCCGAGCGGTGCCCAGGTGTCATCGGGAGCGGCGGCCGGCGGAGGGGCGACAGTAGCCGAATGGCGAGCGATGTCACCGGGCTCATCCAGCGACGCAGCTCCGACCCTGCTGATAGCAGGGGATCGGGTGATGGACTCGGACATCTGGAAATCGGGTTGTGCAGGGCCGAAGATGATGGTATCCATAAAGTTCTCCGCCGCCTGGATCTGGTACAGATTGGATAACCTTTTCTCTAGCTCGGCTATCTTGTCGGTCAGGTGGACACAGCTGGAGCAACCGGACTGGGAGGTAAGTGGAGCCATTTCTGTACGGTGATGAAAGCTGGGGAGAGAAACAGCTGTGGCCAGTAAAGGTGTCTTGGGAACTTGAATTGTTGTTGTTGTTGTTGTTGATGATGATGGTGTTGTTATTGTAACAGCACAAAGCGAAACTTACACGCCGGGCTCCACAACGGGAGCCACTGCGTAGAAATCACTCAGTAGATGTTAGGTATGTCAGAACCAAAACAAAACAAAACTTACCGACACAGGTCCAGAGACTGGACCTGCTGCGGTGAATGAGCGTCCGGTAAGCTGGGTCGGTTTCAGCGGTTTCTTTAACATTAGCCACATTAGCCGGCGCATAGGCTAACAAACGATAGCATTCACATATCTCTTTCTCAGGCTTCAGGCTGTATGACCTTACCCAGGCTGTATTGCGGTTGGTATTGTTGGCTACTGTGAAGTAATGGCCTCCTTCGCTGGGCTCATAAGCAGCCCTTTGGTGAGCGAACACAGGTGTCATCTGCAGATAAGACTGAAGGAAGAGATTATTCAACTAAACCATAGCGTACGCAGATAGTAGTGTCATCAGATTTACTTTTCTTCGGTTGTTCCGTCTGCCATTTCACCAGGAATTTGTCATCCCTTATATTTGTGTTGTGCAGAGTCAAGTGTTCAATCAAATTGGAGGTATTTCCCCCTCATACGAAATAGTTTTATTGCACTTGGTATTAGGGGTGGGAAAAATAATCGATTCTTCGATGCATCGCGATTCTCTCTAGAACGATTCCGTCTCGATGCAGATAAGTTAATAATCGGAATTTTAAAAATGTAATTAGTTTGCGTGCTGCAACATTCTGTTCGCCTGCTGCTGAGCGCTACAGAAAACTCTTTCTGCCTGCCGGTTCTCTGCCAACACGCATGCGCACCAAACACATGTGCGAGTTGTTTACATCCAAAGTTTAGTGGCGACAAAATGGCTGCGAGCGACACTACCTGCCGTTCGCGACCTGTCGCGTCAAAATGTCGTCGATCTCGCCGGCATGCCAGGATTTTAGCCCGGTCGCACCATGTCGCGCACCACTCTTTTTTTTCCAGCTGAGAGCGACAAAGCTCAAATATTTGTGACAAGAAAAGCTATGTTGCCACCGGTACCATTCGGTTCTCGGTACCCAACCTAAGACTAACGCCCTATCTAACACCCGTTAAACTTAAGCGGGGGATCGGGTTAGATGTACGGTGCTGTACAATGCAAACAAAAGTATCAATAATGTCCCCTTTGTCTCCTTGACTTCCACAGCTGCTTAAGCTAGCAACACTTTTTGATTTAACAAATATATAATACAAATAATAATAATAATAATAGCAAAAATAAGTGACAGTTGCACTCATCTAAAAAGCCTTAAAATATGCCTTAAGAATTAATTACACTTCTGATTATATATCTGCGATGATCATCTGTGGTTGCTACCACAATTGTGTACGATACAAGCAAGAGACTAGAGCCCGACCAATATGGGATTTTTAAGGCCGATACCTATACAAATATTTGGTGATTTAAAAATCCCATATTCCGATATATCGGCCGATATATATATTTAAAAAAGAAATTCCAGAAACGCGTAACAAAACATAAACAGATCTCCCTAACATTAGTTATATGTAGTTATTTATGAGTCATCGCTAAAATAATAGGATAATGCAGTGAACACACTTCACGAATGGGGGCGCTCCGGCCGGCTGCCGTCGCCAGGGGGGCGGGGCTTCAAGCAGCAGACATCAAGTTCGGTTGTGCCCATTACAATATCACGTTTGTAGTAGAGGTATTCGGCAGGCCGGCGTGACAAGCATGTTCAAATAACAATTTCCGTTTCCCCTGTTTATTATTTAGTAATCCAAACAATATTTTCAAACAATACGTGCAAAAAATGCCGTCTATTTTGTGCATGGTAGCATAGTTGGAATCAGAATCGCATTGTTGGCCTAGTTTCCACACACAAGGAACCTGGTTCTTTGCTCTCAGTCAGGACACAATACAACAAACAGAAATGGAGATAAAGCATTATAAGTGTCCCGGTAATGAAAGAGAGACTGCTCATTTGCATAAAGTTAAACTAATCTCAACTCTCCTCGTCGCTCTGGTCGCTGCCGCCGCACTGCGCGCTGCCGCCGCAGCTCCGGCCGCTCCTCGTCGCTGGCTCTCATTGAAAATGAAGGACTGCCGGCCGCTTTTGCTGCTCATGACGCTTGCGGTCGTGGATAACTCGTTCACTCTGCCCGACTCTGGCTGGATCAGCTGGTTGTAGGGTTTGTGGCGTTATAACATGGTTGAAGGGTGTTTCGTCCGTTTTTTTAAATATTCATTTATCGGCCATTATAAATGCCGATACCGATAGTTTGGAAAATGCCTAATATCGGCCCGCCAATATATCGGTCGGGCTCTACAAGAGACACTTCAATGATTGATGCGTTGTCATGGAAACCGTTGAGCTCTGCTCAGTGGCGGATGCATTTGAAAAACTGTGTTGCCTGTTCATTTTAATGACACTCTTACATAAAAATGCATACCGTACATCTTCCTCTTTTGTGATACCAAAAGTATCACAAAAGAGGAAGATGCACCTCTTTCCTCCTGTGCCATTTTAGTTCAATGAAGAAAAAAAGGTTACTAATGAATTTCAGCCCCAACATGCTCAGAGACAGATCAAGGAAATTGCAGCTAACATTGCCCAGGTGATGACGACCAGGACGAAGGCTGCTTTTATCGACGCAGAGGGTTATGATTCCGTGACAAAAAATGCACGTTAGTGGACAGATTCATTGGGAAATTATATTGTGTGAAAGTTACAAAGGTTCTTTCCACTTACCAAAGAAGAGACCAGGGTAAATTCTGGTTCTTCTTTCCAACAAGCCAAGCATTATCGGGACACTGTGTTGCCTGGATAGTTTTGTTGATAGGTGGCTCAATAAAGTTGTATTGTATTGTTCAGGTCAAAATCGTCCAGGATACCAGCAAGTATAGTAATAGTACCTTTTTTATATAGCCATTGATTGTTTAAGATAACTTAAGATATGGAATACTTTATCAACACTGGCTACAGCTACACACAGACACGCAAACACCATCTTGACATTTATTTGACTTCTTAATCAAAATGAAATCTAAATTACACATATTACCAAATAACAATTCAGCTAGCCACTATGCAGCATGTTGGACCTTGAATGGGTGCATAGTGAAGGGTTGCACAGTTTGAATAGAGAATGCCTGTTTCCATGCTAACAAGGGAATGGCTACATGCCAATGCATTCATTCTAAACTGCAGCACCACTTAGTTTCTCATTCCATTGCCCCAGTCAGTCTACCTTCCAGCCTACCCAGTGGCCTGTTCTAACTGGGAGGCTTATATATCCTTCATATATCTGGGTGGACGCTCCCAGTTGTGATGTCACTAGATGTCGGAATGGCTTGTAATGCCTAACCACACGCCCACCTGGTGGTAAAATAGGGGCCCTTTAACAATGTATGCTTTTCCTAGGCCAAAATCTCTCACCATGGTACTTGCAAAAGGTAAAATATGTTTCTATTCCACCTACACAATCAAAAAGAACCATAAGAAAAAAGCATTGTTTATGTGTATATAAAGCATCATAACTGTCAGTTGCAAAGTAATACATTTTCTTGGTGACCAAAGTGGACTACTCAATGTTAAAAATAAGATTTATTTTTTCTATTAAGGAAATAGAGCATGCTTGCGACTGCCGTGCTTTTGCGATTCATATCTCGGCAGAGATTTTCTGCCAGCCCATACCACATCCTCTTTGAGCCTACAGTGAATGTAGGATTGCATAGGTTAGTAGGTATACATACTTGTGGGGAGCGGCATAAACCTACCAGAGAGCACAAATAAATGTGAATATGCTTCTTCAGAAATAAAAATCATGCCATACAGAATTACATAAAAGAACAGAAATAAACAAAATCACCTCTGGAGTAGGAGATCACTAACCTGACACACCAGATGGTTTGTTGCACAGAACCATCTGGAAAGTCGTCCGTGGAAACTGTTTGGAAAGGGGCAGGCACTTTCAAAAAATACTTGGCAGGTGATTGGATGAACCATCTGTCTATCACCATCTATCGCGGGCTAACTTCAACCAATCAGATCAACAAACCATATGACAGCAAAAATATATTTTCCTTTGAGAAAAGCCTTCAGTGCCGCTCTCCAGTTATTACTGATGCTACAGCAGAATCTTAACTAGGCCGCCATTATTGTTTTTGAACGAACAGTTGCTTCTCCCTTGTCACACCTAACCCAAAGAAAAATGCCACAAAAAAAAAGCTGCCAGTAGTTCCTCTGACAAGCGCATAACTTGAAGCCTGTTCAGACCGATCTCCAATGAGAAATGGAATGAACTGGCGAGATGGAAGGAGGGATCCCCCACTCTGCGTGCCTTCTCAAGATTTCTTCCTGATAATCCAGAGTTTTTTCTTGCCCTTTGGGGGGCTGGGGTTAGGGGGTGTCATAAAAGGTGTGGCCTGTGAAGCCCTTTGAGACTGTAACTAATTAAGGGCTATACAAATAAAACTGACTTGACTTGAATCATGGTCTCACGAGGCTAGGAGATCGCTGATTCCTCGTGACAATCTTGATCAGGCGATGTATCCTCAATCCTTGGCACGTACTTTGTGGTTGTGCCAAATAACAAACACAGGGTTTTGATTTAATGCAAATATGTTTGGGGATATATCACTTTTTGTTGCATTGGCCAAGTTGGGACAGTGGGTTGAAAGTTTTACTGTCCCAATGTGACTTTCTAGTGGCCGGGCCATTGGGCACCTCTTATTGTTAAACCCTGAGTGAGCATGTTTACCGGTGCACTTTGCAACACAGGGAAGCCAGCAAGTCCCTGTGAGGTAAAAAAAAAAAAGGAAATACCAGCCATGATATATGTTGAACAGAATCATAAGAATATTTAGTTTTCTACATGTGAAGTAGTGCCATTAACCAAGAACCATTTTTTTTATGTTTAACAAACATTTAATTTGAAAAGGCCTATGGAAAATAGCATGGGAAAAAATAGGGGTGTGACAAAATATCGTGCCACGAAAAACCGTGAAATGAAAACGTTACCATATGCATTGTGGAGCTTAAAAAAATGCCTCGCGAAAGGAACATGACTCATTCACTTCACATTAATCTCTATAAACAGGTATCTGCATATGAACGTAGAATCTGTAAAGGGACAATATTTTGGTATCGGAAGCGTTCTGGTTTCCGTTTCTAGTTCGAGTAGTATTGACCAATCACGTTTGAGCGGGCTTTGGTCACATCCGGGTAAACAGGCCATGTGGAGAGCAAAAGAGGCGGAACGCCTCTGCCAGAATGCAATCTTTGAACCCATTGGCTATCTTCTAATGACGTTTTAGCTTTTTATTAGCAATTGTGAAAAGGCTACGTGTGAAACAATCCAGTTGTAGCTGTTCACGTGTTTCAACTTGTTAATCGGACTGTAAACAATGACCGGTGCACGGAAGAGGAAGTATTGGTGACTTCACATAACCACATATTTTCATCATACCTTTTGTGCATTAGAGACGCCATCAACAGTGTCATGTCTTCGCCTTCCTCTGCCATGCTCTATCGCCTACGGAACTGTCAGTGTCGGCATGGCAGAAAGTGAGGTTGAGATAGAGGATGCTCAATCTAAGTTTAGCCTGAAAATGTTTATATGCTAATTAACAGTCCGAAAGTCCCCTGCAGTCGAGAAAACTAGCTTTATGTTAATTTATTTTGGTATGTTTTTCTAATTAAGTGCACTAGACTCGAAACAGGTAATCAGTATAAAAGAGACCGGAGAACACCGTCTTTACGTTATATTTTTTTGTATATTTTTTTAGTACTTCGAATAAAATGTCACAGTTCACTGTTATTTTAACTATTGTTTCATACCTCAGCCATACTTTGTGATTAACATCGTCCATGTTGTACATTTTCCCTCTTAGGAATAAATAAGTAATCTTGTTCAATTATACATTGTCTTTATTTGAACTTGATTTTTAATATTGTGACTATATCTTATCGTGAAACCAATATCGTGTATCGTATCGTTTAGTGTATCGTCACACCCCTAGGAAATGATGATTGAATATGCCCTACATTTAAGAAAAATGCAATATATAATCTAACAAGATAAAAGTGGGAGTGCGGTATTCAGCTATGTTAGGTGTTAAGCCATGCCTCGTTTCATAAGTGATCGCATATGGTAATAGCCTTTTCGTCTCTATTGTTAATCTTCTTATATTTTATCACATTGTTCTCTCTCCATCTCTCTGTCCCACTATGTGTCATTTAGGGACAGAGAGCTCAGAAGAGAGATTTTGATGAAAAAAAAAAGTTGCGAAAGGATGAGCAAACCAGAAAACTAAACCTTAATCATTTAAGTTAGCACATACTGCCTCTTTTGTATATTGAGTGCAATTTGGAGGCGTTTGGCACTTGAGCAGTGATGAAAAGCTATACTAATAACCTAGAATTGCTTGAAAGTGAAACTCCCTACCAAATAAAGAACCATAACCTGAGTTCGACATTCCTAACACAACATGGGCTAAATTTAACAACTCAACATAATTACCTTTGTTAAATAAATAAGATAAAAGAAACATGACATTTTTCATTGCTATGAATATCGCCAACGATCAAAATGATAGTTAATCAATTCATTCTCTACCAATTGATTTATCGGTGAGAAATTTCAGCACTAGTTTACAATTTTACAGACTTTAAGAGAATTATATTTATTCATCAGTATGTCTGCATGCAGGGTATGCATACTGATATCAGTATGCATTCATCATCGCACAACAGAAAACAGACATTGTGCTCTGCATCACATGAGTGCTTGGGTCCACAGATGACTTGCATGTGCTCCTCCCCCTTCAGCAATTTAGTCAGGGCTTGCTTGTGTTCATTCATAAGCTGGTATCAATTCTCTCAAACGTGGTCATTGGTAGAACTGATGTGGCAATACATTTCCTCAAGGCCAGTCTTGACCCCCCATCTATGGTGTGGATGCATGGCCCTTTCATATGTACTTACATTCGTACTGGTGTTTGATTCTGCATGCGTCTCCGTACTATATCCTTGTTGGACACACACCCCCACATGAGTTTTCTGGTTAATGTCCGATTTAAGCTGGGCAATATGGCCAAAATCTTCTATCCCGATATAGGTCATTTAATATCTCGATAACAATATACTTCACGATAGAGCAGGTTAGTAAATAATCTATATAAAATAACCACATGGTAAAGTCTATTTTTGTACTCCTGTGTGAATTAAATACTTGACAAATGAAACTTTACTGTAATGCAGGCTTTAAAACCAGGAAAAGACAACACGCCAGATCCGGCTATTACAATATCCAAAATAAAAAAGTTAAAAAACCCGATATCTAGTCTCATATCACGACATCGATATAATATCGATTCCATATATTGTCCAGCCCTAGTAAAATTACTCAATGTTGAAACATATAGTTTTGTCAAATATGCAACTTACATCATTGGATCAGAAAGTGCACAATCTTTTTAGAAACGCGTGCATATGGTGCAGTAGGGCTGTTGGAACGAATTTCGGGAGTCGAAAATAAATTGAATAGTAAAATAATTAATACTAATCGAATACTGATATTATTCAAATGTGTATTATTATTTGTTTAATAAATGTGTTGGCTAAAGTTGTCATGGTGTGGACATTCTGGATGTTATTCGGACCACACCAGTTACCGGTAACAGTAGTAAAACATTTTTATTAAATAAATAAAAGAGATTTCACAGTGTGTAGGCCTATGTCTGAATGGGAGCCGGCGGAGACCAGTACTGCAGAATCGTAATTTTATCACGATTCTGTGATTTGACCCATTTTGTCCTTTTAATTTCTAAAGTGGTTCAATTCGATAAAACAAATGTGTTATTTAAATACTGCAAAAAGGAAATAGGCCTACAATATCACATAGGATTGCTGTGTGTGAAAAACATCCCACTGGTGGCAAATCCAACACCGTGTATCACCGGTAACAACACTAATGTTGGCCAGAGATAGCGAATCTTGCCCTTCTCGCCTTGGCCTACCCGCATATGAAAACAAAATGCTTTGGTCACGTCTGAAGAACTATTACTTTTTCTGAGTCTGACTGAATCACAATCTCATGTTGATAAATAAAGTTATCAATAAATGGCAGAAAACGATGCACCCACAGAGATCAGACACTCCTGACCATTGAGCAGAAGTCCCCGTTGTCCAGGGACAGTCCCCTTTTTCTGGGGACAGGCCACAAGAAACAGGGACGTCTGGTCACCCTTAAGGCCGCAGTATACTCGCCGTTCCCAAGCTGTCGCGCGACAATGTGACGTCACGGGAGGACGGTAACTATTTATACTCGCGCTGGTGGCCGCGACATTATTCTACATCACTTCCCCACCTGGTCAGCCATCAACAGTCCAGTGTATGGCAGCAGTTCTCATATGAAGTGTTTGTAAGCATCCATCTTAATAACTTAGTGATTATCTTAGCCTATATACTTTTATTTTATAACTTACTGCCGCTTTGAGATAGTTTTTCAGCCACGTAATTCCACTCGTCTTTGACCACAACAACAGTAGACAGCACTTACATAAAACCACGGTTTATTAGCGAAAGAATATAGGCCTACACCACACAATAAAACAGAACATATTTGAAAGAAGCCCTAGCAATAAGGCGCATTACAATGTGCCTTCGAACTCGTCCGTGTTTCTGTTTCCGCTTTGTCGCGCGCCGCTGAAAAAGAGAGAGCTGTGCGCGACACGGCGCGTTCGGGCCAAAATCCTGTCGCGCCGGCGAGATCTACGTCATTTTGACGTCACAACGTCGCGCGACAGCTTGGGAACGGCGAGTATACCGCAGCCTTTAGTGAAGGCCATATTAGTTTATAATCATGACACTTGACAGACGTATACGTTATTGAAGATACTTCAAAACATGTTTTTTTAATACGTTTATTAGCCTATTTTAGGAATGTTTTAGGAAGCCATGTCCACCTAATTCAAAATACCGCAATGGTCCCTCCTACACAAGTACTATGCCATGTACTTATGTACACGGTGCTGCACTGCACAGAAGGGTTGTCAATCTTCCTCTATAATCCCATGAGAATTTCATTCCTTATTATTTTTAATATTGGTAGTAGGCGGAGCTGTCCCCGGAAATGTTCAGTTTTTATAAAATAGGATTTCAAAAATATATAAATAGATTTTGAAATGGCAAAGGTTCTCATGAATATTAATTTTGAGATGGTCTCGTGTCTATCTAATAGGCTGTGACGCAAACTCACTATCGCCTTTATATCGTAAGGCATGACCGACCATAAATAAATAAGACTACCCATACTATATAGAATGATTCCCTATTCGAGTAGCTACTTTGGATTGTTTTTGGCTGGTTTACCAAAGCTTAAAACACATCATAGTAAACAATTGTTTTTGTTTTTCAACTAATCTTTTACTACAGTACTACATTATTAACCATGATAAGAATAGGCTAGATATTTTGTTGATATATGACCACCAAACTACAAATGTCCCCCCATTTTCTGAAATCTGGTCACCTTACCTTCACTGCACTTGAGATTAACGTGACGTAATGGACATTTCCATCTCATCTTTAACCCAAGTGCACCAGGACTGACAGAAATGATGTCAAACCTAAATAGGGGAGGGTGTGGGAAAACATTACCTACATTTAAACAATTAAAAATGTGTTTCTATCAAATTAGGTTTTTAGTGCAAACTGCATCAAATATACTGTTTATAAAATATATAAATCCACTGTGGGAGCACCCACACTTGAACGGCATGCACACATACAATATGTGTTTAGTATTTGTGCAAAAAGGTAATTTGTGTTATAATTAGAAGTTTGACAAATCCATTATTTTAAAACTATCTCTCTCTCTCACTCACTCACTCACTCACACACACACACACACACACACACACACACACACACACACACACACACACACACACACACACACACACACACACACACACACACACACACACACACACACACACACACACACACAGGTTTAGGAGACAGAGATGGGATAATGATGTACTCTCCCTCAGGGAGAAGGGTTGAGTATTCATCATGACAATGACCAAACAATCTACCTCAACACAATGCACAACACCGTACCTACTGTTTCAATAACAAACTTGTTCTGAATAACTAAATCCAATACATGGTCCGTTTCTGGTCCATTTTTTAAAGTTTCATGTTTGAGATCATTTAGAAATAGGCCACCATATTGGCCACTGCTGCAGCAACGATGAACTATCCCACCTTTAGATACAAATAACATGCGTATCTAAATCAATTTTCTTTCTTTTTGTTCATAGAAAATGCTTTTGCCATTTGAAAAAGGTCCTGATGATCTAATGAGCTCAAATCACACCCGATGGACAAATGACACAAATATTGGTATAGTGAAGGATCATTTAATTGTCTACATGTATTCCTCTAGCAGAGGGAGAAAGATGGCGAATATGTATTCGGCGTTATAACGTCTTGCTCCATGGAGTCATACTCATCCATATTCAACACCATTCACTTTCCGCAGCTGCGGTATTGGCGATTAATAATGCATGTTGTGCTATGTTACAAGTCCAAATGGGGAATCTCTGACACTGTGTAAAACTGGTGTTGGGGAATCCGCACGGAAAGGCTACAGAATCCAGCCTACTGTTCATAAAATAACATTATTTTTGATTTTAAGTTAAACGGTGCTTAGAGCAATGATTCGCGTTTCCATCGTATCAAATGGCGCGGCGGATAAGAGAAAAAACATGACGAGGAACAGTATGTCGTCGTTGGAGGTCACAGAGACAGATTGCGGGATCTCCCTTTTTCGAAACGCAATAACTAGAGGACACACCCAAAATCACAAGGGGGTGGGCCGGTGATCTTACCCTTAGAGAATGACGTCAAGAGAAACGACCTGGCGGCCCAACAGGCTTTTAGGAAATTAAAAACCAAACGAGGTCTGTCTGCGTTTTGACGCTTCACTTCAACAAGTTGCTTTAGCTGGCCTGCAGTCCATAACGAGACAAAGCAGACGCAGCTCCTTGGGTCTACTGGGAGGGAGGGAACCGCACGAACTGGCTGAACACGCTGGTCTGGAAACAACAGGCATTCACACACCTCGGCTTCCTCCAGGGGAAAAGTACTGCCTCCCAGCAGTGCGCTGTGATGCGGGTTTAAATGGCCTACGCAGTAACCGTGGGGGGAGACATGTCACCTCTCTCCTGCACCCCGGCGCTGCGGGAGCCGCGGTTCCTCCGAGCGGAGACCAGAGACGGAGAGACGCCGCTGAAAAACAACGCGGTCGCCCGAAAGTCACGCGTTCACATGAACGCGAACCATACGTGTCGCCTTTCCGACTAGTTTCAGGTTCAAATAAACACACATAAACCACGTCTGTCATGCGGTTCTTGGTACGATAGCCCCGTTTCACACCTGTGGGGGGGGAAAAGACATCGCTGTCAACAGCTGGTAACTGGTACAGTAAGAAACAGAGATCCTTACCCTGGTGCTCAGCGGCGTAGACCACCACAGGATGTGGACCACCACAGGACCTTACAGTCCGTCGATGGTACGGGACTCGGACTCGTTTAAAATCCACTCGTGTGTGTGTGTGTGTGTCAAAGCCCTCCTCTGCTTTGATCACAGCGAAATGACATCCAATCAAGACATATATCGGCCTACACACCGGGTGTTTGGTGGTGTTGTAAAAAGAGCGGGTTGCTCTGGCGGCGGCGGCGACCCGTCTCTACGCGCAGGGCGAGGACGTGAGAAGGATTGTGGGAAGTTTTGGGTCTGGAGGGGTTGGTCGGTTTCCACCGGGACCCCGCTTGACGAAAGGAAGGAAGGAAGGAAACGCGGTCGATCTGGCGGATTATTCCAGTGGAAACACGCTGTTCCTCCGCGGTGTGTGTAGCCGCGGTTCAACCTCGACATGCAGCGCAGCCCGGAACCAACAGCCTCGCCGGAGTCTATATATATCCCAGCAGAAAACACCGAAATAACGTACTTTACAACAGGTCCGTAGTTGTCAATTTGCAACAGATGTGTTTTGGATGTTAAAGTTTTAGGCAGGCTTGCGTTTAGACGTAGCCCTAGCCTTATATCCGCACCGAAAAGAGCAGATGAGGGAACTGCGAGCCCGGGACACCGAAAAAAAAAAGAGTTGCGAGGTCTTCCGTGATTTTCGTGGTTGGAGATTGAGAAGAAGGAGGGAAGCTTCGCTGCAGGAGAGCCCCGGAACAGGCGAGCGGGGAGGGGCCAGAGCAGGATTCCCTCTCCCCTAAACTGGAGGTTCAGAATGGGTTTGATTGTCTGAATGCAATATGTGCATCTGAATAACAAGGGCTAGGCCTACATGTGATTTTCACTTTAGCAACAAAACAAAAAAAAATCGAGTGGTATATAGGCCTATCCCAGTAACGCCTAGTCATTTCATCAGTCAGCATAACAGATGGACCTAGTCATTGTATACTCCCCCACCCATTCAAGCCGTGACATATTGCTGAATTTTGGATTTCCATTAATGGTTTTTGTATCCGAGCATAAGCCACCGACGTTATGCACCGCCAATATACATTTTATTCTACAACGTGTAAACCGATAATGTAATAATAGTGTATGGCAACTACATGTAGGCCTAATCTTACATTAACATGATTCAAGAATATAATTTGGCTGGTGATATTTATCTTCTGCTTTTTCATAACGCATAAAGTTTTTAAAAACATTTATATTAAAGTAATTTTCCTGCTGAATATTGAGACTAGGGTATTACAATGTTTTTAAGAAAAACATTGTGGTTAAAACTAGAGAATTGCAATGATGTATCATCTTGTTACAAAAAGCATACTCAACACTAAATATGGAATCATCATTGAGTCTAAGGATCCCTGAGTTGGAAAAATTCCATCTTTTATAGGCACGGGAAGCTCTGTCCACTATTTTCTCTAATCAAATAAATATTGACTTTTTCCCCCCCTCTTTCTCTCCTTTCTTACCCTTTTCTCTACTCTCCTCCCTTCATCAGACAGTGCTCTGTTGACATTACATACAAGGCTTTGGCTGTTATGGCAACAAGGATTGGAAGGAGGGAGGGGACAATGGTGAGACAGTATCAGATCCAACAAATTGTATGATCCATTGCAAACATTCATTTTAGTCAAAACAGTGAGGGTGGGGCACAAATCGAGTTCCTTATCGAATGGAAACAGAAGCACGGTGAGTGCAATTCAGATACATGCCAACTTAATAGACTTAAAATAAACAAAAATGAATTGTACAATTATACCATGTGATTGTTAAGAACTGTAAAAATAGGGCTGTTAACAGGATTAGTAAGGGTGGGGGGATAAAATTGCCATAAGCATAGCATGGTGAAATTGTTTTTATATAAAAAACAAAACAAAAAAGCTGATCAGAACATTGTAGGCCTATTATCTTGGTTAATCAAATATTTGAATGAGGAATTAACTAGGCCGAATAGTTAATTATAATCAGATCCTCCAAAATATAGTAATAGTAATAATGAGCACAGTTGTGTCCCCCACATGTATTTCCCTATCACAGTTTAAAAATATATCATTATAATAAAAAAAATGCTTTACTAAATTAAGCTGTCTGATTCTAAGCAAGTACAGCGGTTCCACTTTTCACCACCTCAAGTAACAATACAACATCTGTCTGCTAAATGTAGTTCAGAAGGCATTTCAGTCATTCAGCAAAATTATAAACGGCCATTGAATAGTTTATCAATATTTTTTTATCTTAGACTTTGTGAACAGTTGCCTGTAGACTACTGATTAGACTGTAAAGAAGTCGGACTTGCAAAGCTGGCCAAGAATTTGGATGGTTGTATTTTGCAATACGTAAACAACGGGTATAATCTTTTCCCTGGTATGGGCTAAATCCTAATATTTGGGTAGTTTGTCTCTGAGGTTGCTCCTGTAAATAGCCAAGAAGAACCTTCACATGTAGAGCATCTGTCTCCACATTATACCAGTTGTTTATACATGCTGGAGTTAACAGACAAGTTTAAAAGTGCTTGTGTATAATTTCAAATGATTAATGAATAAATGAGCAGGGGAGTTTGTAGCAAATACATGTGCAATTGTATAAGTATATTCAAGCCACGCTATTTTTTATGGATATCATAGAGGTATAACTGGAACATATTTGTGTCAATCAAATAAAAAATTTATTTGATATATCTAATATATATATGATATATCTTTGTATACCTAAGGGCAGGTCTAGCACAATAAAATGCTTCCTATAAGTCTAGAACGATATGGACCATCAACCGAATTAATTCTTAATACCACCTTCAAGTTGCAGTCTTCCCCGAGGAATCGGTAATGAAATACTATGGCGTCTTGCTATGAACCACCAACAGAGCTCTGGGCGAAGGGGGATCAGCTAATCCTGCTGCCGAGGATAACCTTTACTGTCTTGGTAGCCGCAGAGCTATGTAGCACAGTGAACCATGGTTCACTAGATGAGTTATGAATATTGATCTTTGATCTAACCTATCACAAGTAGGTCCCCAATTTGAGCCTCCTTGTGACCTTTCACTCTGAAAAGCGGGTGGTTGTATGTAAACACAAAGACGTTTTGACATTTGCATTAAATCCACCACTGAGGTGGCCGTTTAACAGCAATACACATCTTGTTCAAAGTTAAAACTCTGCTATGGTGTCTAGTTATGCTTTTAGTGTGTATGTAGGCTTGTCTGAGATATTGGGTTTAGAGGGATGTATAGACATTTCCTCTATTTTCCAATTTCCTCTTTTTGTCTAAGAATTGCTGAATATTGAGTTGAGTCACAATTTCCATGCATGTGAATGATCACGTTGTTTCAGTGTTCACTCTTTGCAACACAATGTCTGAAGCTACAAAAAGGGTTGTGCATAGCATTCAAAATAGTGTGTATGCATGTACACACACACACACACCCAGACATTACCGTTGCAATACCCTTGTGCTTTTATGAGGCATTACGAATGAATATCAACCTGCTTCACAAACCACAGCACGATCAGAAGACCCCTTATGATGAGAAAAAGAAATGGTCTTACGTGTCCCTCGCCCGGATGTGGGTCACCGGGGCGAGCGCCTGGTGGCCGGGCCTATACCCATGGGGCCCGGCCGGGCATAGCCCGAAACGATGACGTGGGACCCCCTTCCCGCCGGCTCACCACCAGCAGGAGGGGCCAAAGGGGTCGGGTGCAATGTGAGCTGGGCGGCGGCCGAAGGCGGGGACCTTGGCGGTCCGATCCTCGGCTGCAGAAGCTAGCTCTAGGGATGTGGAACGTCACCTCTCTGGTGGGGAAGGAGCCTGAGCTGGTGCGCGAGGTTGAGAAGTTCCGGCTAGATATAGTCGGCCTCACCTCGACGCATAGCAAGGGCTCCGGAACCAGTCTTCTCGAGAGGGGTTGGACTCTCTTCCACTCTGGAGTTGCCACTGGTGAGAGGTGCCGGGCAGGGGTGGCAATACTTATTGCCCCCCGGCTTGGTACCTGTATGTTGGAGTTTACCCCGGTAGACGAGAGGGTAGCCTCCCTCCGCCTTCGGGTGGGGGGACGGATCCTGACTGTTGTTTGTGCCTATGGTCCAAACAGCAGTTCAGAGTATCCACCCTTTTTGGACTCCTTGGAGGGGGTGCTGGAAAGTGCTCCCTCTGGGGATTCCCTCGTTCTGCTGGGGGACTTCAATGCTCACGTTGGCAGCGACAGTGAGACCTGGAGGGGTGTGATTGGGAGGAACGGCCCCCCCGATCTGAACCCGAGTGGTGTTCAGTTATTGGACTTCTGTGCTCGTCACAGATTGTCCATAAAGAACACCATGTTCAAGCATAAGGGTGTCCATATGTGCACTTGGCACCAGGACACCCTAGGCCGCAGTTCGATGATTGACTTTGTAGTCGTGTCGTCGGACTTGCGGCCGCATGTCTGCGATGGTGGGGGAGGATGCCGGTCAGACCTGGCAGACCCAAACGTATTGTGAGGGTCTGCTGGGAATGTCTGGCAGAGTCTCCTGTCAGAGAGAGCTTCAACTCCCACCACCGGGAGAGCTTTGACCATGTACCGGGGGAGGCGGGGGACATTGAGTCCGAGTGGGCCATGTTCCGCGCCTCCATTGTTAAGGCGGCCGACCAGAGCTGTGGCCGCAAGGTGGTCGGTGCCTGCCGTGGCGGCAATACCCGAACCCGCTGGTGGACACCGGCGGTGAGCGATGCCGTCAAACTGAAGGAGTCCTATAGGACCTTTTTGGCCTGTGGGACTCCGGAGGCAGCAGGCAGGTACTGGCAGGCCAAGCAGAGTGCAGCTGTGGCGGTTACTGAGGCAAAAACCCAGACATGGGAGGAGTTCGGTGAGGCCATGGAGAATGACTTCCGGACGGCTTTGAAGAGGTTCTGGACGACCATCCAGCGTCTCAGGAGGGGGAAGCAGTGCATCGTCAACACTGTGTATGGTGGAGATGGTGCGCTGCTGACCTCGACTCGGGACGTTGTGGAAGGAATACTTCGAAGACCTCCTCAATCCCACCGACACGCCTTCTGGTAAGGAAGCAGGGCCTGGGGACTCGGGTGTGGGCTCTCCTATCTCTGGGGCTGAGGTTGCCGAGGTGGTCAGGAAGCTCCTCGGTGGCAGGGCCCCGGGGGTGGATGAGGTCCGCCCTGGATGTTGTGGGGCTATCTTAGGTGACACGACTCTGCAGCATCGCGTGGACATCGGGGGCAGTGCCCCTGGATTGGCAGACTGGGGTGGTGGTCCCTCTTTTCAAGAAGGGGGACCGGAGGGTGTGTTCCAACCATAGGGGGATCACACTCCTCAGCCTTCCTGGTAAGGTCTATTCAGGGGTGCTGGAGAGGAGGGTCCGTCGGATAGTGGAACCTCGGATTCAGGAGGAGCAATGTGGTTTTCGTCCAGGCCGTGGAACAGTGGGCCAGCTCTACACCCTCTGCAGGATCCTTGAGGGTGCATGGGAGTTTGCCCAACCAGTCCACATGTGCTTTGTGGACTTGGAGAAGGCATTCGACCGTGTCCCTTGTAGATAATATATTTCCTTGACTTTTATAACCATTATGGGGCTGCTTTGAGTTGTTTCCTTGAGAGCTTAGGCTACTGATCAAGCTACCTGTATTCAATCACCCCCCCCCCCCCCCATTGCCATACACAAGAGAGACTTGAAGAGGCTGTATGATCAAATTCTAGTGATGGCAGCAAAGGGAAATTGACAATATAGCGCACGGTGCCACACTGCTAACCCGCTCCTATGTGGAATGTCACTCCCAGTCTCACCTTGGTGTTGAGAACCCACTAGACTTTGATCCATACACGCCATCTCTAGGATTGACCCCTACTGACACTCGGCAAGTCTGATACTCAGCTAGAAAGCAGACTTGACTTTAAGTCTCTCAGCATACTAGGGAACATCTAATAATAATAATGCATTTTATTTATATTGCCCTTTATATCTCAGGATCTCAAAGGGCTACAGGTTAAAAGAGAGACTAAGAAAAGAAAGCAATTTAATATTACGATAAAATAAATCTAAAAAGAGAAGCAACTAAGAGATGAGACCATAAGTTTTGCTAAAAAGAAAAGTCTTTAAATGTCTTTTAAAACAGTCAGTGGCCTGTGGTGCCCTCAGGGTGTCAGGGAGGGCATTCCACAGCCGAGGTGCAGCAGCACTGAAGGCCCTGTCTCCCATGGTCCTCAGCCTGGTTCTGGGGATATGGAGAGAGTTTGAGTGAGTGGAGCGGAGGGAGCGTGATGTGTTTTGTTGGAGAAGTTCTTTGAGGTAGGGGGGGGCATGTCCATGGATGCATTGGTGTGTGAGGAGGGATGTATTGTATTCAATGCGGGCGGAGACAGGAAGCCAGTGGAGTGAATGGAGGATGGGGGTGATGTGCTCATGTTTGCGCACTCTCATCAGGATCCTAGCTGCAGAGTTTTGGATGTATTGCAGCCTCTGCAGGCTCTTGCTAGGGATCCCGATGAGAAGTGCATTGCAGTAGTCCAGTCTGGAGGAGATAAAGGCATGGACTAGCTTTTCGGCATCTGGGAGGGAGAGAATGGGGCGGAGTTTGGAGATATTTCTGAGGTGGTAGAAGGAAGTCTTGCAGAGATGATTTATGTGGGATTCAAAGGAGAGTTGTGGGTCAATTTTCACCCCAAGGTTGGTGACTACAGATGAGAGAGGAATGTTGGAGCCAGAGAAGTCGATGCTGATTATAGGTGATGATTGAGTCTGATGAGGAGTGCCAACCAGGATGGCTTCAGTTTTGGAGCTGTTGAGTTGGAGGAAATTTTGCCCCATCCATGCCTTTATCTCCTCCAGACAGATGGTGAGTTGGGACGGGGATGACTGTGATGAGGAGGGTGGAGTTGCATCTTTGACTTTGACATAGAGCTGTGTGTCATCAGCGTAGCAGTGGAATGAAAAACCATGGCGACTGATGACCTGACCAAGGGGCGTGAGGTAAAGGATGAAGAGGATGGGGCCCAGGACTGACCCTTGGGGAACACCGCAGGTGACTGTGTGTGGGTTTGAGGTGGAGTGGCCCATGGAGATGTACTCTGTCCGGTTGGTGAGGTAAGACTGAAACCAACTGAGTGCAGTGCCGGTAATTCCAATGGTGAGGTTGAGTCTGTTAAGTAGGATGTTGTGATCAACCGTGTCAAATGCGGCAGATAGGTCCAGGAGGATGAGGAGGGATGGGGAACCAGCATCGGATGACATCAGGAGATCGTTTGTGACTCTTACAAGTGCAGTTTCTGTGCTGTGGGCGGAGCGGAAACCGGATTGGAATTTTTCATAGAGGTTGTTGAGTTTTAGATGGTTCTGAAGATGGGTGGCAACTGCTTTCTCAAGCACTTTTGATATGAAGGGGAGATTGGAAATGGGCCTGTAGTTTGAAAGGACCTCTGGGTCGAGGGTGGGCTTTTTGAGGAGTGGTCTGATAATGGCTCTTTTTAGAACGGCGGGGACGTGACCAGTTTGGAGAGAGTGATTGACAACGGAAGTAATCAGAGGCTTGAGGGCGGTGATATGGGTTTTTACCAAGGAGGATGGGAGAGGGTCCAGAGCACAGGTGGAGGGTTTCATCTTCATGATGACGTGCTGCACCTCTTCTGATGTGACCAGGGGAAAGTAGTAGAGGGGTTGGGTGATGGCACATGTTGGGTGTGTAGTATCTGTAGGGGGACCAGGAAGGGAAGAACGGATGCGTGCCATTTTGGAGGTGAAAAAGTCCATGAGGTGATTGCACTGCTCTTCTGTTGCGCCAGTAGATGGTGGAGATTTAGGCTTGAGAAGGTGGTTAACAGTGGAGAAAAACTGTTTTGAGTTTCCAGGGCTATTTCTGATGACGTCGGAGTAGAAAAGTGACCTTGCCTCTTTGAGAGAAGTTGAATATTGCTGTTTGTGTTTCCGGTATTCCTGCTTGTGGACAGTGAGGCCTGAGGTCTTGAAGCGCCGTTCGAGGACGCGCCCTGCTGCCTTCATCTTCCGAAGCTCATCCGTGAACCAGGGGGCTGAGCGTGAGAAGGTGATTGTTCTGGTTTTGACGGGGGCATGATGGTCCAGCAGGTTACTCAGATGGCTGTTATAGTAGTCAACTGCTTCGTCAGCGGATGAGAAATGTGAGGAGAGGTGCTGAAAGTCTGCTGCCAAGTGTTCGTGATTAATGTTTTTGAGGTTTCTGAAGCTGATATTTCGTTTGGGATTTGAAAGTCCAGATGTGGACTGCAAATCCATGGAAATGACTTTGTGATCAGAGATGCCTAGGTCATACACCTGCAGGTTGTCAAGAGGGGCAGAGTTTGTGATGACCAGGTCCAAAGTGTGCCCCCTGCTGTGCGTGGGGACATTGACGAGTTGCTTTAAGTTGAAGCAGTCCAGTAGCTGCAGAAATTCAGCAGCGAAACGGCAGGAGGGAGTGTCAACATGAATGTTCATGTCACCAAGGATGACAACATCAGCAGCGGAGGTGCAGAAGGTAGTGAGGAGATTTGACATCTCAGGGATGAAGGATGGGTTAGGTTTAGGTGGTCTGTAGATGAGGAGGAACAGCACAGGGGAAGGGGGCTTACATTTAAATGCAAGGCATTCAAATGAGGTAAGTACAGGTAATGGTTGTAGGGATAACTCCAGGTCACTGCGATGGAAGACTGACAGGCCACCACCGCGACCTGTGCTACGGGCTTTCTGGAGGTAGCTATATCCCAGGGGGCAGCTCTCATTTAGAGTGAAGAAATTGTCAGGTTGGTGCCAGGTCTCAGTAATGCACATCAAATCAAGACAATTTTCCAGTATGTGGTCGTAGATGAGGCAGGACTTGTTTGTTATTGATTGGGCATTTAACAGTTCAATTTTGATGCTGGATGGGACAGCAAGTCTTTGCAGTGGCCGTAGAAGGCTGAAATCCACTCCACGTTTCCTATCTGGCTCCCGGAGAGGTGTTGCCATGGAGACGCCTACACTACTTATCCAGTAGGAGACAGCGCTCTGATGACGTGTCTGAGGAGCGGCAGTTTGCGTGGCTGACCAGAGAGCCGGGATAGCAGAGTGTGAGTGGAGGAACTTTCTGCGGGAACTTCTGTGGATATAACGCGGGCGGCGGAGAAGTCCAAGTTCTTTTATCACAAATGAGCATGGTGGAGTAGAGAAACTTCTGAGATTTACCAGCTGCTTGAAGGAGTAGCTCAGCATAGTGGTGCCAGCGGCGTGGCAGACGGTGCACTGCCAGTTGTTTTTAGCCGCGTAGCTAGCCGAAAAGGCTACACAGTCCTCCGGCTATGTGGCGGCGATGGCAATGGGTTTCAAGGAGCTTTCCCAGGAGCACTTCTCAATGGCAGGAGCGAGCAGAGGACTGAAGCCCAGGTCGGGACCAAAGGGAGATGTTCCAGCCACAGCGGAGACGCAGATCCCAGGATCCCTTCCCGGTGTTGTGCAAACGGCAGCAGGTACTTAACGTTCACGTTGAGCAGGCAGCAACCTCACTATAAAAAGGTCTGACAGGTCGGTGACGCGAAAATAAGGATTTATTTAACAGACTCAACGTTCGTATGTTCTGTTAAACTTTAAACGCTTGATGCTAGTTTTAAGATCAGAGATTTGGAGAAGCGGCGAACAGACAGCGCCAGCGTCCTCTCCCTCCCTTCCATCTCCAACATTAGGGCCTCTTACAATTGTAGCAATGATGTTCATGCAGCGCAGCAGCCCGATTGGTCAGCACCAGTGGTCCATCAACAATCCACAAGTGACCCCATGGCACAACAATCTGGAAGGCCAACGCCAACATCTTATCACAATTACAGCTACCCTGCTCACTCACCTGGCTCACTTCATGGCCAAAAAAGCCACATTCTAGACGCCTGCTGATGACAGAAATAATAGGGGTGGCATAATATCTGGTTCGCCGTGAGCTTGTAAACTCAGGACTTGTTAAGTTCAATGACCATCCTGAAAATGACTTGGCATGGAGGTCCCCTTTTCACAATGCAACTCAGTGATTGAACTTAACTGCCAATGAGGAGCTTGACCACTTTATGAAGTGGTTGGGGAGCCAGTCTTCAGACCTTGTCATGCGGATCCAGTGCATCCCACCAACCCTACGTTAGGCCTACACATGGCTAGGGAACGCTTAGAAGAGTGTTACTCATGCTGATCCATGCAGTGCATGCCACCAACCCTACATTGGACTACACATGGCATTGGAAGGCTTAGAAGAGTGTTTATTAATGCGGATCCAGTGCATGCCACCAACCTTAACCTAGGTCTACACATCATTTTCGGATACATACAAAACCAAACCAGATGGTTCCATGTGTTTGTATGTAACAGGGTACAACGAATCAGGGAGTTCAGCAAACCAGAGCAGTGGCACTATGTCTGTACTTCTCAGAACTCAGCAGATCACGACACTCTATCCGTAATGGCAGCTCAGCTTGCTGTCACAACCTAGCTCACAGGACCTCCATTCCTGTCTGTACCTGAAGTACAGACAGGAATGGAAGTACAATCTTAGAGGAGGATCAATACAACCTTGATGACCCAAACTGAGACCCAGAGTTACATTCTCATGCTACTACCCTCTCAGTTTTTCCACCTACTCTCAGGTCTCAACGCTTCAAGCGCTTCTCTTGGAAGTCCTTGGTCCAAGCCTTAGCGTTTCTGAGGTATATCATCCAGTCCCACAAAATTGTGGAGACTGGTATGACTGGTTGGCATGTTTGCACAGAACCCCAAACAGTAGAAGAACTGGCAGAGGTAGAAATGCTCATCATCACGTGCGTGCAAAGAGAGACATACAACAAAGAGTTCTCCTGCTTGGCCGCCAAAAAGAGTATTTCAAGAGAGAGGAGAGTCCTCTGAAAAAGCTGAACCCGTACGTAGATGAGGATGGCCTTCTGCAATTGGAGGACTCGAACATGTAGCCCCACTTAACACAAAGGAGAAGTACCCTTTCATCATCCCAGGCCGCAATCACATCACAAACCTCCTGGTGAGACACTTCCACAACAAGGTCAGACATCAGAGACGTGTCTTCACGGAGGGTGCCATCCGCAAGGCTGGATGCTGGATTCTGAATTCTGGGAGCAAAGATGTGCATTAAGAGTATTCTCCACGCATCCGTGACTTGTCATAAACTTTGTGGGTGAGCTATAGAACAAAAAATGGCACCCCCTTTTACCTAATGTGGGACTAGATTTGTTCGGTCCTTGGATTGTCTCCACTAGACGTACCCATGGAGGGCAAGCCAACAGCTAAAGGTGGGCGGTGGTTACCTGCATGAGCACTCGTGCCGTGCACATAGAGCTTATTGAGGTGATGGATACATCAAGCTTCATTAATGAGATGTCCTGCAAAACATATCCGTTCTGACTGCGGAACCAATTTTACGGGCTCAGTGGAGCCCAGTATTAGGAAGTACTTGGGCCAAGAATGATGCATGTGGATCTTCAGCCCTCCACACTCCTCACACATGGGAGGGGTGTGGGAGTGGATGGTTGGAGTCTCGAGGCACCTTCTAGACTCCATAATTATGCAAAATAGTGCCTCACGCCTCACTCATTAGGTTTTGTCCACTTTAATGACAGAAGTCACAGCAATCATCAATGCCAGGCCGCTCGCTCCTATCACGTCAGGAGCATCACTCCAGACACAAAAGGTGTTTACTCCGTTATCTCCCTCGTGAGCTTTCCCAAGTCTCTTATTTGATATTTCCTTGCTCCTCGATCTTCACTTGAACCGGAAGTAGTTCTGGTCCGCCATTTTGAAGATCATCCCAAAGCTCTTATTTCTGCTCCGAGGAGCCAGGATTGAGGGTAAGGAGGGATCTCTGAGGAGCAAGGATACACGAGAGCAGCCTTCCTATAATTCCACAGATGAACGCCATAATGTTAATAACTCCGCCCCGAACATTTAGCAAATTTGAATGAGAGCGAAACAGTACAAGTTTAAGTGTCCATTATTTTATGCTTTTTTTATGTAATAATAATAATAATAAAAACTATGTATATAGCACGTCAGAAACGGATGCGCATCACATGACGCTTCATGTGGCGTCTCATTTCTCTAAAAACGTATTTCCTCATTTCCTCTCTCCTCGCTTGGTTTCCTTGCGTCTCTCCATGCATCCTCAGTGGGACTAAGATGCAAGGAAAGGACGCAAGTGAGGGAAACGTGGATGCAATCTAAGATACTTGGAATGTAGCCAAAGTATGACATTGTTGTGGTCATGTGACACCAGGCCGGTCATTTTGGGTTGTCTCAGTGAGTTCAGGGAAGTTTGTTTGTTTTTTCAGCTTCGGCTCCCTTGACTTTTCCAGCTTTTTATGCCTAGGAAATTATTGCTTGTAAGTTCAATTACAATGTGCAAGCATATTATTGTGCAGTATTATGTGAATATACATACTTTAATAAGAATTTAATAAGAATGGGACCGAGCCAGTGAAACTGGAAGGTCCCTATTGGTATTGCTTCGTTTATTACTGTTTCAAAACTTTTGCCGGCGATTTGCACCATCTCAACGTAGACATTTGACTGTTTTTATTTGGCAAAGTTATCGGGGCTGGTGAACACTTATATATTCTATGCGTCACGTTCATGTCGCACACTTGGAAGACCACTAGGTGGTGCTGTTTTTGAGCATTTTCCGTAACGCTCATAACTCCCGCATACTTGGTCGCACATTCATAAACATGCAGGATTGATTGCTGCAACTCCTCATATAGGCCACGCCCACTTCCGCCTAAATATCTTTTTCGCTACAGCGCAAAAACTCCAACATACTACGTCAAAAATTATAGCCACGTGCATCTTTGTCCGATTCGCACGAAACTTCACACGTAGCATCTGGAGACTGTATCATGAATATAACTCATTGGAAGTATTTTGATATTTCACAAAATAAGCGCGTTATAAATATTTTCATTTATGTCAATTTGACGTCAAAAAAGCAAGTGCAATATTTTGCCACATTGGTATGTCGTATCGACACCAAACTTTGGTCAATAGTTCCTTATACCTCCATTAAGCATCGTACAAAATTTTAGGCCATCGCCACTAGGTGGCGCTCTTTAAAATTAAGAAGTTTATACCTCCACATCGGCAAATGCGATTTAAACGAAACTTGGTAGGATGATAGCCCATGGCTCCCTGAGGCTAACGTTTAAAGGAGAAAAAAATTCCGCCACTAGGTGGCGCTCTAATGGCAGGGTATATCACTGTGCAAAGACCGTAATAGTTATGAATATGAAATTCACAGGACACGTGTAGACTGCTGCCCAGAGCTCACATACCAAAAATCGTGTTTGTCGTGGTTGTAGCGCCCCCTACAGGACTTTTAAAAAGCAGCCCCGACACCCCGTTTCACGGATATTTATGAAACTCAGTAGACACGTGTATAAGTCTAAGACCAACAAAAAAGCCTCTTGGATCCATACCCCAAAACCCAACGGAAGTCAGATATTTTAATTTCAATTTTTGTCATTTTTCAATTTTCGCCTCCTATTTGAACGAACTCCTCCCACGGGATTTGTCGCCTGGGCTTCAAATTTTTTTTATACGTTCAGGAGGTGGAATTTGAGAAAAGTTGTGCTACTTGCAACTCTACGTCAAAGGGCTTGGCCGTGGCGTGCTGTCAAATAGGCCATATTCAATAATATCGTCTTTTTTGCCGTTGTATTTGAACAAACTCCTCCCAGGGGAGTTGTCGCTTGGGCTTCAAAATACTTCAGTACACTCACAAGATGTTACTTGAGAAAAGTTGTGCTATTTGCGACCCTACGTCAAAGGGTGTGGCCATGGCGTGCCGTCAAAGTTGGCCATTTTTAATTCAGTGGTATTTTTTTCCCATGTTTGGGAACTAACTCCTCCCAGGGATTTTATTTGTTCTGCTTTAAAATTTGTCAGTACAGTCAGAAGATGGTGCTGAACAAACATTGTGCTACTTGCGACTGTACGATGAAGGGCGTGGCCGTGGCGTTCCGTCAAAATTGGTTCTGTGGTCTTTTTTTCCAATGTTTGTGAACGAACTCCCCCCAGGGAATTTGTTTGTTCTGCTTCAAAGTCGGTCAGTACAGTCAGAAGATGGTGCTGAACTAACATTGTGATATTTGCCACTCTACGTCAAAGGGCGTGGCCGTGGCATGTCGTCAAAGTTGGCCATTTTTCCTTCAGTGGTCTTTTTTTCCAATGTTTGTGAACAAACCCCTCCCAGGGAATTTGTCTGTTCTGCTTCAAAGTCGGTCAGTACAGTCAGAAGATGGTGCTGAACAAACGTTGTGCTACTTGCGACTGTACGTTGAAGGGCGTGGCCGTGGCGTTCTGTCAAAATCCATTCTGTGGTCTTTTTTTCCAATGTTTGTGAACAAACTCCCCCCAGGGAATTTGTCTGTTCTGCTTCAAAATCAATCACTACAGTCAGAAGATGGTGCTGAACAAACATTGTGCTCTTTGCGACTCTACGTCAAAGGGCGTGGCCATGGCGTGCCGTCAAAGTTGGCCATTTTTAATTCAGTGGTATTTTTTTCCCATGTTTGGGAACTAACTCCTCCCAGGGATTTTATTTGTTCTGCTTTAAAATTTGTCAGTACAGTCAGAAGATGGTGCTGAACAAACATTGTGCTCTTTGCGACTCTACGTCAAAGGGTGTGTCCGTGGCGTATCGTCAAAGTTGGCCATTTTTAATGGAATGTCAAACTCATGCGATTTGTGCCATTCCCTGACCCTAATGTTAGCTACTACGAGTCTCCCTGTGAACGCCCCGGTCTACCGCACACTGCATGGACCGCGTCGGACGCCAACCTGTCGCGACACTATCCACGACACGCCACGACAGACTCGGCGAGGTCCCGCCCAACGCTCCTTGGAGCTTTAATTTTCTAATTTGTTTTCCTAGCCACACTGATGCTAATGTATTAGTTCAACTTACCTGTTTTGTTGGTTAGGGTTAACATATGCTTTACATTATTTTTCATTGAGAACAATGTTGTAATGTACCTTTTTTGATATTTGTATTTCAGTTTTACAAACAACATTGGAGAGAACACACAGTAAACAGTCAACTTTAGTCCAGCTTCTGAGTTTTCTTCATGTCTTTTTTGCTACCTGTTAATTTGTGTACAGACACAGAGATAGTACAAAATAAAATAAATATAATGTAAAATGGGCTGAATTGAATGACGGAATTAATTACATAATTAAGTCATGCAACTGTGTGTGTGCGTGCCTTCCTGTCTGCCTGCCTGTGTGCGTGTGTGTGCACTGCCCATTGCTAAAATGCCACCAATGAAAATACTGATCACATTCTGTGTGATCTATGTTTATTCAATAATCTATCTAATCAATCTGGGTGTCTTGAGAGTCATGTATTTGTTTTTCGTATTGGTTCACCCAGAGACAAAAAAAAACATAAGCTAAAATAAATTGTATCAAGGTGGGAATAACTGGATTGCCCATAAAAACAATACATTGTGTGCAAAGCTGTAGCCATGGATACAACATCCAGACAGCCTTGTCAGTGCATATATGCAGGGATTTATGTGCACTCCCACCTCAAGTAGTTGTCTAAATGCAGCCATTGTGAGATTGCCATGGTGTGGGTGGATTTTGACCCCAGGAGTTCATTCCATTACATAAGCTTGATAGATTTGATTCAGAAGCTCTTTCCATAATTACCATTAACGTAGAAATATTTCTCTGCAAAATTGCATTCTGAAATAAAGGTACCCTTTACACTACAACTACCACACCCCCCATCAGCTCAACCACAACCACCGGCACAGATGGAGTGCAAGTTGTGCGAAACACACTTTGTTCTTTAGACACGGCACAGTTGTAGAATGTCAAAACAAACTAAGCAACAGTGATACATTGTGCAGATACACTAAAGTTAGATGCTCTGATTAGGGACAGTATTGATGACAGTTAAGACCACAACCAAATTTTTTAACGTATGCTGACCAAGTGGAGGACAATTAATACAGTAATGCAAATCTTAGCATGTGGGTAAAATAAAGAACGTGTTTGAGTATATTCCGCAACAGAGAATTTAAACATTTATTTGGAACATGCTAGTAATATAATTGATTTTAAATGTTCTCTTTGTAATTTGTGTTTTAAATTTGACCCACACATTTGAATCAAGTTGCAATTAAGAAAATAAAAATAAAGTGGCACTGGTTACCACTTTATTAACCTGATGCACCAGATGGTTTGTGACACAGAACCATCTGGGAAGTCGTCCGTGGAAACTGTTTGGAAAAGGGCAGGCACTTTTAAAAAAAAAAATACTTGGCAGGTGATTGGATGAACCATGTGTCTATCAGCATCTATCATGGACTAACTTCAACCAATCAGAACAACAAACCATATGACATATTAGGAGAGCGAAAACATCTCTTCCTTCGAGAAAAGCCTTCAGTGCTTTCTTTGCTCTTTTTTCAATTATAAATACTCTCCAGTTCAGACATAACTGATGTTGCTATAGCAGGATCTTTTGTGAACTGCCCCTACATATACAGTTGTGCCCTTCATGTAAACTGTGGAGTGTGTGTGGTTGATAGCTGGTTTAAAGCCTCACCTGGCCCGGGTCAGACTAGTTAGACTCGGGTTAGGTGAGGCTGCACACCTGTGGTGCATGAGCAATCATGGCACCCAGGATAAACCAGCTATCAACACACTCAGGAGAGAGCCACTGTCATGAGAGAGTGTTACATCTGCTCGGCTTGTACCAGCTTGCCATCTCCAATAAATGGATTTATATTCTCACCAATAACCTATGTCGGAGGAGCCCAGAAAAGCCACTTATGTGGTGTGTAGCAGAGGAACACTGCTACAGTGGTGCTCAATGTGGGTATTCGGCAGGATGAGCGACCAGCTGGTAAATATACTGGCGGAGATGCTCAGGAGCATGGCAGAGATGCAGCGGGACAAGATGGGGGCGTTACAGGCAGTGGCGCAGACCCAGGTACTCGCAGAACTGGTGCCCTGACTGGCAGGGATCACAGCTCTTCGGCCCCCTCAGCCTCCGAGCATCCAGCTCTATAAAATTTCAGTGGAGGATAACCTGGAGGCATTCCTCGAGGCGTTCAAGGTGGCGACGGGAGCAGGGGGCTGGCTGGTGGAGGAGTGGGCTGGAGTGGGCACCTGGAGAGGCCATTCGCCCTCTCCAGGTGAATCCTATAATCCGCCACGGCTGCGACTGGGGGAGTCCAATGCGCAACAAGTGGTGAAGCAGGTGGCAGCAGAGTGATGTTGGTGGAGGACTACCTGGTAAGGCAACCGCAGAGCCAGGGGAGGAAGGGGTGCCCGACAGCCGCAGCCGCCACCGCTGGCTCGAAGGAGGGGCTACCCCCCCCCCCCCCCCCGCATGCGCGGATGGCGGGCTATAATTCAGGTTGTATGCAATCTATGACCCGTCAGGACCTGGTTCGATCTGGGGCTTTGGTAGAAGCAGCACAGGTGTGCAGCCTCACCCAGCCCCAGAGTCTAATCAGTCTGACTCGGGCCAGGTGAAGCTGTAAACCAGATATCAACCACACCCACTCTGAATAAACAGATTAGTTTTTGAATCTAGACACAATCTAGGTTATATAGTCCACATATTTATCGTGTGTAGCAGGGGTTTGATTGACAGAAGGTGATGAAGTCAGCCTGCCTGGTCTTTACCCACATGCTGTGAACCATAGTCATTTTTTATGATGAATAATGATCATTCTGGCTGCTGTGTATTCAGGTTCAGAGGTCTGGAAGGTCATTAGGGCTAACAATTAACATGTACGTAATAAGCGTACATAATTCTGATCTGAAATATACAGAGAACCACAAGTAATGTGTTGTTTGTGGCAGAGGTTAGCTGTTAGCTATTAAAGATGTTTTGTATTCATTTGCATTTCATATCATCATTCATTACCCTTTACTCACTGTAGTATTGCATTTTGCTTGTGATTGCATTGCACTGGTTTTGTGCTTTAATTCATAGCACTGTGGATGTTGACACACACACACACACACACACACACACACACACACACACACACACACACACACACACACACAGTGTATTTGGTTGTTGACTGTGACCTAAAGGCATTCTCAAACTGAATGTTTTCTGATGTCACTTTCAGGGGGCAATATTGCAAAACTTTGAATGCACTAGTATACATTGACTCTTAGTCTCTATAAAAATTATGCCTTCCTCCCCTGCAAAACACATCCTACGTAGTTCCCTACAGCAATCTGAGGCAGTTCTATCGTATCCATCAACAATCTGGCCTCAATCAATGTGCCCAATGTTTTTTTATTTGAAAAAAATACATAGCTGTGATTTGGTGCAGAATATATACGAGTGTGTATTTGCTGTGTGTGTGTGTGTGTGTCTCCTAAGTAACAGTGCTAGCGTGGGCAGGCTCTGGCCTTTTCCCCTCATCTCCCACGTTCTCCAGTGCTGCCTCAATATTAGCATGCAAACGGCAGCTGTGCTGCTGCACCCCATCGCTCACTTCAAACAACAGCCTGGCCTCAGCTGAAAGCTGCGCTCCCACACAGTGTACAGTGTACACACACACACACGCACGCAGGCACGCACACACACACACACACACACATTTCAAAATCAAAATGTACAAACATTCATCTTTATATATTGAGGTTATTCATATACACATGGAAACACATAAAATCAAAAACAACAGACACACACTACTACCAACACAAATACCACACATGTTGTTTGGACACAATAGTCAAATGTTTCAAGATGCACTTATAAGGAAGAGATAGTAGCGCTTGAACATTTTAATTTATTTTAGTCTCGGCCAAAGATAATTTCAAAGATTCATATTTGTTTTTCGTTTATCCACACATATCATTATATTTGTTTAATTGATTTGATACCTACCGTTTGACTGCAATAACTGTCCATTTCTACAGCAAACATGATTGTAATTCACAAATATAATAATTAAATACATTCAAAGATTTATTGTGAAAAATTATGAAATACAAAAATTGAAATGCCAATCACAGCCTTGTCCAATCTCAGTTTGAAACCTATCCTATAGGAATTCCACATCCATGAAAATCAAAGGTAATAAAAAGGCAACACAACAAATAAAGGAATGAGAAATAAGAAGACAAATGGTGGAACACAAGAGAGGGAGAGGATAATGCATGATGGCATTCAATATGGATGAAGATCACAAACTACCATAATGGATCTCATAAATCATGGATATGATTAAAAGAGCTGGCCGAAGAGGAAAAATAATAGGTGAGATCATGTGCATTGAGGCTACAAGGGCTAGTACTGCAGTAAATAGGCTTCCAGATCAATGTGATGCGTCATTGTGTCTGCTCTATTTCTTCTAGAAGGCCAAACCACTACATCGGCAAATGAGAAAGGAAATGGTAAATACAGGTAATAGGTATATTTATAAATATAGGTATATTTATTAATTTATATATTTTTTGTAAACAATTACTCGTCTAGCAAGCCTAGGAAAGCCTGAAATAACTCCAATTGCAAACCTAATTGAGACACTTTTACACGTTTACGTCTCTGATAGCATTCTCGCACCCTTCACCTCCACGTCTGCTCCCTACTATCTAACCCTCCACCTCCGTACTATCCAACCATCCACCTCCGTACTATCCAACCCTCCACCTCCCCTCTCCTCCCTTCTATCCAACCTTCTACCTCCGTACTATCTAACCCTCCACCTCCCTTCTCCTCCTTACTATCTTGCCCTCCACTTCCCCTCTCCTCCACAATCTAACCCTCCACCTCCCCTCTACGATCTAACTCTCCACCTCCCCTCTTCTCCCTACTATCTAACCCTCCACCTCCCTACTATCTAACCCTCAACCTCCTCTCTCCTCCCTACAATCTAACCCTCCACCTCGCCTTTCCTCCTTACTATCTTAACCTCCACCTCCCCTCTCCTCCCTACAATCTAACCCTCCACCTCCCCTCTACTATCAAATCTCCACCTCCCTTTTTCTCCCTACCATCTAACCCTCCACCTCCCTACTATCTAACCCTCCACCTCCCTACTATCTAACCCTGTTACGCTCAGGAGCAGCGAGTAGCCAAATGTGCCAGGTACCCCAGAGAGAAAGACACAGTAGACACAATACAGTGACTGAACTTAAAGCATTTATTGGAGTTGCGTTCTGTGGGAGTAGGAACGGAGCCGTCGAGGGAGGGAGGGGGAGTCCAGGGAAAGGTGAGAGGGTAGAGGGTCCGCTTGGTGGTTATGAGGGGGTGTGGGTGAGGGGACTGGGAGGCGTGGATGGGGCTGGGAGACACTGGGTTTACGGTGGGTACACCGTAGTCAACGTTCAAGCGACGGGCATCCCCTCTCCTCCTCTTCTTATACCCAGGTCTTGATGGCAATGTGGAGCAGCTGGGCTGATTGTCATTGCCCACACCTGTGCTGGGCTGATTGGCTGTGCAGGCTGCGGGCTGATGGAGAGCCGCAACAAACCCTCCACCTCCCCTCTCCTCCCTACTATCTAACTCTCCACCTCCGTACTATCTTACCCTCCACCTCCCCTCTCCTCCCTACAATCTAACCCTCCACCTCCCCTCTTCTCCCTACTATCTAACCCTCCACCTCCCCTCTCTTCCCTACTATCTAACATCAACCCTTCCTATGTAATTCTCCAGGTCCAGATCCATACATTGAGCACAAGAATGCGAGATGTCAACCCAGAGCTCCACACCAAACTTCAGAGGGATCTCCATTCCCCAACTACCTCCTCATGACGTACTCCTCAAATAAACTAACTCAACTCCTTTATCAATAAACACATTTAACTAGTGGGGTGCCTAGGCACTCAGTCATTTCAAATTGATGCCAAAGTTTTGTTTTGTTTTCTAAATTGAAGATAAGGGTCTATAGAACAATTTTGGTCCGAGGGTTAAGAAACCAGATTAAAAAAAATAATGTTTTGGCCCATTTTCTAAAATGGCCAAAATTGGAATTATATATATTTTTAAAAGGTCTTAATTTTCTTCCATTTGCTATGTAATATTATTGTATTGCTATTGCAAGTCAGTACTATGTGGGGAATTAACTGTTGCTCAAATATGGAAGTTTTGAAAATCATGGTATGGCAAAAATTTAAGGTGGCTACCAATTTTCATACCTTTTTTAAATAAATAATTGAAATAGCTATAGTAACTTAGGAGAATATCCTGGGTATTGTGAATAAGGGAAATTGTTTCTTATTTATTCCATTTCATATACAGTAATTAACTCTTCTACTGCTTAGATAGATTAAATTAATTTGTCTGTGTTCCTTGTGTCCATTCAGTAGGAAGAGTGAATACATGCCTGAATTAATTCCAGGCATTTTTATTAACGCCCCTCAGTAATCACAATTCACTGAACCACTTGGCTCTTTACTGAATAAGTTCTCATGGTACTGTTAGAAGTAACTGCATAAGGTGCACTAAACATTAAAATTAAGTATTCCTTCTTTTACTGCTACTGCTGAACCAACCCTAAAAGGGAGATGGCTGGGACAACAAATTGGCAGCTATGCATTCTTTGTCAAAAACAAATAGAGGAAAAACTTGTTTGCCCTCTTGCTCATCCAATTGTCAGTCGTAGAGAGGGAGCATACACAGAACTTATCAGCCTTGCACATCAGTTCAGAGCAATTGGTGCTGCTCCCCACCCAGATGTAGAACTTCCAGATGAAGAATCCATGCATCAGAATTGTGCTTCCTGGCACAAAACCTGTCGTAAGCTTTACCAGCAAACAGCACTTGACAATGCAAAAAAATGTTATTCTGAAGGATTGTCTCTGGTGCACCTGTAAATCATAAAATATGTATCTTCTGTGGTGATGAAACAAATGCAGCAGGCCATTCTTTCCAGAAGGTAGAACTATCCCAGCTGATACATGACAAGGCAGTTGCACTGGGGGAAGATCGTATTGTGGCACTCCTTTCAGAGGGAGATCTTGTAGCTATGGGCATGGCTAGGCGCTACGTCATCATAGCCAAAAAGCCATTTCCGGGTCCATTCGCTAATATTCTAACGGTAAAATGGTGCAGTGCTGTGTCCCGTGTTGTAATAACCGAAACGACGTGAACAAAACCATATCTTATTACCGATTTCCCCTCGACGAAAAAGACAAGAAGAGATGGCTGAAGTTGATACGGTAAGTTGGATCTCAAATGATCAACAACAATAATAACAATAATAACAGGCTAGCGGTTACTAGCTAGCCTAACGTTATTAGCTAGGTTTGGTTTGGGATTTAATTTACTTTTGGACTGTTTAATTATATTGCTAAATGTTGGGCACTGAAATCTGGGGGGTATTTAATGGTTCACTATTAAGTTTCATGTAGTTGAAAGAGTTCATTGCGTTTATTGCGAGACAAGGCAGCCGCTTTCATTCATTCATTGAACGTGCGCTACAACGACTTTTCATTGGCAACAGTATTAAACAAACCAACAACGTAAAATATTAAGAAGAGCTCTTATTTCATTGAGTTAAATCGAAACAATGTCTTCTAGTACTCGTGGACTGATAGCCCTACTGGTAGGCAATTATAATATTATTAATAATAATTATTAATTAATTGATTGTTATTATAATCCCGGCCATAATTTGAGGATTTACGGTAGCTAAACAACAAATCTGATAATAGAAGTTGGTTCTGCAAGTTGGAGGGAGCCTGAGATGTAAGATGTTAATTCCTAATTTGAATTGTTAAATTTTTTTCTTTTTGCAGGCGTGACAAGTTCAACCTGAACTACAACTCGAGGGTCTGTGGGTGGCATTTTCCTGATGGCAAAGCAGCTGGACCAACACCGTTTGCATGGAATGACGGAAAGGCTTTCCCCGACCACATCCCCACCAAACGTAAAAAAGGAATGGTCCCTGCGAGCAAGGAATGGTCCCTGCGAGCGTGGAGGATGAAGGAACAGCTGGACCAGGCCCAAACCACCTTGACATTGCTACACAGACCCCTGGTACTTCAAGTGGTGTGGTGCTTGAAATTGAGAATGATATGCTCAGAAAATAAAATGACCAACTGAAACGAGAATTAGAGAAACAAAAACAAACATTTTCATTCAGTCAAATCTCCTCCCACCCTGACAAAGTCAATTACTACACTGGCTTGCCAGATGCTGCCACTGTCCTCTTTTTGGAAGCCCTTCTATCCAAATTTGATCTCCAGTATCACTTTGATTGGAATGTCCAAATTATGCTCCTTATCGATCAGCTACTCCTGACTTTGATGAAGCTCCGACTGAATTGTGGCATCCTAGACCTTGCAACAAGGTTTAATTGCTGCCGTGCCACAGTCACCAACATCTTCACCACCATCAGCAGTGCACTGTATGACATTTGTATGTCGGCATGATGGATAACAACATCCCCTCCAGAGTCAAGAACCAAACATCCCTGCCAGATTGCTTCCAGCCATTTCCCGACTGTCGGATTGTGCTTGACTGCACTGAAGTGGCCGTCTCCAACACAGAAAGACTGGACACCCAGAGTCATCTGTACAGTCATTACAAAGGACGCACCACACTTAAAGTTCTGATCGGTGTGGCTCCCAATGGAGTTATAACCTTCGCCAGTGACCTATACGGTGGAAGTACCTCGGACAAGGTGATAACAACTGACTGCGGAGTACTCCAACAGCTAGAACCAGGTGACACGGTGATGGCAGATAAGGGATTCACTATTCGTGACATTTTGCCTCAGGGAGTTTCACTGAACATCCCAACGTTCCTTGTCAATGGACAGTTCACAGTGCAGGAAGTTAACCACAACAGACTCGTTGCCAGTGCAAGGATTCATGTGGAGCGTTCCATACAACGTCTGAAAACGTTTGACATTTTGATCTACATCCCATACCAGTATAAGAAGCATGCCAACAAGATCCTGAAAGTATGTGTTTGTTTTACAAATTTACAGAAGCCCATTCTCCGTGAAGTAGCATGAATTGTCTGTCACCCATCCATCCATCCATCTTCTACCGCTTATCCGGGGTCGGGTCGCGGGGGCAGCAGCCTAAGCAGGGAAGCCCAGACTTCCCTTTCCCCAGCTACTTCGGCCAGCTCTTCCTGGGGGGATCCCGAGGCGTTCCCAGGCCAGCCAAGAGACATAGTCTCTCCAGCTTGTCCTGGGTCTTCCCCGGGGTCTCCTACCAGTGGGACGTGCCCTGAACACCTCACCAGGGAGGCGTCCGGGAGGCATCCTAACTAGATGCCCGAGCCACCTCATCTGGCTCCTCTCAACGCGGAGGAGTAGCGGGTCTACTCCGAGCTCCTCCCGGATGACCGAGCTTCTCACCCTCTAAGGGAGAGCCCAGCCACCCTGCGGAGGAAGCTCATTTCGGCCGCTTGTACCCGCGATCTTGTTCTTTCGGTCATTACCCAAAGCTCATGACCATAGTTGAGGGCAGCAACGTAGATTGACTGGTAAATCGAGAGCTTCAGCTCCCTCTTCACCACGACGGATCCGTCCAGAGTCCGCATTACTGCAGACGCCGCACCGATCCGCCTGTCGATCTCCCGCTCCATCCTCCCCCCACTCGTGAACAAGACCCCGAGGTACTTGAACTCCTCCACTTGGGGCAGGATCTCATCCCCGACCCGGAGAGTGCACCCCACCCTTTTCCGGTTGAGGACCATGGACTCGGATTTGGAGGTGCTGATTCTCATCCCGGCCGCTTCACACTCGGCTGCGAACCGGTCCAGCGAGAGTTGGAGGTCACGGTCTGATGAAGCCAACAGGACCACATCATCCGCAAAAAGCAGAGACCCAATCCTGAGGTCACCAAACCGGACTCCCTCAACACCCTGGCTGTGCCTAGAAATCCTGTCCATAAAAATTATGAACAGGATCGGTGACAAAGGGCAGCCCTGGCGGAGTCCAACCCTCACTGGAAACAAGTCCAACTTATTACCGGCAATGCGGACCAAGCTCTGAAACCGGTCATACAGGGAACGGACAGCCCGTATTAGGGGGTCCGATACCCCGTACTCCCGGAGAACCCCCCACAGGACTCCCCGAGGGACACGGTCGAATGCCTTCTCCAAGTCCACAAAGCACATGTGGACTGGTTGGGCAAACTCCCATGCACCCTCAAGGATCCTGCAGAGGGTGTAGAGCTGGTCCACTGTTCCACGGCCTGGACGAAAACCACATTGCTCCTCCTGAATCCGAGGTTCGACTATCTGACGGACCCTCCTCTCCAGCACCCCTGAATAGACCTTACCAGGAAGGCTGAGGAGTGTGATCCCCCTATGGTTGGAACACACCCTCCGGTCCCCCTTCTTGAAAAGAGGGACCACCACCCCAGTCTGCCAATCCAGGGGCACTGCCCCCGATGTCCACGCGATGCTGCAGAGTCGTGTCAACCAAGACAGCCCCACAACATCCAGGGCCTTAAGGAACTCCGGGCGGTTGTCTGTCACAACATTTTCAAGTGTCCTTGCTTAAATCATTAGAACAATGGTTGTGATTTGAAAGACACACCAATTCATGCCTGAAATCCTTAAAAATAAATGTCATTGTTTTACTCATGTTTTACTCATGTCTATATTCTTGTCTGTCACATCAAAATCATTCAGTTTAAGCCACCATCAGTTTAGAATAGAATGCCTTTATTTGTCACTGTACACATGTACGACGAGATTAAATAGCCAACTCCAATAGCAGTGCAAAAAACAGTACAATTATCAAAGTATATACAATATTAAACACAGGACTTGAAGAGATAATACAAAAGGGAGGTAGGGTGTGCAGTCCTGAGGAGTGTGTACATTTCCAAATATATACAATATAAACACAGGACATGAAGTAATAATTACAACAAACAACAAGAAAAACGACAGAAAAAGAAAAGAGCACTGGAATGGAGAGCCGTAGCCGCTGCAACCATGCGCGCCGCCGCAACCATGCACGCCGCCATCCATGCGCGCCGCCATCCATGCACGCCGCCATCCATGCGCCGCCAACCATGCGCCGCCAACCATGCGCGCCGCCGCCATTAGACTTCCACCTGACATTGACACTGTTATTACCCTATTTGAATTATGGGAGTTAAGACCCTTTTGAACCGACTTTGGGATGTCAGTAAAGTAGGCTGTCACTGTATAAAAGGTGACCGGATCCTGTGCTGTAGCCATTGTTGTTTACGTGATCTAAAAATGCTAATGGACCCGGAAGTGATTTTGAACGATTCCTTACATCACACTAGCCATCCCCATTGAGGCCAAGTATCATCGAGATTGCTACACAGGATTCAAACGTTGTTACAATGCCATTTGTAAACGAGATACAGCTAGTGAAGACTTTGAAGTCACAGCCGAAAATGAGTTGCTCCAATTCATACAGGAAGAAATTGCTGGAGGTCGCAACATCTTTGCATTACAAGATCTGACTGATATCAGGGTATCTGCAGGTTTCAGCAAGTCAAATTTAAGACTTTTTAAGACCTTTTTAATACCACCTTGAATGAAATTTAAGACCTAAAACACGTGATGGTGGGGGGATCCCGCTGTATTACAACCCAAGCATAGCATGTGTGTCACTCAATGAAACTCATTCAAGTTGACTTTTTGTCTGTTCATTGAACATAAAGTGATACTCAGTGCTCTCTGGTTCAAAAGCTGTAAGTACAAGTGCAGTTTAACGGCATGTTTCCGACCAAGTATACAAAAAAACATAACCGTTTATATATGCAGCTAGCAAGAAAGAAGCCTCTCTACATGTCCTTCCTGAAAAGTCCGGCGAGAAAAATAAAAAAATAAATAGTCCTGCCTGACAAATTTAAGACCTTGAGTTACAGTATTTAAGACCAGCATATGACATTTTTAACGAATTTAAGACTTTTTAAAGGTCTCATTCCGCGAGAAACAGTTTAATACTTGTTTTTGTTGAAATACTATAGGTCTCACCGAGTTGCATGTGCGTGCTGCGCGTGAAAACGTTCTTCTACCCCCATTGCCTGTATTTGGCAATGAAAGAACAGAGAAAAAAACACTGAGAAAAATCAGCGGATGAGAAAAGCCCCACGGATTGACGTCAGTCCGTGAATTAGTATTCATGGCCTCGCCTCCGCTACCGCCCACCGAAAGTCAGGAAGTAGCAGGACTGTGCAACAGCACAGTCGCGATTCTCGACTCGTCTCGCACTAGTTGAATATGGAGCGGAAAAATCCTCACTGCGCACTGGAGGTAGCGTCACAGTGCTGTTAGCCAACCAGAGGCGAGTTCATTAGCATGTCATGCATATTCATGATGAGAGGCGAAATCGTGTCGTTCGCCCCCCCCCACCTCCCCCACCAAACTGAAACAGCATGAAACAGGTGCGGCAGAGCATTTTTTTAACCAAAACCGGTACTGAGGGTATTTATTAACACTAGAGACCACCGCAAAATTAATGAAAAAACGATGAGATGAGACCTTTAAGGCCTTAAATTTAGAAACATGAATTTAAGACTTTAAGACTTTTTAAGGATGCGCGGACACCCTGGATATGATGACGGAGCGATTGGAACAACATGGAATCTAGAAGACCGTGAACCAGACACGCCTAAAGAAAACAGTTCTCAAACACTTTCCGGATTTGACGGAAGAGAAAGGTACCCGTGAATGAAGAATGACATCCCTGAACACAATCGCCACAAACCTGGGCATGACTACATGCAAAGCCATGGCTCTCTTTCATGCATTCACTGGATCAGACAGCACATCTTCTTTTAAGTTCAAGGGCAAGTGATCCTGTTGCAAGTTGATGCACAAAGTGCCATTCCTCATGGAGGAAAACATCGTTGACACTCCATTCCAAACATCACTAACTGTGCGTTCACACCGAAAGCGCACAAAGAGGAATCCGCCTTGTCCACTCCACCTAAGTCGCTTTTGTCCCCCTTCAGAATGTTCGTTCTTGCATTTTTTTTAATTTAAAGGGCCAGCGCGCCACACGTGTTAAACACCACCACGCAACTACTGCTGTAGCACAGCCCATTTACCGACATCGTTGATCACGGAAAGTTACTTGATAAAGTCATTAAAAACAGAATTACTCTGATTAGCTGGAGGGTGTAGGTTAAAAAGTGTTTATTTACACTAGGAAAGACGTTGACGCTATGAAGACGCTATGGCCACGTTGCTTGGCAACGCCTGCATACGGGAGATATTAAATAGTCTGCTCGACTTGTAAAAATAAAAAAACCCTCACGATTTTAACTCTTATTACTCTTATTACTCTCTTATTAATTGATTAAATATTTCATTCTTTCGTAAGTGACCATGGCACTTCGCGGAAGCAACCGTCCGACACGAAGCGGAGGACGGTTCACGCCTCCACGTCGTCCATTAATTTCTGTTAATGGACACCTCGTCCGGCATTATCCCTTACTTACTCCCCAATCATATTTACGGAAATGATCATCCCAAATAAACACTGATTTTGCCAAATGTAATGTTGTCAAATCATAGAGGACTGGGTGTTCTGCTACGGCAGCAATCAGCATTTCCAGCGACACCTTGGAACGAATGTTTGGTTGGAACTAAAGTTACGCGGGTTGTTCTCTGGGACAGATCTGACCGAGGGACGACGGCAGAACGAGACATCCCCATTTGCTATCGATGGATTTTCCACCTTTCCCTCCTAGACGCATCATAGCTCATTTACATAAAGTTGGAGGATTTTTAACTTTTTCTATCCTCCTAAGTCGCCTAGTCCACCCGCCTCCGCCTATTCCTCTTTTCCCTCTTTGTCCGCCTGGCTCCCAATACACAATGAATGACTTCCGGGATCATTTTCCTCTTTGTGCGCTTTTGGTGTGAACGCACAGTAAGGATGAAAGAAGTGGCGGCAAAATGTGTCTGTTGGCTGTATGCCAATGACTCAAATGACGAGATTGATGTTAATCTTCTCCGAATGAGGCAATTCTCACAGAAGACTAGGGATGTGGAGAGAATTCCCAACGGTATGTATCTGTATTTGTGTATTGTGTAAATATATTGTATGAACATTTATAATGAATTAATACATTATTAATTAATTACTTAATTCCTATTCCGAACCCTATTGATCATGGATGGAAGGAAGAGGACGGCAAGCTGCTTCCCATTTGGACCACGCTGCCCCTGGCCAAAGATGTATTGAATCTAGATGTGAAGTGCAGTTGTAAAAGCACTTGTTCAAATAGCTCTCGGTGCAAGTGCATTAAAGAAAAGCTGAAGTGTACATGTCTGTGCAAGTGTAAGTGTGTGAAATAGCTGGAACAGAGTCATTTCCAGGACTCTATATGTAACTGAAAAGCTTATTAAAAAGAAACACCTGTTTTACATCACCAGGCCTATGATTTTCTGTCTGTTTTTGAAGTGATACTGGACAAATATGCGTAATATCGGTCATATGATAGATATATCAGTTGCTATTCCTGATCCTGAATCAATACATACTTATTATGATCAGATCAGATAATCTGATCAAGAGTTATAACAGCTACCATATTTTATCAAGGCTGGTAGCTTTGGGAGCCATCAACACCCCCTAGAGTGCAATTTTTTGACCAGCATGTCTGGCCCTCAGACCAAAATTGTTCTATACCCTTACAAATAACTTAGAAGTGAAAAAGAAACTTTGGCATCAATTTGAAATGAAAATGACAAATTGCCTATACACACAACCCCACTAAACTGCATGCTGTTGAAGGCGTGGTATGTAAATTGATTTTATATTATTATGCTGTTAGGGTGAATTATTCCTTGAACAAGTTTGTTCCTGTAGTGTGCAACCAACAGTCCGGCCCTCATAAACAACCCTGATTACCAACTATCAAAACCGATCTTGCCGATCTCTCTTGCATTCAAACATGATGTTTGTGTCAACAAACATGGCAGACAACAGCCTCGAAGAACTGGGGGGTATTGCACAAAAGTCGGATACATAAATCCAGGATAATTGAGTAAGCGCGGCTTGGACTATTCTGCTTGGTGGTATCCTGGCTTTTTCGGTTGCACGATTGCCAAGCCAGGATAAATAGGCGCGGCTAAATCACGTCAGGTGAAGCTAGTTGGGATAAGCGGCATGCTTGAATAGACCTCGCGATCGCTCACAGAATCACCGATCGGAACATGGCGTTCCATACGTCACGGCCGCTGAACAGCTCCTTATTGGATACCCGACCCAAGCCCGACGGGGCCCGAGGGGACCCGACGGGACCCGAGGGGACCCGACGGGACCCGAGGGGACCCGACGGGCCGGGTCGGGTTCGGACTCGGTGACGTCTGCGCGATTTGAAATTTGAAATGTAAAACAGCATGCATGGTAGCCAATGGGCTGTTTCACATGTTGCAAAGGTTCGATTGTGTGATTAAAATACATTTTATAAATATGACATAAGCGTTCCGCTCATCTGTTTGTTGACATTTCCAAATGCGCTGCAGTTGCGTAATAAAGGTGGACTTTCATAAACACAAACGTAAATGTGTCATAGTATGAAAAAATATAGACTTTAACTGTGTTGGCCTGAGTAATAACACTTGAATCAATATAAAAAACAGCGAAATGAGAAATGACTATATATGTAATATTTTAATTCGGGATAATTAAAATGATGCAACATACTTAGAAAGACCATGGACATGCTGTAAAACACATTAATTCCTCACAGGATTGACGGTGTAAATACCGGTGAATCACTAGGATTAAGCTTAGCCCGGCTTTTAGCCTGGTCGGGAGCAGGCTAGCTCCGGAGAATAAATCACCATGGTAACTCAGCCGGGATAAGTGTGAGCTGCTTTCATGCAACCGACTTGAGGCTAAATGAAGCCAGGATAACCTAAATCCGTAAACATATCCCGGCTTAATCCCTTATACGACTTTTGTGCAATACCCCCCTGGCCATGGTTTTGCTATGTTGATGTTTACCGGTAGGCTACGACTACACATCCTCAGGTCAGCTCAAGCTTCTAATTGGCTTTGAACACAGGTGTCCCTCAAGGAAGTGTACTTTCTCCACTACTCTTCCCACTCTATACAACCACAATGTCCTTACAGTTAACATCCAATGCTGGGGGGGGCTCAATGATAGAAACAAGAACAAATTCAATAAAATAACAACCATAGCCAGCCAGTAAAGTAGACTCCAGCCGGGCCATCAGCTAACACCACAGCAGAGCAACCGGCGGGGACGTCAGTGGGCAATGATGATGAAAAAAACACGCAGTCCCAAGCAGCCTGGCAAGCTTGGCATTATTGTCTTCTGTTACACTATTAAATTACATTTTTTAATTAAACTGGACTCCGGGGGAGTCTTTATTATTGCCACACACGCGTGCAGGGAGCGGCCAGGCATGCACACACATACACACACACACACACACACACACACACACACACACACACATGCAGTAATGGGTATCCGAAGATATGTGTTCTCTGCATTTCTCCCAGCCTTGCTGTCCTACTGTATGTATACGCGTAACAAAAACATGCCACGCAATAGTTGGAATGAAAAAAATAATAATTCCCTCCCAGCGCAAATGTCAAACTCCGCCTATGCACACAGCTTTCTGACCACCACACTGCATCCCTGGCCAGAAATATCCCGACCCATCAGACAGGGACCCATCACGCCCCCAGTGAATACAATGTCCTGCCCTCCGACCGCCGCTACCAGCAATCACTACTCAGGACTAACAGTGCCCCTACTCAGGACAAACAGCGCCACTACTAACAGAGCCACTACTAACAGAGCCACTACTCAGGACTCACAGAGCCACTACTAACAGAGCCACTACTCAAGACTCACAGAGCCACTACTAACAGAGCCACTACTTAGGACTCACAGAGCCACTACTAACAGAGTCCAACTAACAGAGCCACAGCTCAGACAGAGCTACTACTCAGGACTAACAGAGCCACTACTAACAGAGCCAATACTAACAGAGCCAGGACTAACAGAGCCACTACTAACAGAGTCACTACTAACAGTGCCAGTACTAACAGAGCCACTACTAACAGAGCCACTACTAACAGAGCCACTACTCAGGACTAACAGAGCCACTACTAACAGAGCCACTACTCAGAAATAACAGGGCCACTACTAACAGAGCCACTACTAACAGAGCTGCTACTAAAAGAGCCATTACTCAGGACTAACAGAGCCACTACTAACAGAGCCAATTCTCAGGACTAACAAAGCCACTAATAACAGAGTCACTACGAATAGAGCCACTACTCAGGACTAACAGAGCCACTAATAACAGAGTGACTACTAACAGAGCCACTACTAACAGAGCAACCACTAACATAGTCACTGCTAACAGAGCCACTACTCAGGACTAAAAGAGCCACTACTAACATAGCAACTACTCAGGACTAACAGAGCCATTAAAAAGCCACTACTAACAGAGCCACTACTCAGGACTAACAGAGCCACTACTCAGGACTAAAAAAGCCACTACTAACAGAGCCACTACTAACAGAGCCAGGACTAACAGAGCCACTACTAACAGAGCCACTACTCAGGATTAACAGAGCCACTACTAACAGTGCCAGTACTAGCAGAGCCACTATTAACAGAGCCACTACTCAGGACTAACAGAGCCACTACTAACAGAGCCACTACTAACAGAGCTGCTACTAACAGAGTCATTACTCAGGACTAACAGAGCCACTACTAAAAGAGCCAATTCTCAGGACTAACAGAGCCAGTACTAACAGAGTCATTACTCAGTGCTAACAGAGTCACTACTAACAGAGCCACTACTCGGGACTAACAGAGCCACTACTCAGCACTAAAAAAGCCACTACTAACAGAGCCACTACTTACAGAGCCACTACTAACTGAGCTATTACTCAGGACTAACAGAGCCACTACTAACAGAACCAAGACTAACAGAGACACTACTAACAGAGACACTACTAACAGAGCCACTACTAACAGTGCCAGTATTAACAGAGCCACTACTAACAGAGCCACTACTCAGGACTAACAGAGCCACTACTAACAGAGCTGCTACTAACAGAGCCATTACTCAGGACTAACAGAGCCACTACTAACAGAGCCAATTGTCAGAACTAACGAAGCCACTACTCAGGACTAACAGAGCCACATCTAACAGAGCCATTACTCAGTGCTAACAGAGCCACTACTAACAGAACCACTTCTCAGGACTAACAGAGCCACTACTCAGGACTAACAGAGCCACTACTAACAGAGCCATTACTCAAAACTAACAGAGCCACTACTAACAGAGCCACGACTAACAGAGCCAGGAGATCTTTCAAACCCCTAGCATCCACCTGCTCAACACAGGGTAGAATAGTAGGAATAAACAGTCAGAGACTGACATGGCCTGTGGGATTGGGTGTATTTTATGTACAATGGGTGTATCTGTTATGTGTCACTAATGGGTTGTTGTAGGGGTTGTTTTGTGTTTTGCATGTACACAGCTCAGCAAATACACTGTTTTTGATGACCCTGTGCATCTGCACAACAAATTGCCAATTGGGGCAAAACAGTTGTATTTGATTCTATTTTATTGGTCTTTCCTTCATGACAATTTATGGGTTCTCCCCACAATACAGGATTTTGGATGGTAAATATTGTTCAATATTTGCAATTTATAATCCGAATGTGAGTGGGACAACTCGATTACACTCTTGTACTGGTAGGAGCCTACTGTTTATGTTTTTGTTTTTTTACATAATAGCAATCTTGTGTTGATATGACAGAATGACAACACCACTCCCATAAGGGTGAGAGACCCATAACCTGGGGTTTAACCTCTTACTACTTTAACTCCCCACACAGGGTTTCCAATAAAGGAATAAATAAAACTAGAAAATTCCCTCGGGGGAAATTTTTAAAGTGCCACGGGGGCTACTGCCCGAGTGTGTACATTATGTAATATGTAGTAACATTATGATATTATATACAAGGAGCACACCTACAACAAACGTTCCTTTTTGAAGTACTTATTTATACAGCAACCTATGCCCTTTCAACCTCATTATGTGGTTACAAAAAAAATGATGAAAAGGGTTGCAGGCAGAGTAGAGTTAAGCGAGAGGGCAGTGATGATCTTCCATGTTGTCTGCAAATACACACACACACACACACACACACACACACACACACACACACACACACACACACACACACACACACACACACCTGTAAGACACCAACATGAATCAAGTCAAGTAATCAAGATACAGTACAGTTTTATGGAGGACTAAAAGTGCCAAAAATAAATAAATACACCATTAAATAATTACTTAAATGTGCCATTAATTGGGGGCCTAGCAGCGAAGCTGCGAAGCACCCATTGTTTTCGTATTGTTTCCTATTATTATTATTATTGGGGGTCAAGCAGCGAAGCTGCAGACACCCATTGTTTTCGTATTGTTTCCTATTATTATTATTATTGGGGGCCTAGCAGCGAACCTGCGAAGCACCCATTGTTTTCGTATTGTTTCCTATTATTATTGGGGGCCTAGCAGCGAAGCTGCGAAGCACCCATTGTTTTCGTATTGTTTCCTATTATTATTATTAGTGCCACGGGGCCATCGCACCGAGCACTGGTCCCTACAGCTAAAGCTGAAGGGACCAGTGGACCAGGGACCAGGGACCATCGCACCGAGCACTATTGTTATACTGTGGATTTATTTCTTATTGAGTGTGCCTGAAAGCACACTATATACTATCCACCGGGCTTATTATTATTGAGTGTGCCTGAAAGCACACTATATACTATCCACCGGGCTTATTATTATTATTGAGTGTGCCTGAAAGCACACTATATACTATCCACCAGGCTTATTATTATTGAGTGTGCCTGAAAGCACACTATATGCTATCCACCGGGCTTATTATTATTATTATTATTATTGAGTGTGCCTGAAAGCACACTATATACTATCCACCGGGCTTATTGAGTGTGCCTGAAAGCACACTATATACTATCCACCGGGCTTATTATTATTCTTATTATTGAGTGTGCCTGAAAGCACACTATATACTATCCACCAGGCTTATTATTGAGTGTGCCTGAAAGCACACTATATACTATCCACCGGGCTTATTATTATTGAGTGTGCCTGAAAGCACACTATATATTATCCACCGGGCTTATTATTGAGTGTGCCTGAAAGCACACTATATACTATCCACCGGGCTTATTATTATTATTATTATTATTGAGTGTGCCTGAAAGCACACTATATACTATCCACCGGGCTTATTATTATTGAGTGTGCCTGAAAGCACACTATATGTTATCCACCGGGCTTATTGAGTGTGCCTGAAAGCACACTATATACTATCCACCGGGCTTATTATTGAGTGTGCCTGAAAGCACACTATCTATTATCCACCGGGCTTATTATTATTATTATTGAGTGTGCCTGAAAGCACACTATATGTTATCCACCGGGCTTATTGAGTGTGCCTGAAAGCACACTATATGTTATCCACCGGGCTTATTATTATTGAGTGTGCCTGAAAGCACAATATCTATTATCCACCGGGCTTATTGAGTGTGCCTGAAAGCACACTATATGTTATCCACCGGGCTTATTATTATTATTGAGTGTGCCTGAAAGCACACTATCTATTATCCACCGGGCTTATTATTATTCTTATTGAGTGTGCCTGAAAGCACACTATCTATTATCCACCGGGCTTATTATTATTCTTATTGAGTGTGCCTGAAAGCACACTATCTATTATCCACCGGGCTTATTATTATTGAGTGTGCCTGAAAGCACACTATCTATTATCCACCGGGCTTATTATTATTCTTATTATTATTGAGTGTGCCTGAAAGCACACTATCTATTATCCACCGGGCTTATTATTATTGAGTGTGCCTGAAAGCACACTATCTATTATCCACCGGGCTTATTATTGAGTGTGCCTGAAAGCACACTATCTATTATCCACCGGGCTTATTGAGTGTGCCTGAAAGCACACTATATGTTATCCACCGGGCTTATTATTATTCTTACGTTTCTTACGCAATTTTTCGGTCGACTTCTCCTCCCGCAGTTTTGGTCACACATACACAAAAAAGGTATCAAAACGTGCAGCTCTGCCGGGGCAAGTGTGCTAAGACTTTTCTTAAAATAATACAAATTTTTCGCGACGTAAGTCGCGAAAAACAGCGAAAAAAGTCCCATAGAGAATGAATGGGAGGAGGTAAAAAAAACAAGACTTTTCGTACTGCCTACTGCTGTCTGCTGCTCCGGCATACTTTCACCTAGAAACTCAATTTGAACATTAAACAGTAGACACAAGTGTTGTGTATTTGGTGTACTATTCCACGTTTTGATAGGTCATATAGTTTTTAATCAATCCCTGATCAATGACCATGATCATTTTGGGATAAATTATGAGATTATAATGGGTGTGTATTGCGAGGAATGTTCCCGCCAGAGTGCAGGTTAGAGTGGGAGAGAGCCCAAAATTAATCCAGTTTTTTTCTCTTTCCACGCTGCTCCTGGCCACAGTTTACACTTTACACACATGATTTTTTCCAGTTTTGTAGACATACTTGTTCTGTCTCTCACAATGTGCTCAAAAAATCAGAGAGACTTACAGAATTTGAATTAGCAGCCTCTAAGTGCGGCCAGTCTGTCTCTTCTCCTCATTGACTGCAATACAAATATTTTCAAATATTTTCAGAGAGAAGCAGAACGGACCCCTGTTTTAAACTTGCAAGTGTGTCTTGCAAGTGTAAGCTACACAGACATATTATATATCAAACTGTTCGCCTGAATCCCGGGATTCCTACGGTGTAAATATCTAAGCTGTGACATGTATACTTTTTGAGTTAGACCGTTTGAAGCCAGCCCTGCTTTCCTCATAGAGAATAGTGGCAGTTTGGAGAGAAGCAGAGTGAGGGACAAAGTGGCAGTTGGCAATCAATACACACGCGCAGCTGCCCCCTCCCCCCACTGGAGTAGTGGGGGGAGGGGCGGCTGCGTAACCCGTTTCTTTGACTACTGTCAAAGGTGTTTCCACTTGATCTAATTAAGGTCGGTTAGTCAGTGGCCCGAGGCTGTTGTCAGGCAAACTCTACAGATATCCGTCGTCTGATTGGACGGCGGATACAAGAGGACTCCTATTGGTCAACGCCAGTCTGCACTTCCGCGTTTATCAAGCTTTTTTTATTTTTTATTTTTTAATTAATGAATTTAAAAAAAATTAATTAATTATTATTATTTTTTAAATTAATTACATTTTATTTATTTTTTTGCGTTTATCAAACTACACACTGATTGGACGGCGGATACAAGAGAACTCCTATTGGTCAACGCCGATCTGCTGTTCCGCGTTTATCAAGCTTTTTTTTTTTCTTTTTTTTTTTTGAATTAATTAATTAATTAATTCCAAAAAAAAATGTAATTAATTATTATTATTTTTTTTTTTTTGCGTTTATCAAGCTACACAGGAAAACAACAGCTTTATGATGGCGGCGGTGAACGGGAACTGTTTCTGGTGAGATTCACCGCTTTGAATCTCAAATACAGGTCCACGGTGGTGTGTTAAAACCCACGCGCACGCGCGCACACACACACACACACACACACAGACGAGAATGCGCTGTTTCATCCGCGTGCACACACACACACAGACACAGGAGAACGCGCTGTTTCATCCGCGCGCACACACACACACATAAAACTGTACTGTATCTTGATTACTTGACTTGATTTGTGTGTGTGTGTGTGTGTGCAGACAACATGCAAGATCATCACGTGTGTGTGTGTGTGTGTGTGTGTGTGTGTGTGTGTGTGTGTGTGCAGACAACATTGAAGATCATTACTGCCCTCTCGCTTAACTCTACTCTACACCAGCACCTGCTTGATTTTCTTGCATGACTTACATGACTTCCTCAATAATATATGGGGACGACTGGGCCAGAGCCAGGCACACTCAAAATTTCTTTAGAAATTTTCTAGTTGAGTGTGCCTGAAAGCACACTATCTATTATCCACCGGGCTTATTATTATTGAGTGTGCCTGAAAGCACACTATCTATTATCCACCGGGCTTATTGAGTGTGCCTGAAAGCACACTATCTATTATCCACCGGGCTTATTATTATTGAGTGTGCCTGAAAGCACACTATATACTATCCACCGGGCTTATTATTGAGTGTGCCTGAAAGCACACTATCTATTATCCACCGGGCTTATTATTATTCTTATTGAGTGTGCCTGAAAGCACACTATCTATTATCCACCGGGCTTATTATTGAGTGTGCCTGAAAGCACACTATCTATTATCCACCGGGCTTATTATTGAGTGTGCCTGAAAGCACACTATCTATTATCCACCGGGCTTATTGAGTGTGCCTGAAAGCACACTATCTATTATCCACCGGGCTTATTGAGTGTGCCTGAAAGCACACTATCTATTATCCACCGGGCTTATTATTGAGTGTGCCTGAAAGCACACTATCTATTATCCACCGGGCTTATTATTGAGTGTGCCTGAAAGCACACTATCTATTATCCACCGGGCTTATTATTATTGAGTGTGCCTGAAAGCACACTATCTATTATCCACCGGGCTTATTATTATTAGTGTGAATGCTGGAGCATTCACACTCTAGATATCTGAATCTTTATTATTTTTATTTTTATTTTTATTTTTATTCTTCTTCCGCCCGTTTTTTGGCACTCTTCTCCTTCTTCATATTTTCAGCTACAGAAACCATTCAAATATCAAAATGTTCATATTTATTACGACATGATGGCTATCTATTCACATTTTTCATATTAATTCAACTTTTCAAATTATTCTACTTTTTCCACCTTTATTTTTCCAATACAAATCAATGGGCGGACGGCAAAGCCGTCCGCCCAGCCTCTTAATTCTTCACATTCTTTACGTCGTAACTAATTCAAATTTCAACCTTTTCCCATCGTTCAAACAATTAAACAAATCTAGAGATTTGTATCTATCTAGCCGTGTTCACGAAATTTCGATAGCTGTTATACTTTTTTCTGTATCGCAGTTTTAGTTTCAAATCGTCATATTCTACCGTTCGTCCCATTGTAACCGGCGGACCTTCCACTGTTTACTTCCGCTGCTTTACGTCGTAACTATTTCAAATTTCAACCGTTTCCCATCGTTCATACAATTAAACAAATCTAGAGATTTGTATCTATCTAGCCATGTTCACGAAATTTCGATAGCTGTTATACTTTTTTCTGTATCGCAGTTTTAGTTTCAAATCGTCATATTCTACCGTTCGTCCCATTGTAACCGGCGGACCTTCCACTGTTTAACACGTAACTAATTCATTCACATTTCAAACCTTCATTCAAAAAATGTCACTAATCTACAGATTTGTATATTCAATAATAACGATATCCAAACTAAATTTCGATAGCATTTATATTTATTCAGAATCACAGTTTACACATCGATTACACATTGATCTCTGGCCTAACTAAATCAATTCTCAATCGTTTACCTTCGTTCAAAAAATGTACAGACTTGTATATCCCATAATATCCAATCAAAAGGGGTCCACCGATCAAAAGAATCAATGGGTTTCATTAAATTAATCCGAGTTGTGAATAATATCATGTGAAGTCCGTTGCTCACTGTCTGTATGCTGGCTGTCGTAAATCTTCCGCTGCCGTAAAACGACTTCACGTTCGAGCGTCATGGCGTCATGGCGTGACGCTTGAACCGTGGACCTACGGGGGGGGGGGGGGGGGGGGGGGGTGCGCGCAATAGTAAACACAAACACACCGCGGACCTGCGGGGTGGGGGTGCCCGCAATGGTAACACAAACACACCGCGGACCTGCGGGGGGGGGGGGGGGTGCGCGCAATAGTAAACACAAACACACCGCGGACCTGCGGGGGGGGGGGGGGGGGGGGGTGCCCGCAATAGTAACATACCGTGGGCCGGGGGGGAATTTCGATAGCATTTATATTTATTAAGAGTTTCACAGTTTAACTGATTCCTTTTCAGTTGACTTCACGTTGACGCTCGAGCGAGGGGACGTTCAGCAGTGTTGCCAGATTGGGCTGCTTTTTGAGGACGTTCAGCAGTGTTGTTACTACTTCAGTTACTTCTACTTCAGCTATTAGTAGGCCTATTAGGCATACTAATTCAGCTACTACTACAATTTCAACTACTTCTACTACTTTCATATTCTTCTACTATTTCAGCTTCTACTACTACTTTCAGATTCTTCTACTATTTCAGCTTCTACTACTACTTTCAGATTCTTCTACTATTTCAGCTTCTACTACTACTTTCAGCTTCTTCTACTATTTCAGCTTCTACTACTACTTTCAGCTTATTCTACTATTTCAGCTTCTACTACTACTTTCAGCTTCTTATTTCAGCTTCTACTACTACTTTCAGCTTCTTCTACTATTTCAGCTTCTACTACTACTTTCAGCTTCTTCTACTATTTCAGCTTCTACTACTACTTTCAGCTTCTTCTACTATTTCAGCTTCTACTACTACTTTCAGCTTCTTCTACTATTTCAGCTTCTACTACTACTTTCAGATTATTCTACTATTTCAGCTTCTACTACTACTTTCAGATTCTTCTACTATTTCAGCTTCTACTACTACTTTCAGATTCTTCTACTATTTCAGCTTCTACTACTACTTTCAGCTACTTCTACTATTTTAGCTTCTACTACTACTTTCAGATTCTTCTACTATTTCAGCTTCTACTACTACTTTCAGATTCTTCTACTATTTCAGCTTCTACTACTACTTTCAGATTCTTCTACTATTTCAGCTTCTACTACTACTTTCAGATTCTTCTACTATTTCAGCTTCTACTACTACTTTCAGATTCTTCTACTATTTCAGCTACTTCTACTACTTTCAGATTCTTCTACTATTTCAGCTTCTACTACTACTTTCAGATTCTTCTACTATTTCAGCTTCTACTACTACTTTCAGATTCTTCTACTATTTCAGCTTCTACTACTACTTTCAGATTCTTCTACTATTTCAGCTTCTACTACTACTTTCAGATTCTTCTACTATTTCAGCTTCTACTACTACTTTCAGATTCTTCTACTATTTCAGCTACTTCTACTACTTTCAGATTCTTCTACTATTTCAGCTTCTTCTACTACTTTCAGATTCTTCTACTATTTCAGCTTATACTACTACTTTCAGATTCTTCAGATCAATTCATTTTATATTTCTGCTTTGCGCTTATCATTCAGCTTCCAGCATTCACACGCGTTTTCTGCAGGAAATGCATTTTCTAGTTATTATTATTATTCTTACGTTTCTTACACGTTTTTTCGGTCAACTTCTCCTCCCGCAGCTTTGGTCACACATACACAAAAAAGGTATCAAAACGTGCGGCTCTTCCGGGGCAAGTGTGCTAAGACTTTTGTGAAAATAATACGAATTTTTCGCGACGTAAGTCGCGAAAAACAGCGAAAAAAGTCCCATAGAGAATGAATGGGAGGAGGTAAAAAAAACAAGACTTTTCTGCTGTCTGCTGCTCCGGCATTCTTTCACCTAGAAACTCAATTTGAACATTAAACAGTAGACACAAGTCTTGTGTATTTGGTGTACTATTCCACGTTTTGATAGGTCATATCGTTTTTAATCAATCACTGATCAATGACCATGATCATTTTTGGAGAAATTATGAGATTATAATGGGTGTGTATTGCGAGGAATTTTCCCGCCTTTTCCCGCCAGAGTGCAGGTTAGAGTGGGAGAGAGCCCAAAATTAATCCAGATTTTGTCTCTTTCCACGCTGCTCCTGGCCACAGTTTACATTTTACACACATGATTTTTTCCAGTTTTGTAGACATACTTGTTCTGTCTCTCACAATGTGCTCAAAACATCAGAGAGACTTACAGAATTTGAATTAGCAGCCTCTAAGTGCGGCCAGTCTGTCTCTTCTCCCCATTGACTGCAATACAAATATTTTCAAATATTTTCAGAGAGAAGCAGAACGGACCCCTGTTTTAAACTTGCAAGTGTGTCTTGCAAGTGTAAGCTACACAGACATATTATATATCAAACTGTTCGCCTGAATCCCGGGATTCCTACGGTGTAAATATCTAAGCTGTGTCATGTATACTTTTTGAGTTAGACCGTTTGAAGCCAGCCCTGCTTTCCTCATAGAGAATAGTGGCAGTTTGGAGAGAAGCAGAGTGAGGGACAAAGTGGCAGTTGGCAATCAATACACACGCGCAGCCGCCCCCTCCCCCCACTGGAGTAGTGGGGGGAGGGGCGGCTGCGTAACCCGTTTCTATGACTACTGTATTAGTAGAAGTAGCATGTTCGTGTCAGAGTGCAGGTTAGAGTGGGAGAGAGCTCAAAATAAATCCAGATTGTTTCTCTTTCCACGCTGCTCCTGGCCACAGTTTACATTTTACACACATGATTTTTTCCAGTTTTGTAGACATACTTGTTCTGTCTCTCACAATGTGCTCAAAACATCAGAGAGACTTACAGAATTTGAATTAGCAGCCTCTAAGTGCGGCCAGTCTGTCTCTTCTCCCCATTGACTGCAATACAAATATTTTCAAATATTTTCAGAGAGAAGCAGAACGGACCCCTGTTTTAAACTTGCAAGTGTGTCTTGCAAGTGTAAGCTACACAGACATATTATATATCAAACTGTTCGCCTGAATCCCGGGATTCCTACGGTGTAAATATCTAAGCTGTGACATGTATACTTTTTGAGTTAGACCGTTTGAAGCCAGCCCTGCTTTCCTCATAGAGAATAGTGGCAGTTTGGAGAGAAGCAGAGTGAGGGACAAAGTGGCAGTTGGCAATCAATACACACGCGCAGCCGCCCCCTCCCCCCACTGGAGTAGTGGGGGGAGGGGCGGCTGTGTAACCCGTTTCTATGACTACTGTATTAGTAGAAGTAGCATGTATTCATATATTCATACAAGAGGACTCCTATTGGTCAACGCCGATCTGCTCTTCCGCGTTTATCAAGCTTTTTTTTATTTTTTATTAATTAATTAATTAATTACATTTTTTATTTTTATTTTTATTTTTTTTTTATTAATTAAAATTTTTATTATTTTTTTTTTTTTTGCGTTTATCAAGCTACACACTGATTGGATGGCGGATACAAGAGGACTCCTATTGGTCAGCGCCGATCTGCTCTTCCGCGTTTATCAAGCTTATTTTTTATTTATTTATTTATTTTTTTTAATTAATTAATTTATTATTATTATTATTTTTTTAATTATTTTTTTTATTTTTTTTATTTTTTAATTAATTACATTTTTTATTTTATTTTTTTATTTTTGCGTTTATCAAGCTACACACTGATTGGATGGCGGATACAAGAGGACTCCTATTGGTCAATGCCGATCTGCTCTTCCGCGTTTATCAAGCTCTCTTTTTTTTTTTTTTTTTTTGGAAATTTATTTTATTAATTAATTAATTGATTAAATTTTATTAATTTTTTTTTGCGTTTATCAAGCTACACAGGAAAACAACAGCTTTATGATGGCGGCGGTGAACGGGAACTGCTTCTGGTAAGATTCGCCGTTTTGAATCTCAAATACAGGTCCACGGTGGTGTGTTAAAACCCATGCGCGCGCGCGCGCACACACACACACACACACACGAGAACGCGCTGTTTCATCCGCGCGCACACACACACACACACACACAGGAGAACGCGCTGTTTCATCCGCGCGCACACACACACACATAAAACTGTACTGTATCTTGATTACTTGACTTGATTTGTGTGTGTGTGTGTGTGTGTGCAGACAACATGCAAGATCATCACGTGTGTGTGTGTGTGTGCAGACAACATTGAAGATCATTACTGCCCTCTCGCTTAACTCTACTCTACACCAGCACCTGCTTGATTTTCTTGCATGACTTACATGACTTCCTCAATAATATATGGGGACGACTGGGCCAGAGCCAGGCACACTCAAAATTTCTTTAGAAATTTTCTAGTTATTGAGTGTGCCTGAAAGCACACTATCTATTATCCACCGGGCTTATTATTATTATTATTCTTACGTTTCTTACACGTTTTTTCGGTCGACTTCTCCTCCCGCAGCTTTGGTCACACATACACAAAAAAGGTATCAAAACGTGCGGCTCTTCCGGGGCAAGTGTGCTAAGACTTTTGTGAAAATAATACGAATTTTTCGCGACGTAAGTCGCGAAAAACAGCGAAAAAAGTCCCATAGAGAATGAATGGGAGGAGGTAAAAAAACCAAGACTTTTCGTACTGCCTACTGCTGTCTGCTGCTCCGGCATACTTTCACCTAGAAACTCAATTTGAACATTAAACAGTAGACACAAGTCTTGTGTATTTGGTGTACTATTCCACGTTTTGATAGGTAATATCGTTTTTAATCAATCACTGATCAATGACCATGATCATTTTGGGATAAATTATGAGATTATAATGGGTGTGTATTGCGAGGAATGTTCCCGCCTTTTCCCGCCAGAGTGCAGGTTAGAGTGGGAGAGAGCCCAAAATTAATCCAGATTTTGTCTCTTTCCACGCTGCTCCTGGTCACAGTTTACACTTTACACACATGATTTTTTCCAGTTTTGTAGACATACTTGTTCTGTCTCTCACAATGTGCTCAAAAAATCAGAGAGACTTACAGAATTTGAATTAGCAGCCTCTAAGTGCGGCCAGTCTGTCTCTTCTCCTCATTGACTCCAATACAAATATTTTCAAATATTTTCAGAGAGAAGCAGAACGGACCCCTGTTTTAAACTTGCAAGTGTGTCTTGCAAGTGTAAGCTACACAGACATATTATATATCAAACTGTTCGCCTGAATCTCGGGATTCCTAGGGTGTAAATATCTAAGCTGTGACATGTATACTTTTTGAGTTAGACCGTTTGAAGCCAGCCCTGCTTTCCTCATAGAGAATAGTGGCAGTTTGGAGAGAAGCAGAGTGAGGGACAAAGTGGCAGTTGGCAATCAATACACACGCGCAGCCGCCCCTCCCCCCACTGGAGTAGTGGGGGGAGGGGTGGCTGCGTAACCCGTTTCTATGACTACTGTATTAGTAGAAGTAGCATGTTCGTGTCAGAGTGCAGGTTAGAGTGGGAGAGAGCTCAAAATAAATCCAGATTGTTTCTCTTTCCACGCTGCTCCTGGCCACAGTTTACACTTTACACACATGATTTTTTCCAGTTTTGTAGACATACTTGTTCTGTCTCTCACAATGTGCTCAAAACATCAGAGAGACTTACAGAATTTGAATTAGCAGCCTCTAAGTGCGGCCAGTCTGTCTCTTCTCCCCATTGACTGCAATACAAATATTTTCAAATATTTTCAGAGAGAAGCAGAACGGACCCCTGTTTTAAACTTGCAAGTGTGTCTTGCAAGTGTAAGCTACACAGACATATTATATATCAAACTGTTCGCCTGAATCCCGGGATTCCTACGGTGTAAATATCTAAGCTGTGACATGTATACTTTTTGAGTTAGACCGTTTGAAGCCAGCCCTGCTTTCCTCATAGAGAATAGTGGCAGTTTGGAGAGAAGCAGAGTGAGGGACAAAGTGGCAGTTGGCAATCAATACACACGCGCAGCCGCCCCCTCCCCCCACTGGAGTAGTGGGGGGAGGGGCTCAATGTTTCTGTGTGCCTCAGTCTGGGGGCTATCGCGCGCAGGTGTTTCCACTTGATCTAATTAAGGTTGGTTAGTCAGTGGCCCGAGGCTGTTGTCAGGCAAACTCTACAGATATCCGTCGTCTGATTGGACGGCGGATACAAGGACTCCTATTGGTCAACGCCGATCTGCTCTTCCGCGTTTATCAAATTTTTTTTATTTTTTTTTTTAATTAATTAATTATTTTTTGTAAAAAGTTTTTTATTTTTTATTTTTTATTTTTTAATGTATTTATTTAAATTTTTTTTTTTTTTTTTTTTTTTTTTGCGTTTATCAAGCTACACAGGAAAACAACATCTTTATGATGGCGGCGGTGAACGGGAACTGCTTCTGGTAAGATTCGCCGTTTTGAATCTCAAATACAGGTCCACGGTGGTGTGTTAAAACCCACGCGCGCGCACACACACACACACATTTTTAATTAATTAATACTTTTTTTTTTTTTAATTTTTTTTTTTAATTAATTTTTTTAATTAATTAATTATTTATTTTTTTTCATTTTTTTTGCGTTTATCAAGTTTTTTTTTTTTTTTTTTTTTTTTTGCGTTTATCAAGCTACACAGGAAAACAACAGCTTTATGATGGCGGCGGTGAACGGGAACTGCTTCTGGTAAGATTCGCCGTTTTGTATGTGCAGACAACATGGAAGATCATTACTGCCCTCTCGCTTAACTCTACTCTGCCTGCAACCCTTTTCATCATTTTTTTTCTAACTTTGTTTCCCACATAATGAGGTTGAAAGGGCATAGGTTACTGTATGAATAAGTACTTCAAAAAGGAACGTGTGTTGTAGGTGTGCTCCTTGTATATAATATCATAATGTTACTACATAATGTACACACTCCCGTGGCACTTTCAAAATTTCCCCGAGGGAATTTTCTAGTTATTATTCCTCTTCCGGACACATTTCGATTCGCTACTAGTCCTACAACTCGAAGAGTTGTAGGACAAATTATATATCAAAATGTGCGTCTTCTTCGGGATCGGTGTGCTATTGATTTTCTTAGAATAATACGAATTTTTCGCGACATAAGTCGCGAAAAATACTGGAAAATTTCCCATAGAGAATGAATGGGAGGGGGTAAAAAAACGAAGACTTTTCGTACTGCCTACTTCTGTCTGCTGCTCCGGCATACTCATTAACTCCAATACAAATATTTTCAGAGAGAAGCAGAACGGACCCCTGTTTTAAACTTGCAAGTGTGTCCACAATATTTACTGTAGAAACACTTTAGAAACACCACATCATTCAGGAAGTCCTTACAGTGATGATGGTCTTGTTTTTTTTCTGATACGTGCTACCGTTTTGTCAGAATAAGCCCAAATGTGAGACCAGTGCAGAGGCAGAAAAGTGCTATTTTTCTCAACGGTTCTTTCAGCCTCAGCCTGGGGGCTATCGCGCGCAGGTGTGTGCGCGTGATCTAATTACGGTTGGTTAGTCAGTTTAACTGGCGCGAGGCTGTTGTCAGGCAAACTCTACAGATATCCGTCGTCTGATTGGACGGCGGATACAAGAGGACTCCTATTGGTCACCGCCGATCTGCTCTTCCGCGTTGATGACGCTACACAGGAAAACATTGCTTTATGATGGCCGCGGTACACGGGAAAGAGATGGCGGCGGTAAACGGGAACTGCTTCTGGTAAGATTCGCCGTTTTGAATCTCAAATACAGGTCCACGGTGGTGTGTTAAAACCCACACGCGCGCGTGCGCACACACACACACACACACACACACACGGGAGAACGCGCTGTTTTATCCGCGCGCACACACACACACAGGAGAACGCGCTGTTTTATCCGCGCTCACACACACACACAGGAGAACGCGCTGTTTTATCCGCGCGCACACACACACACGGGAGAACGCGCTGTTTTATCCGCACGCACACACACACACACACGGGAGAACGCGCTGTTTTATCAAAGCTTGGTCGCCGTGCTTTGGCTTAGGGCTTTCTTAAGAACACACAATGAGAAGTAATACTCTTTGGATGAGACTGAATCTCTCCGTTTAATGGCGCATAATCACTCCTCGCTAGAACAACATTACCTCCTCACCGGAACCACACACACGTCGCCAATCACCATGGCAACTCCATAAACAAATCCACTGGAGTGTTACATTACTACTTTTTGAATCTCAAATGGACCATTGGTTTATACACAGACCAGTCAGCAAATATGCTACAGGTCCACCGTGGTGTGTTAAAACCCGCCGCACACGCGCACACACACACACACACACGCGCGCGCGTTTCGTTTCAATGTCGCTGTTACATACCATTTGTCATTTAATCCTTCTTGTGTGGGTACTCCTTTCCCATTGCCATGGCTTGCTCCGCAAAGGATAATGCTCTGTGTACCGTTCCAATATGTCGCCGTATTTACTTTGCCATGACTCCCAATCTATGTTTTCCGCCGCCTTCAATGCCTTAAAGCCGCAGCATGCTCGCCGTTCCCAATCGGTCGCTTGATAATGACGTCACGTGAGCACCGGAACTACTCCCTCTGGAGGCCGCGAGAGTAGTTGCAGTCTTCTCCTGAACAGAGGTGGCGCCACCAACTTTGCCATTACTACACACTAGAAGAAGAGATCTACTAATACTGGTATGGAGGACTAAACATGACTTAAGTATAAATAAATAAATGAATGAATGAATGAATGAATAAATAAATATGTAAATAAATGCATAAATAATAAATAAATGTATAAATAAATACAGGAATAAATAAATACATAAATGTATAAATAAAAGAATGAATAAAAGAATAAATAAATTCTTTATATTTATTTCTACATCTCTACATTTCTACATTTATTTATTCCTGTATTTCTGTGTCCATATGTAAATGAGGTAGGAGGTCCTAACCTCAGTCAACAGCATGATTGGTCAAATCGGAGAGCCAGACAAAAGCAAATGATTCCCGATCCCAAGGCTTCCTCCCTGTAATGTCATTCTTTTATTTATACATTTATTTATTTATGCATTTATGTATGCATTTATTTACGTATTTATTTATTTCAGCATTTATTTATACATTTATTTATGCATTGATTTATTGATTTATTTATACTTAAGTCATGTTTAGTCCTCCATATGCTGGTACCCCTGTGTCTTTAATTTCTTACACATCATTAGACATTCAGTTAAGGTTTAGTTCACCGGGATGTCTCTCACTATACAGCATTATGGCTGTCTATTACTTTACATTGCTATTATTCTACATCACTGCCACACCTGTTGATCAGCCATCAACATTCCTGTATGGCAGCAGTTCTCATATGAATAGTGTTTGTACGCATCTATCTTAATAACTTAATGATTATCTTATATACTTTTATTTTATAACTTAATCCCGCTTTGAGATAGTTTTTCAGCCACGTAATTCCACTCGTCTTTGACCACAACAGTAGACAGCACTTGTGTAAAACCACGGTTTATTAGCGAAAAAATATAGGCCTACACCACACAATAAAATAGAACATATAATGAAAGAAGCCTTAGCAACAAGGCGCATTAAAATGTGCCTTCGAACTCGTCCATGTTCCTGTTTTCGCTTTGTCGCGCAGCGCTGAAAAACGAGAGGTGCGCAACACGGCGCAACCGGGCCAAAATCCTGTCACGCCGGCGAGATCTATGTCATTTTGACGTCACAATGTCGCGCGATAGCTTGGGAACGGTGAGTATACTGCGGCCTTTAAGTAAACACACCGCTGCCAAAATGTATCATAATGTTACTAGTATTAATTGTTTGAAATCTCTGAAGAATCTCATCATAATGTACACACTCCCGTGGCACTTTCAAAATTTCCCCCGAGGGAATTTTCTAGTTATTATTATTATCCTGCCATTGGAGTCTATGGCAGCCCATAGAACCCCATGGTAAAGAGTTGTGAAATTTGGCACACTGATTCAGGACAGTCCCAGGAGCCCTCACAGCAAATTTGAGGTCGCTAGCCCATGAGCTCTAGCGCCACCAACAGGTCAAAGTTGGACATGTTTTCATGTTTATAACTTTTGACCCATTCATCCAATATTCACAAACAAGGTATCATTGGAATCCTTGGGCCAAGCCGAGTTCAACGCACCCTATGACGTCATAATGCGTCATAATAGATTTTCTGCCATCTTTGATTTTATCGGAAGTGAAAAAAAAGTTTCAGCGGTCGCAATTTTTCAATGGTTCTCATGAAAATCAACACAGACTATCTTCAGACCAATCCGCACAAACGTTATTGGATGGATTTTTCTATTTCGCTTCTGTTTGCCCACAGCAGCCAATCAAACTCAGCGGCGACACCGCCAAACAGGAAGTGAGGCCATATCTTGGCAACTGTTTGATGTTTTGACTTCAAATTTCTAACACAGACTCATGACCACTTCTTTGAGAGGCCCAATAATGTTGGTGACCTTTGACCTTTGGGGGGCGCTATAATTAGCAAAAATGCATTTTTGCTCATATCTTCATATTGCTTTGGACTTTGACCTTAATTCCAGTGTTGTCTGATACTCTCAGACATCCCAGTACATTTGCTAAAGGACTGTGTGCGTTAGTAAAAACATTTGGCAGCCATTTTGATTTTTGTTAAAAATCTGCGTATAAGTACAGAGGGCACATACTTTGACTGATTTACACGAAATTTGGTGGATATGGTTTTCAGACCATGCCTGGTTGATGGTTCAAGTTTCATGTCTGAACTTCAAACTGTTTTGCCGTAACAGCCAATCAAACTCAGCGGCGAAGTTTCCAAACAGGAAGTGGCCCAATATATCTGTTAAGCATTGATGTATCGACACGAAACTTGGTATATGGACTCATGACACCTTCCTGAGCTGGCATTAGCTTGCCTGCTTTGCTGCTATTCTGCTAGGCCCCCCCATCGCTGCATGCAGCTATATTTAATTAAAATTGGAATTACATACTTAAATGTGTCATTAATTCATTAAAATACAGATTAATTTTATTTTAATAACTCTGGGGTCCGGATTCAGAGTTACGGGGGCACTGGCCCCCGCTGCCCCCCCCCCCCCCCTAGAACCGCCACTGATTGGAGCGGTACAGAGAGCATTATCCGTCGCGGAGCAAGCCATGGCAATGGGAAAGGAGTACCCACACAAGAAGGATTAAATGACAAAAGGTATATATGACTAATAAGACCCAATCAATTTGATAAATACAGCGTGTCCTCCCGTGTTTCAGCCGGGTCGACATACAGCGGGGCTATTAGAAAAAAAACCGCGTGTGTGCGCGTGTGTGCGCGTGTGTGCGGCGGGTTTTAACACATCACTGTAGCATATTTGCTGACTGGTGTAAAATTGTACAGGGGCGGACTGGCCATCGGGCATATCGGGCAAATCCCCGGTGGGCCGATGCGCATTTGGGCCGGTCCAGATTTTTTCTGGGCCGGTCATAATATGTCGGCTGTAGGTCCGGGGCGTCAACAATTGCGCACCAACCCCCCCCCCAATGGGAGGGCCAATGGGAGGGCTGGGATGAGGAGCCAGAAGGATCAGGGGAAGAGGTCTGGGGTGAGTTTGGTGGGTAAAGGTCAAACCAAGCGCTTTGTATTAGTCCTTTTAATCTGACCTTATATGACCTGCCTGGAAGTGTTGTAACAACACATGAAGAAAAAAACACGTAAGAATCCAACCTGACCAGATCCAGACAATACCTCAGTCATGGACAAATGAAGGTGTGTGTTATCTGTACAGATTGAAGGCTGTAGACATCATGTCACCACAGATACTAATCGGCCTGTGCCCCCCCCCCCCCCCCCCCCCCCGTCAACAATCGCGCAACGCCAAGGCCGGTCCAGGACTAAATTGCCCGGGCCGAATTTTGTTCCCAGTCCGCCCCTGAAAGTGTATAAACCAATGGTCCATTTGAGATTCAAAACGTAGTAATGTAACACTCCAGTGGGGACTAGTGTAAATGGGATTTGTTGATTGGCGTTGCCATTGTGATTGGCGATGTGTGTGTGGTTCCGGTGAGGACTGGAGGTAATGTTATAGCGAGGAGTGATTATGCGCCATGAAACAGAGAGTTTCAGTCTCATCCAAAGAGTATTACTTCCCATTGTGTGTTCTTAAGAAAGCCTAAGCACGGCGACCAAGCTTTGATAAAAACAGCGCGTCCTCCCGTGTTTCAGTTGAGTCCATATACTGCGGGGCTATTGGAAAAAACGTGTGTGTGTGTGCGTGTGTACGGCGGGTTTTAACACACCACGGTGGACCTGTACCGTATTTGCTGACTGGTGTAAAAGTGTATGAACAAATCATCCATTTGAGATTCAAAACCTAGTAGTGTGGCTGTAGCCTAAGCACGGCGACCAAGCTTTGATAAATATAGCGTGTCCTCCCGTGTTTCAGCCGGGTCGATATAAAGCGGGGCTATTGGAAAAAAAAAAAAAAACGCGTGTGTGTGTGCCTGTGGGTTTTAACACACCATCGTGGACCTGTATTTGAGATTCAAAACGGCGAATATTACCAGAAGCAGTTCCCGTGTACCGCCGCCATCTCTTTCCCGTGTACCGCCGCCATCAATGTTTTCCTGTGTACCGTGATCAACGGGGAAGAGCAGATCGGCGGTGACCAATAGGAGTCCTCTTGTATCCGCCGTCCAATCAGACGAGCGATATCTGTAGGGTTTGCCAGAGCTATAGAGAAAACAGAGTTACGACACGCTTTGATGTCGCCGCTAGGGCTGTCACGTGGTTCATGTAAGCCTCAATAGTTCCAAACAAACCGCAAGCTGCCATAGCGGTCATTGTCTTGTCATGGTAAATATCAAAATAAAACACGTTTTTTAACCGTTTTTGCGCTAGAATAATAGCTTTTGTGCTTGAATAATAATAATAATAATAATAATAATAATAGTAGTAAATATAGCTGCATGCAGCGATGTGGGGGTCAAGCTTAATGGGACTCTATAAACTAATGTTGGCGGACAAACGTAATCGACTAGGTGGCAACATGATGACCATAGCCATTATAAAGAGTAGAAGGCGCATTGGGTTAACATACTGTGAATGCTCTTACTCAGATAAATTGTGTAATGGCGTCTTAAAGAGGAGTTGTGCGCACATCCCACACTGTAAACCCGAACACTACTACTAACTCAAAAGTATTGTGAAACAACAATCAAAATCCGCTATCAAGTCAACCCAACTTAAAGTTACTAAGTGTTCCGAACGAGGAATGCAGTTATAATTTCGTGCTACTTAAATTGTCTGAGTGATCATCACGACCTTACTCAAAACCTTTGAATGCACGAAGGCGTGCAACGTAATGACGTCAGTGCGTCATTACGTTGGCGGCACCGAACGAGGCAAAAATCAAACCAACATGGCGGTCGTGAAGCGAGGGGAGTGCATCGGCTGCTGAAGTTAAGAAAACTTGTAAGTATAAGGGTAAAGTCTTCCAAAACTCACTTGCATGTTGTTTAATTGCATAAATGCCACAACGAAATAGTTTTTTTGTTTGTCTGCGCTTTATTTTACACATTCAGCGTAACACGCGGTCACAGTTACCGGTCTTTGGCGAGGACGTGTTGCGAACTGAGTGCAATAATGACGATAAATATTTTCATTCGACGCTATTTTTATTCTTTATAATTGTGTTTCTGCTGGTAAAGTTATCATTTGGTTGAAAATAAGCCGGTATGATCCGGTAAAGCCGCCTCCCCCTCGAAGTAAGAAGACGGTGTGTGTGCGCGCGCGTGTGTGGGGGATGGGGGGTGGAGTGGATACAGACGAGCCCGGTGTTAGTAAGTAACGGCAGTAGTGGTAGTAACGTGGCCAGGGCATGAAACAGACAAGTCCGGTGCTGCTCAGTGAACCGTTTTTGCACTTGCTTTACAAATTCAACGTAACACGCGGTCACAATTAACATTACGTTACCGCCGGTCTTTGTTGAGGACGTGTTGCGTGAACTGAGTGCAATAATCATAATGTATAATACATATTTTCAGTCTACGGTATTGTTCTTTAGAAATGTGCTTCTGATGGTAAAGTTAACATTTGTTTGGGGGGGTTCTCCTTTGTGTATAACTGTAAGCCGTTAAGACTATTTACATCCCACAAAACACACTTTTTTTCAGATAACGTCAGGTGAACCAAGAAAGCAGACTTAATTGTCTTTCCCTGGCTTAAGTCTGGCCTGGTCAGCTGAAGTTGGTAGCCAGCACAAGGCATACTTGGCAAACAAGGTAATGTTTATGTTCATTTTTAATGTATTTTTTGGTGAGCCAGATAATGCAGTTTTCAACCAGAATAGGCTTTATGCACAGCTCCACTACTTCCTGAAATAAGCCAGCTCCTTTATTTCCTGCTTTACATTATTGGACCAACTGATTAATCCAGGTGTGTTTGACCATTGTTGTGAGGTCAGACACGCCTGGATTAATCAGTTGGTCCAATAATGTAAGACAGGAAATAAAGGAGCTGGCTTATTTCAGGAAGTAGTGGAGCTGTGCATAAAGCCCATTGATACATATTCATGTTAGAATCACAAACCAGCTTTAAAAATATAAGTTATGTCCTAGTTATTATCTCCTATCTCTACCAGGGAGCTTCCATCCCTTTTATTAGATAGTCAAAATGTGTACTTTCTTTTGAAAATAAAGCAGTATTCCTGTTCTGTGTTTCTCACGTGCCAGTAGCTGTGGTTGAGAGAGAGAGAAAGAACTAACTGGTGACTTATTAATTGTCTTTCCCTGTAGGCAAGTCCGTCCCTGTCGGCTCAAGTCCTCAAGTCCGTCCCTGTCGGCTCAAGTCCGTCCCTGTCGGCTCAAGTCCGTCCCTGTCGGCTCAAGTCCGTCCCTGTCGGCTCAAGTCCGTCCCTGTCGGCTCAAGTCCGTCCCTGTCGGCTCAAGTCCGTCCCTGTCGGCTCAAGTCCGTCCCTGTCGGCTCAAGTCCGTCCCTGTCGGCTCAAGTCCGTCCCTGTCGGCTCAAGTCCGTCCCTGTCGGCTCAAGTCCGTCCCTGTCGGCTCAAGTCCGTCCCTGTCGGCTCAAGTCTCTCCCTGTCGGCTCAAGTCCTCAAGTCTCTCCCTGTCGGCTCAAGTCTCTCCCTGTCGGCTCAAGTCTCTCCCTGTCGGCTCAAGTCTCTCCCTGTCGGCTCAAGTCTCTCCCTGTCGGCTCAAGTCCTCAAGTCTCTCCCTGTCGGCTCAAGTCTCTCCCTGTCGGCTCAAGTCCTCAAGTCTCTCCCTGTCGGCTCAAGTCCGTCCCTGTCGGCTCAAGTCCGTCCCTGTCGGCTCAAGTCCGTCCCTGTCGGCTCAAGTCCGTCCCTGTCGGCTCAAGTCCGTCCCTGTCGGCTCAAGTCCGTCCCTGTCGGCTCAAGTCCTCAAGTCTCTCCCTGTCGGCTCAAGTCTCTCCCTGTCGGCTCAAGTCTCTCCCTGTCGGCTCAAGTCTCTCCCTGTCGGCTCAAGTCCTCAAGTCTCTCCCTGTCGGCTCAAGTCCTCAAGTCTCTCCCTGTCGGCTCAAGTCCTCAAGTCTCTCCCTGTCGGCTCAAGTCTCTCCCTGTCGGCTCAAGTCCTCAAGTCTCTCCCTGTCGGCTCAAGTCCTCAAGTCTCTCCCTGTCGGCTCAAGTCTCTCCCTGTCGGCTCAAGTCCTCAAGTCTCTCCCTGTCGGCTCAAGTCTCTCCCTGTTGGCTCAAGTCCTCAAGTCTCTCCCTGTCGGCTCAAGCCCCCAAGTCTCTCCCTGTTGGTTGAAGTTGGTAGCCAGCACAAGGCATACTTGGCAAACAAGGTAATGTTTATGTTCATTTTTAATGTAAAGATGTATCCATTAAATTTAATGTTGCTGATAATTGTCTTTGCTTTTAACTGTATTTTTTGGTGAGCCCGATAATGCCGTTTTCTATGTTTAAAGGGATAAAAGAAATAACTATGAAGGCAAATGTCATCCTTAGTTGTTAAGAGATTAGATTAACTATAGGCTACATTGCACAGTTGTTTAGTCTTTTTTGTCAGAAAAATAATAGCTTAATACATAGCTTAGTCCACAGCATTTAACAAAGATTGGAAAGGGTTCACAATCTGTGTTTTAAAATGTATAAATTACTTTATTTATTTCTAGCTAAAATATTCTAATTAGAAATTTGGACTGCATTGTTTGAGGGGTTTCAGAGTACTATTTTTTTACTTGGTGTGTATGTGGTGTTTGTATACTTACAGCTCTGTTGCTGTGACCAAAGTGGTTTGGAGAAAAAGAATAAAATCTGAATAAAAACATTGAAATATTCTACATTTTTGTGTGAAGAAGTTTATTTGAGTATTCTGAACTTAAAAAAAATAGTAGTTTATGAGCTTTGTAAAATTATCTTTTTGGTTACTAACCAGTATATTTTTTGAGTTTAAAGATGTTGATCAATTAAGTACAATATCATCATAACAAGTAATTACAAAGAAATTAAAACATATATCCAAATTAAAACAAATGTTTTAAGTACAGTACACTCACATTTTTTTGTTATAGTAAGTACTATTTGAGTGTAAATGATGTAAAATATGTAAGTACATCAAACTTAAATATTCTAATTTACTTACTCAAAAACTTTGAGGTAATCGGTTTCCACAAAAGTTTTGAGTATTCTGAACTTATTCGGGTTTACAGTGCAAGACAATGCTCCTGAATGACATTTATTTAAAAACAAGGCAACGTTTCAATCCCATCGGATCTTCAGGCAATGAAAACCGTGGGTGAGACGGCCTATATCACATGAAACCAAACAGGGCGCACCCAAAACGTTGCAATTGGCATAACATGCACCTAAAGGAGCTGGCTTACATGCATTACATAAAACCACATAAAGCAATAACAATCAAGATTGGGATTGGCCATCCCATAAATCGCATTCTTGCAATGTTTGGCACAGTATTGTAAATTATATTTGATTTTCTATTTTCGTTTGTTGTTAGGGAACGGGATGTGTGGACCCAAACGCTGAACATAGGGAGGCGGAGACGGGATGAAAGACAGGGAATTTATTAAATAAAAGGCAATGGCAAACGGCCAGGCCGACAACAGGCGGGTAGATAGATACTTTATTGATCCCAAGCTGGGAAATTTAAATGTAGCAGCCAGCATAACAGGTATACACAAGACACTAAATAATGAATGCAATAAGGATAAAATAAAAAAGGATAAAAAAAAAAAAAGGTATCTATAATATTGTGGCGACGGCAAGGAAGGAGTGAGACAGGAGCCCAGGTTTAGGTTACGCAACTCCCGTGCCCCATACACCGCACGACCCTGGGAGTTGCCTTTATTTAGACACACCCACACAGACAGAAACACGGCACACCTGACGATCAGAACAAACACTCACCCACGGTCATAACAAAACACTGCATATATGGAAACACACACACAATGAAACACAATTAATCCCCAACCACCAACCCCACAGGGATTCCGGGGCACCGATAATGTCAAAACCCCACCAGGTTGCACCCCCAGAACCCCTTGCGCCCATAGGGGGCATGGCCGCCACACCTGGCCGTGATCGCCACAATATACAATACACAGAAGACTATATATATACACAATCTCTACAGTGTTCAATGTGAAACATATAGGTGCAAGGCAAGGCAAGGCAGCTTTATTTATATAGCGCATTTCATACACAATGGCAACTCAATGCGCTTTACATAATAGGTGCAAAAAAGGTCTGCAGTCAAGCATAAGGTGCAATATTCAATGTAAAAAATAAATAACTAAGAAATAAATGAAGGGTAAAACAAGTACAGTTACGCATTTAGTAGTCAGGCAGGTGGCGTCGGCAACAGGCGGGTAGTCCGGCAGGCAGCGTCGGCAACAGGGTTCAGCAACAGGCAGGTAGTCCGGCAGGCAGGGACCGAGGTTGGGGAAAGCAAAGCACGAACTGGCATCGGCTTAAGTAGGGCATGGTGATTGCCGATTGCAAACAGGTGTGTTGGGGGAATGCTCATCAGTAGCGACAATCGGCCACTAGATGGGAGTGTTGGACCGTGTAGCAGGACGTGGCGTAACAGAAGTACAGTAGTGTTCTGATTGTATGCTGTATGTCAGATTGACATAATGATTGAATATTTTTGATATGTTATTAGTTTTATTTAACACACTGTCATGAGTCTATATACCAAGTTTGGCTATGATATGTTAAAGAGTTGCTGAGAAACAGGCTGACTTCGTATTTGACGGCTTCGCTGTCTTGTTGATTGGCTGTCACGGCCAAACGGTTTTGAATTTGAAAAAGCTGTTTAACACATGTGTTCAGCTTGGTCTGAAGATCATATATGGCAAGTTTCATGATGATTCGACAGAATTTGTGGCCTGTGGATAGGTACTATTGATTTTGACATCTTTCAACATGGTGGCCAAATTCTGATGTTTCCATGAAAAATAATTCATTAGCTATATGGGGAGGTCTGACAGTATCACCAGACATTGAACATTTGTTTGAAATATACTCATGTGAAGAGAGAGAAGGTAAAACACATATTGGTTAATAACAGCGCCCGCTAGAGGTCAAAGGTCACCAAATTCACTGAGCGTCCCCATGATGATGTCATGGGTCTATGTACCAAGTTTGGTTATATGTCAAAGGGCTGTTGAGAAATTGGCTTACTTCCTGTTTGGCGGCTTCGTGGTCAAATTTGATTGGCTGTTGCGGCCAAACGGTTTTGAATTTGAAAAATCTGTTCGATAGCTTTTGTGAGGCATGGTCTGATCAACATATGTGCCAAGTTTGGAGATTATTAGACAAAATTTGTGATGTGTGAAACATTTTGAAGGTTTTTAACATAAACCAAGATGGCGGAAAATCTATCATGACGCAAAATGACGTCATAGGGTGCGTTGGACTCGGCTTGGCCCAAGGATTCCAATGATACCTTGTTTGTCAATATTGGATGAATGGGTCAAAAGTTATGAACATGAATGCATGTCCAACTTTGACCTGTCGGCGGCGCTAGAGTTCATGGGCTAGCGACCTCAAATTTGCTGTACGGGCTTATGGGACTGTCTTGAATTAGTGTGCCAAATTTCATTACTTTTTGATCACTCTAACCTTGGGGTTCGATGGGCTGCCATAGACTCCAATGGCAGGAAAATAATAATAAATATAGCTGCATGCAGCGATGGGGGGGCCTAGCAGAATAGCAGCCAAGCAGGCAAGCTAATGCCAGCTCAGGAAGGTGTCATGAGTCCATATACCAAGTTTCGTGTCGATACATCAATGCATCGCAGAGATATTGGGCCACTTCCTGTTTGGCAACTTCGCCGCTGAGTTTGATTGGCTGTTACGGGAAAACAGTTTGAAGTTCAAACATGAAATTTGAACCATCAACCAGGCATGGTCTGAAAACCATATACACCAAATGTCGTGTAAATCAGTCAAAGTATGTGCCCTCTGTACTTATACGCATATTTTTAACAAAAATCAAAATGGCTGCCAAATGTTTTTACTAATGCACACAGTCCTTTAGCAAATGTACTGGGATGTCTGAGAGTATCAGTCAACACTGGAATTAAGGACAAAGTCCAAAGCAATATGAAGATATGAGCAAAAATGCATTTTTGCTAATTATAGCGCCCCCCAAAGGTCAAAGGTCACCAGAATTATTGGGCCTCTCAAAGAAGGGGTCATGAGTCTGTGTTAGAAGTTTGAAGTCAAAACATCAAACGGTTGCCGAGATATGGCCTCACTTCCTGTTTGGTGGTGTCGCCGCTGAGTTTGATTGGCTGCTGCGGGCAAACGGAAGCGAAATAGAAAAATCCATGTGATAACTTTTGTGCGGATTGGTCTGAAGATAGTCTGTGTTGATTTTCATGAGAATTAGTCAAAAATTGTGACCGCTGAATCTTTTTTTTCACTTTCGACAAAATCAAAGATGGCGGAAAATCTATTATGACGCATTATGACGTCATAGGGTGCTTTGAACTCGGCTTGGCCCAAGGATTCCAATGATACCTTGTTTGTGAATATTGGATGAATGGGTCAAAAGTTATAAACATGAATGCATGTCCAACTTTGACCTGTTGGTGGCGCTAGAGCTCATGGGCTAGCGACCTCAAATTTGCTGTGAGGGCTTATAGGACTGTCCTGAATCAGTGTGCCAAATTTCAAAACTCTTTACCATGGGGTTCAATGGGCTGCCATAGATTCCCATGGCAGGATAATAATAATAATAATAGGAAACAATACAAAAACAATGAATAATAGGAAACAATACAAAAACAATGGGTGCTTCGCAGCTTCGCTGCTAGGCCCCCAATAATAATAGGAAACAATACAAAAACAATGGGTGCTTCGCAGCTTCGCTGCTAGGCCCCCAATAATAGGAAACAATACAAAAACAATGGGTGCTTCGCAGCTTCGCTGCTAGGCCCCCAAATATAGCTGCATGCAGCGATGGGGGGGCCTAGCAGAATAGCAGCAAAGCAGGCAAGCTAATGCCAGCTCAGGAAGGTGTCATGAGTCCATATACCAAGTTTCGTGTCGATACATCAATGCATCGCAGAGATATTGGGCCACTTCCTGTTTGGCAACTTCGCCGCTGAGTTTGATTGGCTGTTACGGCAAAACAGTTTGAAGTTCAGACATGAAACTTGAACCATCAACCAGGCATGGTCTGAAAACCATATCCACCAAATTTCGTGTAAATCAGTCAAAGTATGTGCCCTCTGTACTTATACGCATATTTTTTAACAAAAATCAAAATGGCTGCCAAATGTTTTTACTAACGCACACAGTCCTTTAGCAAATGTACTGGGATGTCTGAGAGTATCAGTCAACACTGGAATTAAGGACAAAGTCCAAAGCAATATGAAGATATGAGCAAAAATGCATTCTTGCTAATTATAGCGCCCCCCAAAGGTCAAAGGTCACCAAAATTATTGGGCCTCTCAAAGAAGGGGTCATGAGTCTGTGTTATAAGTTTGAAGTCAAAACATCAAACGGTTGCCGAGATATGGCCTCACTTCCTGTTTGGTGGTGTCGCCGCTGAGTTTGATTGGCTGCTGCGGGCAAACGGAAGCGAAATAGAAAAATCCATGTGATAACTTTTGTGCGGATTGGTCTGAAGATAGTCTGTGTTGATTTTCATGAGAATTAGTCAAAAATTGTGACCGCTGAATCTTTTTTTTCACTTTCGACAAAATCAAAGATGGCGGAAAATCTATTATGACGCATTATGACGTCATAGGGTGCGTTGAACTCGTCTTGGCCCAAGGATTCCAATGATATCTTGTTTGTGAATATTGGATGAATGGGTAAAAAGTTATAAACATGAATGCATGTCCAACTTTGACCTGTTGGTGGCGCTAGAGCTCATGGGCTAGCGACCTCAAATTTGCTGTGAGGGTTGATGGGACTGTCCTGAATCAGTGTGCCAAATTTCACAACTCTTAACCATGGGGTTCAATGGGCTGCCATAGATTCCCATGGCAGGATAATAATAATAAATATAGCTGCATGCAGCGATGGGGGGGCCTAGCAGAATAGCAGCAAAGCAGGCAAGCTAATGCCAGCTCAGGAAGGTGTCATGAGTCCATATACCAAGTTTCGTGTCGATACATCAATGCATCGCAGAGATATTGGGCCACTTCCTGTTTGGCAACTTCGCCGCTGAGTTTGATTGGCTGTTACGGCAAAACAGTTTGAAGTTCAGACATGAAACTTGAACCATCAACCAGGCATGGTCTGAAAACCATATCCACCAAATTTCGTGTAAATCAGTCAAAGTATGTGCCCTCTGTACTTATACGCATATTTTTAACAAAAATCAAAATGGTCGCCAGATTTTTATGCAAACGCACACAGGCCTTTAGCAAATGTACTGGGATGTCTGAGAGTATCAGTCAACACTGGAATTAAGGACAAAGTCCAAAGCAATATGAAGATATGAGCAAAAATGCATTTTTGCTAATTATAGCGCCCCCCAAAGGTCAAAGGTCACCAAAATTATTGGGCCTCTCAAAGAAGGGGTCATGAGTCTGTGTTAGAAGTTTGAAGTCAAAACATCAAACGGTTGCCGAGATATGGCCTCACTTCCTGTTTGGTGGTGTCGCCGCTGAGTTTGATTGGCTGCTGCGGGCAAACGGAAGCGAAATAGAAAAATCCATGTGATAACTTTTGTGCGGATTGGTCTGAAGATAGTCTGTGTTGATTTTCATGAGAATTAGTCAAAAATTGTGACCGCTGAATCTTTTTTTTCACTTTCGACAAAATCAAAGATGGCGGAAAATCTATTATGACGCATTATGACGTCATAGGGTGCGTTGAACTCGGCTTGGCCCAAGGATGCCAATGATACCTTGTTTGTGAATATTGGATGAATGGGTCAAAAGTTATAAACATGAATGCATGTCCAACTTTGACCTGTTGGTGGCGCTAGAGCTCATGGGCTAGCGACCTCAAATTTGCTGTGAGGGTTTATGGGACTGTCCTGAATCAGTGTGCCAAATTTCACAACTCTTAACCATGGGGTTCAATGGGCTGCCATAGATTCCCATGGCAGGATAATAATAATAATAAATATAGCTGCATGCAGCGATGGGGGGGCCTAGCAGAATAGCAGCAAAGCAGGCAAGCTAATGCCAGCTCAGGAAGGTGTCATGAGTCCATATACCAAGTTTCGTGTCGATACATCAATGCATCGCAGAGATATTGGGCCACTTCCTGTTTGGCAACTTCGCCGCTGAGTTTGATTGGCTGTTACGGCAAAACAGTTTGAAGTTCAGACATGAAACTTGAACCATCAACCAGGCATGGTCTGAAAACCATATCCACCAAATTTCGTGTAAATCAGTCAAAGTATGTGCCCTCTGTACTTATACGCATATTTTTAACAAAAATCAAAATGGTCGCCAGATGTTTTATGCAAACGCACACAGGCCTTTAGCAAATGTACTGGGATGTCTGAGAGTATCAGTCAACACTGGAATTAAGGACAAAGTCCAAAGCAATATGAAGATATGAGCAAAAATGCATTTTTGCTAATTATAGCGCCCCCCAAAGGTCAAAGGTCACCAAAATTATTGGGCCTCTCAAAGAAGGGGTCATGAGTCTGTGTTAGAAGTTTGAAGTCAAAACATCAAACGGTTGCCGAGATATGGCCTCACTTCCTGTTTGGTGGTGTCGCCGCTGAGTTTGATTGGCTGCTGCGGGCAAACGGAAGCGAAATAGAAAAATCCATGTGATAACTTTTGTGCGGATTGGTCTGAAGATAGTCTGTGTTGATTTTCATGAGAATTAGTCAAAAATTGTGACCGCTGAATCTTTTTTTTCACTTTCGACAAAATCAAAGATGGCGGAAAATCTATTATGACGCATTATGACGTCATAGGGTGCGTTGAACTCGGCTTGGCCCAAGGATTCCAATGATATCTTGTTTGTGAATATTGGATGAATGGGTAAAAAGTTATAAACATGAATGCATGTCCAACTTTGACCTGTTGGTGGCGCTAGAGCTCATGGGCTAGCGACCTCAAATTTGCTGTCAGGGTTTATGGGACTGTCCTGAATCAGTGTGCCAAATTTCACAACTCTTAACCATGGGGTTCAATGGGCTGCCATAGATTCCCATGGCAGGATAATAATAATAATAATAGGAAACAATACAAAAACAATGGGTGCTTCGCAGCTTCGCTGCTAGG
>JAOPHQ010002585.1:0-203505 GCA_030340625.1 Merluccius polli
CTCTGATATTTTTTATAATATTATAACTTTTATATTCTAGTATTATGTATATGGTGTTGTGTGTATTGTAGTACATGTTATTAGTGAACCTACAGAGATGTTTTGTATATTATTATAACTTTTATAATTCTTGTATTACTGTATATTGTGTTGTGTGCATTGTAATACATGTTATTAGTGAACCTACAGAGATGTTTTGGAGGCTTTGACTACTGGCAGCAGCCTCAGAAGAGCCCTTCTCTGAAGCAGAGTATTTCTTTCAGGTCAAAACACGTCCAGCTCCTCTTTCTGATGTCAGTAAGATGAAGACAAGAGCTGACCCACTGAGCAGGGGGAGCGAGATGCTGTGGAGAGACGTCCTGATGTCAGGTACTGTTGGATCTGACTCCACTAGAGAACGGTCGTTCAGCTCATTCAGACAGTGGAACAGATTGATGCTTCTCCTCTGGAGAGAGATCTCCACTTATCTTCTTCTTGATGTTAGACACTGTTTCCTGATTGGTCAGTGAGCTACTTGATGTCTGTCCCAGCAGACCTCGTAGGACAATCTGAGTTGGTCCTCCAGAGAGAGGCCCAGGAGGAAGCGGAGAAACAAGTCCCAGGTGTCCGTTCTCACTCTGTAAGGCCTTGTCCACAGCAATCTGGTAGAGGAGGAGTTCATCTCTCCTGGAGGTTGGTTGTTCTAGAGAGCAGATTGACACCAGTGTTTCTAAAGGACAGAAAGACATAAAGGGCAGCCAGAAACTCCTGGGATGCTCAGATGGACAAAGCAGAAAACCCTTGTCCTGGTACAGCCCACACTCCTCTTTAAAGATCTGGTGTGTAACACTCCTGAGTACACTGAGGCGGCTCTGATATCGATGCCACACTCTGCCAGGTCTGCCTGGTAGAAGATCAGGTTGCCTTTCTCCAGCTGGTTCAAAGCCAGTTTTCCCAGAGAAACAATGATCTCCCTGCTCTCCGAACTCCAGGGTGGATCTGTTTCAGCTCTCCCATGATACTTCCTGTCCCCCTGTATGGACTGAACCTTCAGGAAGTGGATGTACATCTGAGTCACAGTGTTGGGCATCTCTTCTCCACTCTGGATGTTGTGAAGAGGTCCTCCATAACTGTCTCTTCTTCACTCTGGGATGTTGTGAAGAAGTCCTCCAGAACTGTAGCAGAGATCCAACAGAAGACTGGGATGTGACACATGATGTGGAGGCTTCGAGATTTCTTGACATGGGAAGATGATTTTCCTGGCCAGCGTCTCATCACTGAATTTCTTCATGAAGTATTCCCTCCTTCTGTGGGTCGTCGAAGCCTCTCACCTCTGTCACCATGCCAACACACTCATCAGGGATCTGATTGGCTGCCCCAGGGCGTGTGGTTATCCAGATGCGAGCGGAGGGAAGCAGGTCGCCCCTGATGAGGTTTGTCAGCAGCACGTCTACCGAGGTCGGCGCTGTGACATCAGTCCAGATCTGGTTGTTCTGGAAGTCCAGAGGAAGTCGACACTCATCCAGACCATCCAAGATGAAGACAACTTGGAAACCGCTCGTATTTGCAGATTCCTGCTTTCTTGGTCTCAATAAAGAAGTGATGAAGAAGTTCCACCAAACTGAACTCTTTCCCTTTCAGTAAATTCAGCTCTCTGAAAGTGAAGGGAAATGTGAAGTGTATGTCGTGGTTGGCTTTGCCTTCAGCCCAGTCCAGAGTGAACTTGTGTGTTAAGACGGTTTTACCAATGCCGGCCACTCCAGTTGTCATTATCGTTCTGATTGGTTGATCTTGTCCAGCTAAGGGTTTAAAGATGTCTTCACATTTGATTGGTGTTTCCTCCTTGGCTGGTTTCCTGGAAGCTGTTTCAATCAGTCTGACCTCATGTTCCTTGTTGACGTCTCCACTGTCTCTCTCTGTGATGAAGAGCTCTGTGTAGAAGTCATTCAGATCTGTTGGCTGTCCTGCTTTAGCGATTCCCTCAAACACACACCTGAACTTCTTCTTCAGATGAGACCTGAAGTTACGTTGGCACTCGACAGCAACAGTTCCTAAATGAGAAAACAGAAGACATCAGTTAATGGATGGTGCCGTCAAACGTCAATATTTCCTGTTAAATTATATCTATTGGTTCATTACTTGACTACTTGAACATATTTCAGGATGATTTTGATATTTCCCCAGCAATATGATTGGTGTAATGACCAAGGGCGTAATCAGCGTTTTGAGAGTGGGGAGGGACATATTTTGTCGGGGGGTCTGGGGGGCCTCCCCCTGAAAAATTAGAAAGAAATAGATGCAATTTCCCGCATTCTGGTGCATTTTACCATGTTTTCAGATTTAAAATGATCTTCCTCTTTCATTGATTTTCCTTGGAGCTGGCATGGTCTGCAATTACTGACTACTATTATGTTCTGGTGTAATAGACAGAGGACTGACACTGACAACTTTTTTTGACACTTTATCCTCTTAATGAGAGCAAAATATGAGGTTTTAAAAAACACGCACGCACGCACAATTATGGACACACCGATTCAAACGTTAATGTAAATGAAACCTCTGATAAACATATATTAACATATACATTTAAAACCACAAACTACAAACTAGTGTTTTGGACATTATTTAACCTTGTCAAAGACGAACAGGCAGAACAAACGCCCAACTTACTGTGTGTTCACACCAAAAGCGCACAAAGAGGAAAATGATCCCGGAAGTCATTCATTGTGTATTGGGAGCCAGGCGGACAAAGAAGGAAAAGAGGAATGGCGCGAAGTACCATGGTCACTTACGAAAGAATGAAATATTTAATCAATTAATAATACTTTAATGAGTTAAAATCGTGAGGGTTTTTTATTTTTACAAGTCGAGCAGACTATTTAATATGTCCCGTATGCAGCCGTTGCCAAGCAACGTGGCCATAGCGTCTTCATAGCGTCAACGTCTTTCCTAGTGTAAATAAACACTTTTTAACCTACACCCTCCAGCTAATCAGAATCGAGTATTCACCCAGACCATGATATAATTGGGGAGTATTTCTGTTTTTAATGACTTTATCAAGTAACTTTCCATCAAGTAACTTTCCGTGATCAACGGTGTCGGTAAATGGGCTGGGCTACAGCAGTAGTTGCGTGGTGGTGTTTAACGCGTGTGGCGCGCTGGCCCTTTAAATTTAGAAGCAAGAACGAACATTCTGAAGGGTGACAAAAGTGACTTAGGTGGAGTGGACAAGGCGGATTCCTCTTTGTGCGCTTTCGGTGTGAACACACAGTAACAGTGGCCGCAGATTCATCGGGAATCCTGACCGCAGGTGTGTGAACAAGATGGAGTGACAGCGGGGACGTAGCCTAGTCCTAACTAGACCTTCGTACTCATTTCATTCATACTCATGGTCTAGCAGTGCTGTAGAGACAAACGATGCGCCAGAAACCACGTTGCGCGCAGTATACAAACGGCAGATGCAGTGAGCATTAGCATTAGCCTGGTTCCGCCCGCCTCCGTACTTCCACTCAATAACTGAAATTCGCGCACGACCTCTACGTCACTGTTCTCAGGCCGCGCCTCCTGTTCACTGATTGGAAGGCACATTTGAGGGAAAAGACATCGTTCTAACATACAGCACTGCCAGACCTTAGTACTGAAGTGAAATGAAAATTGAGCGGAAGTATGTAGGCGGGCGGAGCCAGGCTAGCGGGGACGGCCAATCACACAAGAAACGGCAGAGCCAATCGAGGAGCTTGTGGGCGGGTCTAAACTAAGGGAAAGAGGCTACAGCTTGAGCGGCAGTTTTCCGCTTGGTCCTAGTGCTTGACCTGTCTCTGTTTACTATAGCGTAACATTGTTTTTGGACGGTAAAAAGTGCGGGGGACCAAAACGGCCTTTTGAAAAAGTGCGGGGGACATGTCCCCCGTGTCCCCCCGTAAATTACGTCCGTGGTAATGATAGTAGTAGTATTATAAATGTCTTATAACTGCTAAGTAGTGCTATCATTGTTGTGTATCAGAGGAAAGAGACTGTGACAAAATGAGACCCACAATTACCCCACATATCTGGATCAAACCATTTAACCTGATACCCCAACAATAACCCTACATATCTGGATCAAACCATTGAACCTGATATACCTACAATAACCCTACATATCTGGATCAAACCATTTAACCTGATATACCTACAATAACCCTACATATCTGGATCAAACCATTTAACCTGATACCCCCACAATAGAAATCTCCTATGATCTAATTTAGTTCAGTTCACACTTTTCAGAAATGTGGACAGTGTGCTTCGTCTTCTGAGTCTCTTCTTTTCAAAATAAAAGTCTTCATTGTTTTCAAACTAAGAGCCTTCTCTTTTGAAACTCTTCTGCTCTCTTCTGCTTCAAAAAAATTGAAAAAAATCTTCTGTTTTCAAATTAAGAGTCTCTTACTGGTCTGTTTTCACAATAAGTGTATCTTCCCTGTTTTCAAATTAAGAGTCTCTTACTGCTCTGTTTCAAAATAAGTCTCTTACTGCTCTGTTTCAAAATTAGAGTCTCTTACTGCTCGGTTTCAAAATAAGTCTCTTACTGCTCTGTTTCAAAATTAGTCTCTTACTGCTCTGTTTCAAAATAAGAGTCTCTTACCACCCCACAGTGTGTCGGCCAGTTCCTCCTGGTTCATCTCCATCAGGCAGAGCTTTGTGATGTCTACCACTCCCTCTATGGCGCGCCTCCTCTGCTCCTCTTTCTTACTATCCTCCTCCTCCCTCTGACTCTCTGAGCATTGTGGGTAATCTGGGAAGAGACCCCTCCAGAGCTTCTTCAGCTCCTTGTCTAGAAAAGCGTGTGCGTCCTCCTCAGCCCTCTGGAGCAGAACAAACATCAATGAGAACTTGACTCTGAACTCACTGAGGACATCAGAAGCATCTGTCCTAGATTCACGTCCCGCTGGTCTAAAGAGGGAAGCCTGGAGACCACCAGCACCACAAGAGATGCTTTCTAATGTTCATGTAGAGCTGGAGTCAAATGTCTTGTTGGACGTTTACACACCTTGATCAGCTCTGTTTGATACTGCTGTACAGACTGAGCACTGGTAACCTTTGACCTCTCCTGGTGTCGTCTGTGGAGAACACATTTTAACGCTTTATTTGGATTAGAAGATAAGCATATATCATGGCATAATCCAAATTTGATAGAAAGGTGTACAACAGCAGCCAATAACCTAGTCCATAATGCACATACACACACACACACACACACACACACGTCAGTACCAGTGGAGTCTGATTGAAGCTCCTACCTCTCCTCTGTGGGGTCCATCTTTAAAGTTAACAGGTCTATCCATAGACCAGTCACTCTTCATGGAGACACACATCACACCAGTTGAACTACTTTGTCATTCACGGATATCCCATTAATTGTTGTCGCCAGATATAGGCATACCGTATAAACTGATTTGGTCATTGGATTGTATAGATATAGTTTTTATAGGTATAGTTTAAATTGGTACAAGACACTTGTCAGGTCATTAACATTGTCAGATTAATGTTGCAGGGCTGTTGTGGCAAACTTGTTATGCAAACGTCTCGCTACATTGGTGTTTTGATAGAAATGCGTTGGCACTTGTTGGCCTCTTTTTCTTCTTGCCAACATTTTGTTTGGGTCTACCTGTTTGAGCAGATTCTACTTTGGTCTTAACTGCTTTATTAAATAACAGAAGTTGTTTAAGATTGTCTCGTCATCAGTTTGAGCCAACTTTTCCTCTAGCCTGTAACTTTTATGGATTCATATGTTGCAGACAAATACTGCGGGTTTGAAGCCTTAGCTGCGCTTACCGGTGATTACCCTGACATTCACACAGAGGCGCATATATAAAGTCTGAATTTTGAGGAGAAAGGATGAAATAACCAGGAGGTTAGGAGTTAATGAGGAGTGTAACGAATTTCTGTTGGCAGGGAGTAATAAGTAAAGTAATAACATTACTTTTGAAAAGAGTAACGAGTAAGAGTAATAAATGACATTTTCTGAGTAACAAGCCCAACACTGTGCTGATAAGAAAAACAACTGGTCTGATTTCATCATCTGTTTGAAGCTCCTACCTCTCCTCTGTGGAGCAGGGTCCATCTTTAAAGCTAACAGGTCTATCCATAGACCAGTCACTCTTCATGGAGACACAGCCGGGTCCAGGGGAATCTGCTCTCTCCTGCTGGACTCTTCTAGAAATACAAGAACCAGGATTTATGGACATTCGATAGATGCTATATCTTTATAATGTCTGATAAATCCTTACCTCTTCTCAATAGACTGATTTCCATCTTTAAACCTAATAGGTACTTCCATAGACCAGTCACTCTTCATGGAGACACAGCTGGGTCCAGGGGAGTCTGCTCTCTCCTGCTGGACTCTTCTAGAAATACAAGAACCAGGATTTATGGACATTCGATAGATGCTATATCTTTATAATGTCTGATAAATCCTTACCTCTTCTCAATAGACTGATTTCCATCTTTAAACTTAGCAGGTATATCCATAGACCAGTCACTCTTCATGGAGACACAGCTGGGTCCAGGGGAGTCTGCTCTCTCCTGCTGCTCTGGGCTTCAACACAACACACACACACAGCTTTTACTCAGAATAATGATGGTGTGATGATATATCACTGCTGAGCTCTGAGATGGACAACAGTCACAGACAGTCAGAGATCCTCTTCTTACCTCTTAGCTCTGCTGTGGCGGCCATGTTCCCCAGACAGAGTGGTTTTAGAGGGAGGACCCCCCTCCTCTGTCTCCTCATCCATAGTAGACTGGACACCTGGACACAAACACAACTGTTTTTGTTTGGATTTTATTTGAGGATTGCATCAAAGTGCATGTGCAGCAGTACCTCCAGCAGGTGTCTGCCTGCCCAGTTCACCTAGTTAAAGGAGTGAGGCGTAGCAGCAGGTGTGGTTTGGAGTGACGCTACAATGGCGAGGTGTGCTGCACTATGGAGCAACGTCTGCGCCACCTCAGGACATTTCTAGTTCCCTGCAGAGGCAGGCAGGTGTGACCTGTGAAGCACTGTGACGCTACACCGCCACACCTAACACTGACAACATGGAGAGCTGGAGACCTCCTTGATGCACTCTTCTAGGAAGGCTGAATTTATCCAGACAGAGAGGGGGGTGCTGCGCGATTGTTGACGTGCGGGGGGGGGGGGGGGAAGCCCAAACATTTTTTTTTTTTTAAACCATCGCTTTGGCGTCCCCCTGGTGCGGCGCCCCTATGCGCCGCATACAGCGCATACCCACTTTTTGCGCCACTGCAGGTAACTTCAGAATCGTTTAATCATCGTAGGTGGGGTTTTTCTGGCGGTCTTCCAGTTGCATTACACATATTTGGCCAGCAGATGGCGCCAGTATGCAGAGAGCGTTTCGAAACACTCAAACACGCTAACAGACTGAATAAAATACAGATTAAACTGATTTAACATAGACTGAATAAAATACAGATTAAACTGACTTAACATAGACTATAAAATACAGATTAAACTGACTTAACATAGACTATAAAATACAGATTAAACTGATTTAACATAGACTATATACAATACAGGTTAAACTGACTTAAAATACTATATAAAATACAGATTAAACTGACTTAACATAAACTGTATAAAATGCAGGTTAAACTGACTTAAAAGACTATATAAAATACAGATTAAACTGACTTAACATAGACTATATAAAATAAAGACTAAACTGATTTAACATAGACTATATAAAATACAGATTAAACTGACTTAATATAGACTGAATAAAATACAGATTAAACTGACTTAACATAGACTATATAGCCTACAATACAGGATAAACTGACTTAAAATACTATATAAAATACAGATTAAACAGATTTAACATAGACTGTATAAAATACAGATTAAAGTGACTTAACAGACTATATAAAATACAGGATAAACTGACTTAACATAGACTATAAAATACCCCCCCCCCCCCCCCCCCCCATACTGCACTCTAGGAAGTTGGAGCACATTCAGACAAAATATGTATTTTATCAACTTAATAAAACATTACATTACTGTCTTCATATTGTTTTACTGACCTTATAATGTTTCCGGACTGTCGGGTGGAGAGGTTAAAATGTGTTGGTCTTTGTCTCCAGAAAGAGAGAAGTGGCTCCACATCATGTGACTTTGGTTTCCTGAACAAGGTGTGTAAACACACGCCAATACAATATGTTCAATTCAGCAAAGGCTGTACTCAATGACTTCCCAAGGAGGAACAGGCTCTATAAAGACCGACCTATAAACCTATTACAGACCACGTCTGCCTCTGCTTGGCAACAGCAGATATACAACCATAGAAATAAAGGCCCCTCATACAGTCGGAGCCGTTTGGTACGAGGTACGGGTTGATCCAGACCAGAGGATTTCTATCATCCAGAGGTTTTCACCTCCTGTTGTAGAGGGCTTCAGTACCTTCTCTTGAATCTCACACAACCCTAATGACCCTAAAGAAGACCCTAATGAGATCATATTGTTGTACTCGCCTGATAATGTTTCTGGAGGCGTTACCAGGTGTCTTCAGGTGAAGACCCCTGGTAACTTCAGGTGTCTTCAGGTGAAGTGATATTTGTCTCCAGAAAGAGAGAAGTGGCTCCACGTCGTGTGACTTTGGTTTCGGTTTGAAAATGTGCTGAACAAGGCGTATACACACACACACACACACACACACACACACACACACACACACACACTTCTGTGTTATCCATCAGAACCCCCCCCCCCCCCACCCCATTATATGAGTCGTACCTCGTCAGTCCTGTAACTACAAACAGTAGCAGCACTAGAATGAGCTTTATTCACATATAAGAGGACATTCATCGGGACACACATATTCAACATTCATATTGTTCGACACGTTTTCGTCTTTATTCAACTTCTAAAACAAACTTATGTCAACTACACAGCAAGTCAGGAGAGCGGCAAACAGAAAAGTCTAGGATAAGATTAGCCAATAGCATGACGTCACTGCATACAGAGGAATGAGGGCCACCGTTTAGCGCCCTGTTCCCCATGATAGAAACCAACCAAGACCTCAACTAAATCAATTTACAGTTGGTAACACCTGGTGTACAACATACACACCTAGTGTACAGGATACACACCTAGTGTACAGGATACACACCTAGTGTACAACATACACACCTAGTGTACAGGAAACACACCTAGTGTACACACCTAGTGTACAACATACACACCTAGTGTACAGCATACACACCTAGTGTACAGGATACACACCTAGTGTACACACCTAGTGTACAACATACACACCTAGTGTACAGGATATAGTGTACAGCATACACACACCTAGTGTACAGCATACACACCTAGTGTACAGGATACACACCTAGTGTACACACCTAATGTACAACATACACACCTAGTGTACAGGAAACACACCTAGTGCACAGCATACACACCTAGTGTACAGGATACACACCTAGTGTACAGCATACACACCTAGTGTACAACATACACACCTAGTGTACAGGAAACACACCTAGTGTACAGGATACACACCTAGTGTACAGGATACACACCTAGTACACAGCATACACACCTAGTGTACACAGCTAGTGTACAACATACACACCTAGTGTACAGGATACACACCTAATGTACACACCTAATGTACAGTATACACACCTAGTGTACAACATACACACCTAGTGTACAGGAAACACACCTAGTGCACAGCATACACACCTAGTGTACAGGATACACACCTAGTGTACAACATACACACTAGTACATCATACACACCTAGTGTACAACATACACACCTAGTGTACAGCATACACACCTAGTGTACATCATACACACCTAGTGTACAACATACACACCTAGTGTACAACATACACACCTAGGCAGGGCCGGCTCTAGGCATAGGCGACATAGGCGGTCGCCTAGGGCGCCATCTGCTGGAGGGGCGCCGCGAGGCACCCTTGGGCGCCCGTAGGTCGTAGGTCCGACGGCCCGGACAATCGCCTACGGCGCAAACTTAGCTAGAGCCGGCCCTGCACCTAGGGATACACACCTAGTGTACACACCTAGTGTACAACATACACAACTAGTGTACAGGATACACACCTAGTGTACAGGATACACACCTAGTACACAGCATACACATCTAATGCACAACATACACACCTAGTGTACAGCATAAAATCAACAAGAGTAACCACACGTATCAACGCTGTGCACCAAACATACTCCACACATCAACCCCAGAAGTACGCAACATGTACATCGATGCAGGGACACCAAAACATACAATGCATGACATGCGCAATGGAGGCTTGCCCAAGCCAACCTACCTGTAGCGTAGCGTCCATAGGATGGGACGATGGCCGCACATGCACCGTCCCAAGACAGCAAGTACACCATCACCACCACCAGGTGTCGCCATTTACCCACTCAACCTACCAACGATACAAGAACAAAACAGGCCTGCAAGTGGAATTAGCTATTTGAACTCCGTTCCTCAGGACTTTGCGGTTGTTCAGACGGAAAGCCCATTCTGATCTGCTGGACATGGCGGTGTTTCTCCAGGATTAGTTGAACCAATATGGCTTCACGGAGATGAGATGATGCATCTTTTTATTCAGAACAACAGGGCAGTTTTTTGTTTTTACTCAAATGCATTACGCTTCCGTAGGATCACCACTGGAATAGGACGCGGTACAGTTTAAAACGTTGTCCAGTTTAAACGCTGTGTCTCCATTTCGGTGTTATATCCGCTATATAAAAGGCTCATCCACGGTGTACTCTGGCGTGTCTTGGGAGTGATTAGCGGTCTACTGAAGGTAGAAATAGACCAGATATAACGTTTCACGACACGTTCATCAAAGGTCAAACCCGCAGTTTGCCTTCGTCCACACTAAACACCGTCGCTTTAACACGCCGATATTGCGTCTACGTCTACTTGAGGTGACCGTGACGTCATGACTTAAGAGATAAAAAACAAAACGGCAACAGTGAAAACCGTTGAAGCTCCTGCTCACATGGAGGAAACGGTGTGCATGAGCATGAGGAAGAGAAATACACACGCGTGTCCACACAAACGTACGGACACACAGAGCTAATGAGCAGATAGCACAGCAACACACAGCAGACAGCGGGACGCCGCGGCTGTAACACATTCAACCATGTGAGCCCATCCCATGAGGAGGTCAGTAGTGCTGTTGGACTGACGGTCTGTGCGGGCGGAGGGTCGTGAGGAGACGAGACGCTGAGACGCGTCGTTTCAGACCACGGAGGTCACGGTGGTCACCTGGCCGACATTATGAATGAACGTTTGCGTGACGCCGTCCGGACCGCGACCACGTGGCGTAGAAACACGTCGACTTGATTCGGCGGCTGGACCTGGCGACACGTCAGCTGGCGGTCCAGCAGCACCTGGCGGACACTTTGAATGACGGACCGTCCGCTCAGACTACAACCGCAACTCGTCTTGTTGTGTGGGGTTTGTGTTCCGAGGAAGAAGGCCGCCGACACAGGATCGCTTTAACTCACTTTATTTGTTTAGGTTTAGTTATCTTAATCTACCAAGCATGTGGGGAAGTAAATGTAAATGCCACGCGTGGAGAGCCGCTTAGCTTAGCATCCTTCCGATGCGCTGCCTCGCGGGGTTCTCATTCTAACCGGATGTTTCCGCCCGGATGGTCTCTGGGCAGGAGGCGTGGCCTCCATGACGCACAATGGCTAGCGTTGAGCGCCGCCCCCAGTATATTGTTTGCCGCCATCTGGTGTTGAGGTGCAGTTACTACAACTTGTATATTTATTTCTACTCCTTTGTGGCTATGTGTAGCTGCTGATACATCTGCTTATTATTTATCCGCAACAGTCCCTCCTTGGTCATCACTGATGACCATACTATAAATTAATAATGCAATGTATCATATAAGGTCTAGAAATGGTGAGTATAAATTCAAGCGAAAAGAAAAACATCAACATCACCAACCGACTTAGTTCGGGAAAACCCCTTCTAGATAGGCGGAAAACCTGTCGCATCTCTAAATTGGATGGCATTCACCTTGGTGTGTCTCAAAGAATACATGGGCCGTAGCCAACAGTAGACAAATTATCATCACATCATACAACCAATATGTCATACCATCATCACAGTATCCTGAGGACAGAAAGGCATAGTAGTTAATGCATTGTAATTTCCCCATATGAAATCCCTTCAAATACTTATATGCATGTATAACCAAAATCGAATACCTCCAGGTATAAGAACAGTAACCCTATATAGATCTAAAAAACGCCCTGTAGACTAGCATGCAATTGCTCAGATGGTTTCCATGCACGCAGGTTACTCAAAGATCATCACAGTGTTATCCCCCGTATCTGTAGCCAACCTCAAGTCGGACAGTTCATGATTTCAATGTTCATCTTGTGATCCATAGGCAAGGCCCACATGCCAAGGTTACTAACACGTACCCATGTGTGCCTTCCCCACGGATCCACTCCTCACCAGTAGTCAGAACATTTTAGCAGCATCAAAAAATTCATCCGTTTCATTATTAAAGCAATCATGGGACTACAGCATAACACATTCCGAACTTATAATGCATTGTATTGACAACCGTGACCCATACTGTGTGTTTAATAATTCAACATTCAAGTAAAACAGGTGCCATGTCCTCCTAGACACAGGTGCCGAACTCCAGGAAATCAGGTACCACTCTATCAAGACTCAGCCTGATCAAGTCGGGGCGCTCCACTGTCCCCTGCACACTCTCCACCCTGGTTGGTGGTCCATCCTTTGGCTCTGCACTCTGTTTCTCGGAAATGTCAGTTTCTTGAATGTCCCGTTCACTCTTTCCACCATTCCCAGTGAATGTAACTTAACCGCTGTTTGATGGGTAACTGCTGCACCACCCGGTGTTGGCGCTGTAGTTTTGACACGGCGGTGGAAAAAGCTAACAAGTTAAGGTATTAAACACAGCATAACAGCATTAGGCGTTGGCGTAGTAATTCCCAATTTACTATATCAATAAACTAGCTTGTGCATTAGATCCTTTCCCAACAGATTGCTGAAGTATTTCCCAATGCTTACTTTAACCAGGTCCTTGCAAATGTTTAAAGAACATATGTCTGACTTATGCAAATTCAACACTTAAACAAATAAAACAAAAAACAAAAAATCTAAATGCACAAATATTCCCCCCTTGTAAATAAAATGCAAAAATATTTCCCTCCTTGAAAATAAAATACAAAAATATTTCCCTCCTTGAAAATAAAATACCCTTGAAAATAAAATGCAAAAATAGTCCCTCCTTGAAATAAAATGCAAAAATATTTCCCTCCTTGAAAATAAAATACCCTTGAAAATAAAATGCAAAAATAGTCCCTCCTTGAAATAAAATACACTACTTATTCCCCCCTCGTGACTTTGAAAAAGTCACGCAAAATTAACACAAAGTTAAGCATGTTGCATTCATTCTGCCTGCTTGTATTGACCTTTATATATTGATGATATCATAAAATATATGTATATGACAGTGATTCTGGGTCCTAGTTTATCAAACCTTTTGGAACAACTATTTTAGTCTTCTAGCGTTACCTTTGAATCTTATGCCCACATTATTTTAATTTACTCTTAGACTAGGTAAACTTATTTAATTGTTCTAATAAGGCCAAATTCATGAGCTAGTCTCACCCCACCGGAAGAGCTCATCCCAGTTACCCTTTCAGCAGCTGAAGAGAGGTCTATCCAGGTCGGGTTACCATCATCCAGTCGAAAACCACCTCTAGGAGATGAAGAAAGAGTATCATGACGGTTTCCTAAATCTAGAGAAGATCTCACCCCATCAGGATGAAGCACTTCTCTGCAATCTAATCACTGTCAATGCACAACAAATCATCATTACAGAGTGTTAACATCTTTCAACACCAATCACTTGTGAATAATCAATCATTAAAAGAATCAAAAAGAAAATAGAAAATATAGAGCATAAAAACACATCACATTCAGATAAGACTGTCAGCCATGTTGTCTCCTAATATGAAACTTATCAACCGCTGGTAACAGGAATGTTCCTGCTGTTCATTTTGTGTATGCAGTCCATTTCAATGTCCAAATATGAGTTTGAGTCCATTTAGGGCAGGAACCCCAGATCAACTGTCCTCTCTCTAATGGACCCCCCTCCATTGTCCTGGGGGAAGAGAGACCAGAACCAACCAGTATCTTTGCAAAGAAAACATCTAACACAATACAACAAACAATATGTAGACAGTGGTTTCTTATTATGTAATTATAGATCAGGCATGTCTTAATCCTATATGGTCTTATATCATTACTAATCTAAGTAGTTCAAACCATATGTGAAAGTTATATCAAAACAAACTTGCATACAAAGGTGAGTCAAACAATAGGTGAATATGGTGAATGAAGTTAAAATTGAATATATATATAGCCACACACAATCATTGAATAGTTTTGCTTACTAAAAATGGATATGGCTCAAATAAACCAACCTCAATTTCCTCATTGTCATCGCCCAAGTCACCTCTAATAATCAAATGGCACCTGTGTGTGTGTCCCAGGTGAAAACCCTCTGGTCCATCTAAGAATCATAGCCTCAGCAACGGTCAGCATCATTGAGCAAAAACAAAACATCGTACATAAAAACAAGACAATGGACGCCACATTATGGAGGTAAACTGAGCAACCCAAAAATTGACTGGATTAATTGTTACACCCCTACACTGTGTATCAGGTTATGACTCTACCACACTCCCATATCGTCGCTTGAGGCGGGAGAGAAGTCCCTGGACCGCTAACAGTCCCCAGCGCTGGTTGACCCCTGGACTACTATGGACGAGTGGTAGAGGAGATAACTTCTGATTTACATGAATAGTAACCAACTTAAATGAGCTTGTAACAGTCACCCTGATTTCTCTTTCAGGTAGACTATCACTTTTTGTTCGGAAAACTACATAATATATTTCAGTTACATATGTAATCTTACATCAAATCACATTCCCCTCAGCCATCCAGTATATTCCAAAGAAAATACCCCATAAACAAACTGTTTTCTCAAAAGCTTTTGTATTGATTTTGACAATTGTATCAATAACATCAAATTGTCCATAGCTTTTATACACCATACGTTTTTTTCTTTCTTCACCCTTCTTCCACTTTCTCTAACTTTCCTTACACTTTCTAAATAAATCCTCCTGTTTTAAGAATCACCACTTACTGTACCCATCTCATTGTGTCCAACTTTCTTTTCCTCCTCTGTTAACCTTATAGTTAAAAAACAAAAAGATGTTCATGATCTGTCTTTGGAAAGGACAATTTCGGTCCCCTCCTTCTCTTAAGGTTAAAGGAAAGAATAAAACAAAGAGTTAATGTCAATTTGGACACCTTCATATTACTGACAAGTTGATGCTTATGAATAATCAGTTTTTACACAACAACACTTCTTATCGCAGTAATGACATCTGTTAATATAATTATTTATGAATTTAAATGTCCAGTTAACAACATTAAACCAAATTATTGTATTGCCTTCATTCTGCCATCATTCTAGGAGCACACAACTTCATTCACACTCACGCAATGTAATGGCGTCTCGCAAAGGAAATGGACTGGCCAACGCCATTTTCCTTTGTCCCCCCTCATGGTCAGTCGTCGGGGGAGGGGGGAAGTCTGGGTAGTCTGATGGGGGTAGGGGTGGTAGAGGGGTAGGGGGTCTTGGGGGCCATTTTGGGGACTCCCAAAATGGCTGACAGGGATTTGTAATCTATGCTCCCTGCTGTGTTACCATAGCATAGAACTTATTTAAATGCGCACACTTTATATCCTCCACGTTAATATTGTGTATATATCCTACTATGTGTGTGCCCATATGTGGAAGTGCTCCAAATCCACTGGTATTGTGTACATATGTCTATGGTTTATATATATTAGTTTACTGTCTCTCCCCAAACCTAGCCTAGCTTTTAGCATGGCGTGGGGCCACATGGTATGAGCACAGGAATGTTACCACCCCCCCCCCCCCCCCCTGGAGAACAATTAGCCATTACCCCCCATATGGTAGCCTGCGTAGCACAAGAATGCTACCATCAACAAAGGAACAAAGGCCATACACAACCCCCACGTGGTGGGCCATTCTGCAGATATAACTAAGATGCACTTTAGCAAAGTTAGCAAGCATTAGCACGTGCAGGGTTATATATACGAATGTGGGTAATTGTGTTTCATGCAAGTTAGCGTAGCTCTTTGTGTAGGCTATGCGATGTTAGTATCGTTCCATTTTAGTTAGCTCTTTGTTAGTTGCGTTCTGTTTTAGTTGCATTCTATTTTAGTAGCGTTCTTTAACCACTCGATCTCCTCACTCCACCTCCGAATTCACCACATTATCATATTAGGTCACAACCTTTGACCAATTTGACAATAAAAAAAACAATTTTGGGGCCTCGAACTCCCGATTATTAAAATAATTTGGAGACTCGAACTCCTGGACTTGAACCACGATTATTAAAAGAATTTGGAGACTTGAACTCCTGGACTTGAACCACGATTATTAAAAGAATTTGGAGACTTGAACTCCTGGACTTGAACCACGATTATTAAAAGAATTTGGAGACTCGAACTCCTGGACTTGAACCACGATTATTAAAAGAATTTGGAGACTCGAACTCCTGGACTTGAACCACGATTATTAAAAGAATTTGGAGACTCGAACTCCTGGACTTGAACCAATAATGGGGACTTGAACCCGCAAATACAGTACTGGCCACATGCTTGTTCTGTGTTGGTCATAAAATAACGACAAAATATTATCGAACTAATTCCAAAAGAGTTATGAGCGCCTGTTCATTTTTGCTTCGGCTTAACTGTAACGACTATGGACCGGAGAACCAAAGCTCTACAACAGTGGTTCTCAACCTTTTTTGAACAAATGCCCCCCTGACCATTCCATGATCCTCGTACCGCCCCCCCCCCCCCCCCTTACAAAGAAAACCCAAAAAAACTACAGGGTGCTGGTGCTTTAAGTGTTCTTGTAGTAAACAGTGTGTTAAGACTGGAGGACTTCAACTGACATCGGGTTTTATGATGAGAGAAGCCATTGTTTAGCCATTGTTTTTAAAATCTCTGTTTTTATTGGATTTGAGCTGTATTTATGCCCCCAACAACTTGATGTGGAAATGGAAATGTTATTTTAGTTGTAATGTGATATAAAATATGAAATAGGATAGGTTATATAAGATATTAAATAGTCCGCTCGACTTGTAAAAATAAAAAAAACCTAACGATTTTAACTCTAAAACGCATTAAAGTATTATTAATTGATTAAATATTTCTTTCTTTCGTAAGTGACCATGTCACCATGGTATAAGTGGGATAATGCCCTTCGAGGTGTCCATTAACAGAAATGAATGGACGACGCGGAGGCGTGAACCGTCTGACGCGAAGCGGAGGACTTCCGCGGAGTCCATTCATTTCGTCGGGCATTATCCCTTACTTATACTATATATTTCGGCTGCAAACCGCAATTCTTTTTTCGTTCTCCGTAACTTTGAAATATCTCCACACTGCCAACATCGTTGTTTATGTTTACGTCACTGCACGTTCTTTCATTGCGTCAGTAAAACGCGCCGCGTCACTGCACGTTGTTTGCTTGCGTCATTAAAACGCGGCGCTAATATTTAATATATATATTCGGCCTTGTTTTTCACTCTCCACCGAATACGGCTTTTTTTGCAATATTCGGCCGAATATATTCGGTTACCGAATATTCTGTGCATTCCTATTTGATTGTAATGTGTGTGATTAAACGTGGTTACTATCGCGCTTGTGTACGTTTTCATTGGTTATAGCCCGCGAAGATGTGGTGACAGCTGTCAAAAGTAGCGTTTGTGTTTCCCGGGTTTCGCTGCTGCTGTGGTGGATTTGTTTAGGCGTTACTATGGAGACCGTTCCTGCTCGGGTTGTCCGATCGTGATCAGGGAGCAGAGGGGAGATCTCCAGGGGCGACGTCGGGGTTTACTCCATTTTACCCAGCAGTGGAAGAGCAGACTCGGGTTCTTGGTCTCAGACAGCAGCTTTATTTTTAGTTGGGAAACCATTACGTTTAAAATGTAGAGTTCAAATTAACTTTGTACAAGCCAAATTGTGGCGCCCCCATTCGTGCCTGAGCGCCCCCATACCAGCCCTCACGCGTCCAGCGCCCCCCAAAATGTTTATAACGCCCCCCAGGGGGCGGTACAGCCCCCGTTGAGAAACCATGCTCTACAACAACGTACGCTCGCAGCTCTGTCACCTAATAATTCTATATCTATCTATGTGCAGTTTTAGCCTGAGCAATGGGCACTGCTTACCTCTTTTTAGGCCTTGTGGCAGAGCTGATGAATCGTACGATGCCGCGCGGCCAAAGTTCCAAAGTCCCAAACTAAAGCCTCTCTTGCCTCGAATCACGTCGGGAAGTCACCAGATTGTGGGGTTTGTGTTCCGAGGAAGAAGGCCGCCGACACAGGATCGCTTTAACTCACTTTATTTGTTTAGGTTTAGTTATCTTAATCTACCAAGCATGTGGGGAAGTAAATGTAAATGCCACGCGTGGAGAGCCGCTTAGCTTAGCATCCTTCCGATGCGCTGCCTCGCGGGGTTCTCATTCTAACCGGATGTTTCCGCCCGGATGGTCTCTGGGCAGGAGGCGTGGCCTCCATGACGCACAATGGCTAGCGTTGAGCGCCGCCCCCAGTATATTGTTTGCCGCCATCTGGTGTTGAGGTGCAGTTACTACAACTTGTATATTTATTTCTACTCCTTTGTGGCTATGTGTAGCTGCTGATACATCTGCTTATTATTTATCCGCAACAGTTGTCCGTGGCTTGGTGTGAAGATGTCGGTGTGTTCAACGGTGTTATGAACGTTAGGTCCAGGCCTACTGTTGGTCCTGGCCTCGGCCGTCAGGACTGTCGTTATAACACACTACAGCGTTGTGTTCAAAGTGTCCTTCACAAAGTGATGTGCTGGACGGGTTCAGTTCCGTGTTGTTGTGCTTGGCTGACTGAATGCTGGAATAAACGTCTCTTTTTGAGTCCAAGTTAAAAACTCCTCTTTTTAGGTCACCTTTGGATGCGTGCGCCGCGTCCACAACACTGGTGTGGTCTCACTGACTGCACAACAATATGACAACGTTTTGAATGGTAACACCGAAGTCACGGTTTTATTGGTATTGTATTGAGACTTGGAGACTGCTTTGTTATTTTCTTTATCTTTTCTCCTCTGCTTATTTTGCACCCAAAGAGTTTTTTTGTATTCATTCAATTTAAGATACAGAAATGCCTACTGTAATATGTGAGCACATTAATAAACGAATGTCATGTCAACAGTTACTGTTCAGTAGTGTTGTATAGTTATTTAGAATATGTTAAGTAGTATATGTGAGGTATTCAGTAGTATATATGTGAGAGGTATTCAGTAGTATATGTGAGGTATTCAGTAGTTTATGTGGGGTATTCAGTAGTATATGTGAGGTATTCAGTAGTATATGTGAGAGGTATTGAGTTGTGAGAGGTATTCAGTAGTATATGTGAGGTATTCAGTAGTATATGTGAGGTATTCAGTAGTATATGTGAGAGGTATTCAGTTGTGAGAGGTATTCAGTAGTATACCGTAAAACTTCGAATAAAAGCAGAGTCCCTAATAGACGCAGGTCCCCATTAAAAGCCGGGTGTGGCGACACGTTTTGACAAATAAACGCAGGTCTCCAATATAGGCCGGGTCTGGATTTTGTCTAAATTATTTCTTGAACGACTTAAGCCGTTTAGATCACCGACACAAAGATACGGTAACCGTTTAAACGTCTGTCCATATGGACTTAACTCACATCGTTAGATCAGTTAGACTCTCCACAGATAAATCATTCAGTTCATTTAACACAAACGGCGGTTGGGGGTTGGGGGCCCCCTGGTGGACCGGGGGCCCTAAGCAGCCGCTTAGTTCGCTTATGCCTCGGGCCGGCTCTGCCGCGGACCTACGGCCGGGGGGGGTGTCCGCGGCAACGGACCCGCGGACCCGGCCGCGGACTCAGCCGCAGACCCGAGTCCACACACAGCCGGTGTGCATGCTGTGAGGATGTCATCGTGCGCGCCTATCGCATGATTTAGACTTGACGGTTTGACAACGATTTGTCACGCCCCTACGTCTGACATTGACGCAAAAGGTACCCTCCCGCGAAACGATCTGGGTTCTCATAAACCCGTTCGCGGTGGTAAGAGACGAGCAGAGTCTACAGCGTCCACTCGCAGAGCAGAGTCTACAGCGTCCGCAGTCTACTGTGAAACAATTCACTCCAAAAAGGGTTATGGTTAGGGTTATGGTTAGGGTTAGCGTAATCTATCACCGTGACCGGTTTATTATTGTATTATCTATACGCTGTAGACTCTGCTTGTCTCTTACCACCGCGAACGGGTTTATGAGAACCCAGATCGTTTCACACAGACGCGGGACGCAATAGTAACATACCGCGGGGGGGGGGGGGGCGCGCAATAGTAACACACCGCGGACCATACGGCCGGCGGGCGGACCTATGACCGGCGGGGGGGGGGTCTCAAAAAGGAGGACAAATACGCGGTCCGCCCTAAAGCCACCCTATATGGATGAGACGGCGGTCTGGTTTGATATGGTCTGGTTTGCATTTTTTGCTAAATGAATTAAACGCCTGTCCCCAATAGACGCAGGTCCCCAATAAAGGCAGGGTGCTTTCAGTGATTTAAGCAAATAAACGCCCGGGCTAATATTAGAAGTTTTACGGTATGTGAGGTATTCAGTAGTATATGTGAGGTATTCAGTAGTATATGTGAGAGGTATTCAGTAGTATATGTGAGGTATTCAGTAGTATATGCGAGAGGTATTCAGTAGTATATGTGAGAGGTATTCAGTAGTATATGTGAGAGGTATTCAGTAGTATATGAGAGGTATTCAGTAGTATATGTGAGGTATTCAGTAGTATATGTGAGAGGTATTCAGTAGTATATGTGAGGTATTCAGTAGTATATGTGAGAGGTATTCAGTTGTGAGAGGTATTCAGTAGTATATGTGAGGTATTCAGTAGTATATGTGAGGTATTCAGTAGTATATGTGAGAGGTATTCAGTAGTATATATGAGTGGTATTCAGTAGTATATGTGAGAGGTATTCAGTAGTATATGTGAGAGGTATTCAGTAGTATATGAGAGGTATTCAGTAGTATATGTGAGGTATTCAGTAGTATATGTGAGAGGTATTCAGTAGTTTATGAGAGGTATTCAGTAGTATATGTGAGGTATTCAGTAGTATATGTGAGAGGTATTCAGTAGTTTATGTGAGGTATTCAGCAGTATATGTGAAGACCGGGCCGACGTCAGGACAGAGACCTGCTGGGATCCAAGGGGCTGGAAGGACATCCAGGTGTGCTGCTAGGATAACCAACAGAGAGCTGAGCTCTGGAGAAACATCTGCTCAGCTTGGAGGATTTACACTGAACCAACGGGAAGGATCATCCAACACACAACAACATCCAGTTGGACCCGCTGACTGGTTTATTACCATCAGGGGTGGACTGGCCATCGGGCATACCGAGCAATGCCCGGTGGGCCGATGCACATTTTTGGGCCGGTCCAGATTTTTGGGCCAGTCCAGGACTGTCATAATACGTCGGTATTATGACGTTGGTCATAATTATGACGTCGGTCGTCGTTCCTGTGGTGGGCCATTTATAATCCACTACCCACAGCCTTGCCTTGCCTGGGCCAGTCCAAGAGAAAATTGCCAGGGCCGAATTTTGTTCCCAGTCCAGCCCTGATTACCATGATGCTTTATGAACAAATACACAACAGTTGTACACAATAAACATAAGGACTAAAATAATATAAGTAGCAGACGATACAAATCCTAAACATATCTTCAATAACTGACCATGTTGTGCTGCCGTGTTGTTCCCAATAGAGGTGCGCGGATGGCGGTTACAGCCGCGGACTCCGCGGTTAAACCGCGGATCGGGCGGATGACCTTACGAAAAATAATATTTTAATTAAATTCGGGCGGGTGTCGGTTGAACCAATCAAATGAAAAGATATATATAAGTTATATTGTTAAATATTGTTACTTGCATCCGATAAAAACGAGCACACTTTTTTTTCTCGCGTCAGCAGCGCCCGCGGATGGCGGGCGGGTGCGGTTTTGAAATTGGTCAAAAAACGTTGGTGCGGATGGATGGCGGACGGATGATGAGTTTTGTGATGCGGTTGCGGATACAATAATAGCCCATCCGCGCACCTCTAGTTCCCAACACAACACAAGGAATCAATATTCACTTTAAAGTCCTTCACAACATGAACATCATTAGCTTTTCCCATAGACCGCATAGAATATAATATTAATCTGCTTTAAATCAGGTTGCATGTGAGGCTCATCAAAATAAAAACTGATATCTGAGCACTTCAGGACGAAAATGTTGTACAAATATCAAACACATTGGAGTACAAATTGTATTTTTAGATTCAACATCAATCAATACTTCAAATACATTTCAAATTAGAAATTCAATCTTTGTGAAAGCTGCTTAGTTAACCCTATGGAAGATTTTAAAGTCCCTTCCTTTCATGGTTAAAAATATATCAATAGATTTCATAAAGGCAAAGGTTGTAGCTTGCTCATGAAAATTCATTTCTCTGATAGGCTGAGACGCGACCTGCCACGCGGTAATCAATACAATAATGAACCGATCATCAACAATAGGTAATCAATACAATAATGAACCGATCATAAACAATAGGTAATCAATACAATAATGAACCGATCATCAACAATAGGTAATCAATACAATAATGAACCGATCATGAACAATAGGTAATCAATACAATAATGAACCGATCATCAACAATAGGTAATCAATACAATAATGAACCGATCATAAACAATAGGTAATCAATACAATAATGAACCGATCATCAACAATAGGTAATCAATACAATAAACTACAACCCACACAGAGACGCTGAGGAACCAGGACCTGAACTAGACCAGAACCCAAACCCAGGGAGGAGGTCCTCCTGGGTGAATGTGGTCCAGAAGGTGTGGATGTGTGTCAGTGTGTCTGAGGACCCTCCTACACCTGGGGACACTCTGTAGAAGGACAGAGAGCCAGCAGGACGGTCCAGATACACTCCTACTCTGGTAGAGACAGGGGGGGGGAGACCGATGGATGTTATACTATGGTTGTAACAGACAGAGTAACTACCATCATAACAATGAAGACTCCAGGACTTGTTGTTCAATCCAAGCTGGCTGTCACCACCCCTTCCTCTCCTTGTGATTCCTCTGTATGTCACTCCTATACCAACAACTCCTCTCCTCTCTACCTCCCAGTAACAGCGGCCAGTCAGACCCTCTCTACACAACACCTGGTACCAGGAGTCAAATCTCTCTGGGTGGTCAGGATAAGACTGATCCTCTTCAACCTCCATCACGTTCCTGTGGTCCTCAGACAGAGAGAGACGTCTGCTGGCTGTGTTTGGGTCCAGTGTGAGTCCACAGGCATCTGACGGGAGAACAAGACATGATTAGGCGGCTGAAGGTTGGGTCGATTCCCGGTTTTACGGTCCGGTCCGGTGCACGAGCCTAAACCGGTTTGATTTGATGCAAACCGACTGAACCTGCATTTGTCATGAAGAGACATATCAAAAAGTATCCCAGATCCAACTTGTATTGTGTTAGTAATCAGCAGGATGACCATGTGATAAACATGATATGATGTTTAGTGGATGTTTATAGGAAATAAAAACCCGATGTGTCATGATAGTTGATCACTATATGGAAATGAAGTGTTCATACCATAGAACTGGTTCATACATACTATACATACATATACATGTACACATACATATGGACACATACAGGCTGGAAATGAAGTGTTAATACCATAGAACAAAAGTTACGTATGTAACTACGGTTCCTGGATGACCGCCAGAGGGCGGTGCTTTCAGCACCTGGATGTTCATCACATGCACATGTAGTTCGAGTGTTTATAACAACAATGTCGCTTGCGACCGGGGTGGCGTGACCCCGCCCCGGTATTTAAGGTACGCTCACCCCGGAAATGGCCTCTTAGCATTCTTCTTGTCAACAGTCCGAGTGACAGCCAAGCTCTGGCGGTCATCCAGGATTCATAGAACCGTAGTTACATACGTAACTTTCGTTTTATTATATCCTTCCTGACCGCCAGAGGGCGGACCTGGATGATCTATACCAACAGCGTCATGAGGAAAATCCCCCAACCTTATGAGGGGCTTGAAAGGATGGCTGTGGCTAGTGGATTATAAATGGCCACATTGAGCCTGTAAAATCTTGCAAATGTGCAAGACGAGACCCATGAGGCCGTAGCACAGATGTCGGAGATAGAACACCCCGCAAGGCTGCCCACGATGTCGCTACCCCCCGAGTAGAGTGGCCTCGGATGCGAGGAGGGACTGGATGGCCACTGCTAGTGTAGGCATAGCAAGGCCCCGTCTACGTCCTGTATGGCAGACATACAGTGAGTCCGACTGCCGGAATCCAGCTGTCATTTCGATGTATGCCCTCAATGTCCGTACTGGGCACAGCAGAGTCTCACCATGAGTCTGTCCCCCGTCCTCAGTCGGTGGTGTAAGGGCTGCCAGACTGAGGGGCTGATTTACATAAGATGCGGAAAAGGTCTTTGGCAGGAATAAAGGGTTGGGCCATAAGGTTACTCCCGTGCCATCAGGGCTCCAGTGTAGGCACTCCCGGCTGATAGACAGGGTGTGCAGCTCACCCACTCTTTTAGCCGATGCCATGGCCAGAAGGAAGGCTGTTTTCATTGATAGCCACTTCAGTTCTGACCCGCCTAGAGGTTTGAATAGGGGCTTACCTAACACCTGTAGAACCAGTGGTAGGTCCCAAGAAGCCCTTGGGCTTCGTTGAGGGGGTCTCAGTCGCTGAGCCCCTTTAAGAAAGCGACTCACCAGAGTGTTGGACCCCACTGTCACTCCATCCACCCTGTTATGCCTCGCCGATATCGCGGCTATGTACACCTTGACGGTGGAGGGTACAAGGCCGTCGTCAAGACGTGACTGGAGGAAGTCAAGTATAACAGGTATAGGGCAACGTGTTGGTTCCTGGTGGCGTGCTTGACACCAGCTGACAAAAAGTTTCCATCGATTAGCATACAGCGCGTTGGTGGAGGGTGCGCGGGAGCACTGGATGGTCTGCACCACCGCAGGGTTGCACGCCCCTAACAAGGGCCCCTCAGAGGCCATACCCAGAGTTGTAGTCGCGCTGGGTCCGGGTGCCAGACTTGGCCCCCCAGCTGCGAGAGGAGGTCTGCCCGCACGGGGAGACAGCGCGGCTCCCCCTCTAGTAGTCTGACGAGTATGGGTAACCACACTCTCCCTGGCCATCTGGGGGCTACCAGAAGTACTCTGTGATGCCCCCTGACGATCCTGTCCAAGGTGGGCAGTATAAGTGGGAGCGGTGGAAAGGCGTAGAGGAGCTGCCGTGGCCACTCGTGGGCCAGTGCGTCCTGGCCCAACGGGCTTGTCGACTCCCCCAGTGAAAACCACAGAGGGCAGTGTGTTGTGGCCTGGGAGGCGAAAATGTCCACCCCTGCCCTGCCGTAATAGTGGCAGATGATCTGCACCACCTCTGGATGCAGTTTCCACTCTGAAGGATGGGGACGGCGCCGCGATAGAAAATCTGCAGCGGTGTTTCTTACGCCCGGCAAGTGAATGGCCCTCAGGCTCAACAGACGAGGGTATGCCCACGAAAGCAGATGCTAGGTCAGCCTCAGGGACGATAAGGACCTGGTAGTGCCCTGGTGGTTTATATGATAAACGACCGCGGTGTTGTCTGTCCTTATGAGGACATGCCTCCCGGCCAGCACAAGGAGGAAATGCTGTAGGGTGCGAAGGACCGCCCACAGCTCTAGCACGTTGATGTGTTGTTCCCGTTGCTGCCCGGCCCATGAGCCCTGGGCAGCCCTGCATTGCCAGACTGCACCCCAGCCGGCTAAGGACGCGTCGGTCGTCAGAACCTCTCTGCGAGAGGGTATGGACCCCATAGGGACCCCCTGGGTTAGGCGTGCACGCCTCTTCCAGGGACGTAGGCATCTCATGCACTCGGCAGTGACTCTGACCAATTTGTGCCTGTGGTGTTGCGGATGCAACCCAAGGTTGTTCATCCAGATCTGGAGGGGTTGCAACGTGAGGAGGCCGAAAGGGACTACCACCGAAGCCGCTGTGAGCATGCCGCGCAGCGTCTGGAAAGACCTGAACGGTCGAGCGTGGCCCCTCCTGAACTGCTGTAAAAGTTGGACAATGTCGTCCACCCGACGGCTTGATGGGGCTGCCCTCATCAGTTGAGATTCTAGTTGGATGCTAATGAAAAAACAAATGAGGAGCAGCAATAAGGCACTAACTGAGCCACGCAAAGAGCCAGCAAACCAGAAGTCGAATAAATCGTGGGTCGTCAGCCGTAGCTTACCCAAACAGCCCAGTAGTACTTATCTCAGCGTGAAGAAATAATCGCGGGTGGACCGAGCCGTAGCTCGCCCAATCGATAAACACGTTAGGCTAACGTTCAACAACCGATCGCCACCGGGCGAGAAAACCCACACCCATGCGAAGCAGTTAAACACAACAGGAGCGAGATCCCTCACAAACAGCTTATTTTTGAAAAGGGAAGAAAAAGGAAAAACTCAACTCACTGCGATCCGCAGTAATAATCCCGATCGCTATTAGAGCGAGAAACATGCCTATGCGAAGCGGTGAAACACAGCCAGAGCGAGATCATTTCTTACTTAAGAGAAAAACTTTACTTACCGGTACCCGGTGAAACAAAAATCGATTAGCTGAATCGCAGTCTTAAGAGGGCGACACGAATCGTTCGCAGCTCCAACCAAAAGGTTTACAAGACTCCAGCGATTTAGCATCAAACATCTACACACTTCGAACATACAAACCCAAGGTTGCACGAGAAGATGATAAGAGACCATTTCCGGGGTGAGCGTACCTTAAATACCGGGGCGGGGTCACGCCACCCCGGTCGCAAGCGACTTTGTTGTTATAAACACTCGAACTACATGTGCATGTGATGAACATCCAGGTGCTGAAAGCACCGCCCTCTGGCGGTCAGGAAGGATGAAATAGAACTGGTTCATACATACTATACATACATATACATCAGGGGTCGTGTTAACCGAATATTTTCCGTCATTGACTGTTTTTTTTAAACGCTGACAGAAAAATCTGAGGGCCGTCCGTCATTTTGACAGATTGCGATTAACACCCCTGACCACTTGGTGGCGATGAGCATATTAATTGGCTCTTGTAGAAGACGAAAAGTAGAAAAGAAGAAAAATGTCATGGCAGTTGAGTGTGGAAACATTTGAAACAACAAACCCACTTGAAACATTTGATTACACGCAAGCGGGCACGCTTCCATGCGGACCAGGAGGAAGGTGGGACCTAGAAGCCCCACGTCACGCGAATTATCCGCGATGAAAACTCGTTCGCTTGGGGGCGTGTTGACTAGTGGATCAACTAGCTCCCGCGTGTTGACTAGTGCAGCGGTTCCCAAACTTTTTTTCCTGTGCACCCCCTTCTACATCCCAACCGGGTTGGCGCACCCCCAATCCCCACTTAAAAAATAAAAAATAAAAATAAAACAACGCAACAAAGCTTTGTTTTATCGCCATATAAAGACTCATGTTTAATCATGCGCAAATAACCAGAACACGCATGACAATAACACCATCAACAAAGTTTCAATATAATGCAACAAAGCTACGCACAAGCTTCCACTTTTAAGAGGATGAGTGACAGACACGGCTCAGTGACAGAAAGTAGGCCGACGGTTATTTTCAGCCGCGTAAAAGACAAATTGCAGAAATAGGCCTATTAAATGACCGTGGACCTAGCATCATTGTAACACAACGGTTATGGAAAATAGAACAACAGTACATTGAATTAAATTGCAATGAAGTTACAAACGATCCGCAACATTAAGAGAATAGGCTCCGAAACAGATAAACAGGGGGCCGGGATCCCACCTCGCCGGCCCTCACTTTCATTGTGCCGTGGGGTTTCGTAGGACCCTCTGACTCGCGCGTGCGTTAGACTCCTTGGTCCGTGTTTCAAGATGGGTCGGGTGGGTAGCCGACATCGCCGCCGACCCCTTGCGCCAGTTGTACGTGAGCCGGATCCCCGCCCTCAATGACGCGACGCGGTTGGGACGCACTGAGGACAGTCACGCCGGGGGCGAGGGGGCCCCGTCCCCAACCCCCGTGAGGGGGGAGGAAGGCGCAGCAAGATACTGCGTCCATGGCCCCGGGAAGCGGCGAGGTCGGAGCGGGGGGGCGCTGTAAAGCCAGAGGCCGAAGCCGCCGGCCACCTTCGCCCCCGAACCCTTCCAAGCCGACCCAGAGCAAACCCAGAGAAAAGAAGACAGCAGCTGTCTTCTTCTACGTTTTTATCAAAAACTAAGAAATTATAGTTTTTTTATTTAAAATAAAAGGGATTACAAAGGAAATGTTTACTGTTCATGTTTTTTTATTGTATGGAAAAATCCCACTTAAAAAACAGCACTGTAATTGTGTAATATTACACCAGACCGCCATTACATTTTTCCTCTCGCGCACCCCCTGGTGGCAGCTCGCGCACCCCCAGGGGTGCGCGCACCACACTTTGGGAATGCCTGGACTAGTGGATCAACTAGCTCCCGCCCGCATTGTGGTGATGAATCACCGTCAAACCCCACTATACGCGAATCGCCTGGCGGCCGATATTCTTACATATTCTTCTGCTTGATGTGTGTATCCACGGTGTGGATTATTTGTTCAGGTTGTTTGAACTGAATATTAATTAAAAATGAATTAAAATTAAATGCTAATGAACATGTCAGTCAAAATGACGGACAACGAAAAAGTCATATATGTACATACATATAAATACATATACGTACCTAAACATCATTGTAACATTCATCGTATACATACACAATATGCACAAACGTATGTGTCGGGGCACAGACAAAACCGCTACAAGTCGCCCAGGACAAATTCACGTAAATCAACAAAGAAGCGTTTTTTTTTTAAATTAGTGATTTTTTTGCAGAATGTGCTAGTTAAGATCATGAAGAAGCCACTCCATGTTTCAGATTACAGTATTGGTTGCTTTAAAAGTATACACTTTGTCTTTGAAATCGGGTGTAGTTTCAGGAAATTCTAGTCTTTGTTGGGGCGTGTGCGCGATGCAGTTAATTTCCATACTGGCCATTTGGCCATTCAGGCGCTCTTTTGTTCTTTTTTCGGCCAATCAGCTGCACGTTAGAAGTGCACCGCATGGCTACTTATGCAGCGCCCCTGCATAAGTAACTGCTACTTTTGGATGCTGCATGTGATTTCATCTCATTTCACTTCTGATTCTGAAGAAGAGTGCACTGACGATGAAAGCGAATGCATTAGGGCGTGTTCACACCTAGCGTTTTTTTTTTCTGCCAGCGCTCATTTTACATTATATTCCTATGTAGCAGAGCGTTTTTGGAAAAAGTCCCCGGCATTTTTTTAAATGCCTCTCTCTGCGTTTTTTTCTCCCGCACCGAGCGCAAAAAAAAGTTCAACTTTCAGGAAAAAAGCGCCCGACGTCAGGTGTTTTTTGACAATTGACCAATCACAAGCAGAACATTGACACTTGTCGTCACAAAGGAAACTCGTCTTTCAGCAGCTGTCAAAACAAGAAACAATGGCGGACAAATCACTCACGAAAGTGCCGGTGGAGCGATTAGCAGTATTAATTACTGAACATGTGGAGATATATGACATGTCTAATAGCCTGGATACGTAGTAGGCTAGTAACGATTAGTAGTATTAATTACTGAACATGTGGAGATATATGACATGTCTAATAGCCTGGATACGTAGTAGGCTAGTAACGATTAGTAGTATTAATTACTGAACATGTGGAGATATATGACATGTCTAATAGCCTGGATAAGTAGTAGGCTAGTAACGTCGGGGTCTAGAATGGGTTCATTGCTAGGTGATAGAAAAAACGCTCATGGCGCTTTCAGGACAATAAACGCTGCCAGCTTTTTCTTTTATTGAAAGAAATTGTCGGCTCAACTTTTCCCTATCACAAAAAACGCTAGGTCTGAACACGCCCTTACATTGGAGAACATCCCTAATCTATAGCTGACCACTGCTATTAGCATTTGCTATTAATTTGAATAATGCTTGAATTGCTTGAATTGACTGTGATGCTAATGATTTAGCAACTAGCCTACTTGGGGAACAGTTTGGATGAATACATCCAGAGTCAGAAGACATACACTGTCCTAGAAATTGCTCCCTTCCTCTCTCCAATTAAAAGGTGTTAAGTTAGTTAGCATCGGCATCGCCACTGTAGCCAGGAAGTGTGGTACTGAGGCCATGCATCTCCTCACTTCTTTCTTGTGCAGATCCCTTAGTTGTCTTGCATCCTTGCAGACATGTCCACTTCCCCCCTTAGTGTAATGCAAATCTAAATAGTGAGTGTGTGTTGTGATGAATCAAACTAGACAGACACTTACACTTCTTTAGAGCTGGTTTCAGCCTCCCCACTCCACCATGCTCCACACTGGGGGGGAAACACAGTGAGAGCAGCATGTTGGCTTTAAACATGGAAACATTCACCTTCATCATCTGCTGGATCATCACTTTCTACACAACATGAGTTACAGTTACACTTCATCTAGCAGGCGGTTGAATCCTTGCAGGAGACATTGTCTCACTGAGTGGTGAGCTGTCCTCTCCATACCTGAGAGTGTCCAGTCTCCAGCGTGGATCCTCCAGTCCAGCAGAGAGCAGAGAGTCTCCTGCAGGGTGATTGTAGCTCAGGTCCAGCTCTCTCAGATGGGAGGGGTTGGAGCTCAGAGCTGAGGCCAGAGAAGCACAGCCTTCCTGTGTGACCAGGCAGCCAGACAACCTACACACACACACACACACACACACACACACACACACACACACACACACACACACACACACACACACACACACACACACACACACACACACACACACACACACACACACACATGGATGTAATGGATGTTTGTGGTGGGACTGTTTGCACATTGAGTCCAACTGACCTGAGAGTCTCCAGTCTACAGTGTGGACTCCCCAGTCCAGCAGAGAGCAGCTTCACTCCTGAATCCTGCAGATCATTGGTACTCAGGTCCAGCTCTCTCAGACTAGAGGAGTTGGAGCCGAGAACTGAGGCCAGAGCTTCACAGCATCTCTCTGACAGATTACAGACATTCAGCCTTCACACAAAATAAATAATGTTAGGAACTGTGTTGAAATGTATTAAAATGAAAAACCTTTACTACTTTTAACATTATGAATGTTAATAAATTAGATATTTAAATGTTAATAGTTAGATGTCACAAAGATCAGTTAAAATATGAAACAAAAGGTATCATTAAAAGATTTTTTTTTTTTAGGAAGAGGCTGTAATTGAACTTTACTAAACAACTCTAAACCCCACCTTACTGTCTGACTATATGATAACAATGTAATACAACATACACCTTATACTGTCATTAACAAACTAAGAATATAACATACACCTTATACTGTCATTAACAAACTAAGAATATAACATACACCTTATACTGTCATTAACAAACTAAGAATATAACATACACTTTATACTGTCATGGCAACACAAATATAAATATGTTGAGTTATTCCTATGAAGTGGACATATTTATTTTATTTATTTAGACCTGTGAACTTTTATGGACGTAAATCTGTTAACCTCTTAACTACCAGCGTCCCGTATACAGGGGACGGTGGGGGGGCACTATTACTATATACTGTGTTTATGTTCATATTCATTAGTTGTAAGAGTTATAAGCTGATATATTTAGACGTAATTTAGGAGGAACTTCTCCAACAAGGGGGCGGTAGTTAAGAGGTGTTAAATGTCTTCTGATGAGGAGCCTTGTGGTGGGACTGTTTGCACATTGAGTCCAACTGACCTGAGAGTCTCCAGTCTACAGTGTGGACTCCCCAGTCCAGCAGAGAGCAGCTTCACTCCTGAATCCTGCAGATCATTGGTACTCAGGTCCAGCTCTCTCAGACTAGAGGAGTTGGAGCTGAGAACTGAGGCCAGAGCTTCACAGCAGAACTCTGACAGATGACAGCCATTCAGCCTTCACACAAAATAAATAATGTTAGGAACTAGGATGAAATGTATTAAAATTAAAAATCTTTACTACTTTTTACAGTAGGGCGTTTTAGGAAGAGGCTGTAATTAAACTAAACAACTCTAAACCCCACCTTACTGTCTGACTACATGATAATGAGTAGAATAACAATGTAATATAACATACACCTTATACTGTCATTAACAAACTAAGAATATAACATACACCTTATACTGTCATTAACAAACTAAGAATATAACATACACCTTACTGTCATTAACAAACTAAGAATATAACATACACCTTATACTGTCATTAACAAACTAAGAATATAACATACACCTTACTGTCATTAACAAACTAAGAATATAACATACTGTGAAGAATTCCCTATGTAGTTCGTTCCCTGTCCTGCTCATCCTGCTCCTCCCCTGCTAATTGCACAGACATTATAAAGTGTGAGCTTGTGGGCGGATCGCTGGTAACATGTGGAGTCGCAGTTATTGGGGAGGAGAGACGGCGGAGAAATAGCGATCACCAGATGCCAACTGAATGACTGATATGCGTATTTGCCAATGTGAGTTCATTATTGACATTAATCTCTTCACACTAAATTCTAATTGCCTGGTATGAATTCTCAACTGGCGCTCGGCATCCCAGCTTTCGGCCGTATTGTAATACCACATCACCATTACTCCAGGCTTAGTCATTCATAAAATCCGGCAATTTGTTTGATACATAAATAAGATAATGGTGAGGGTTGGTTAAATGTGATTAATCCCTTGTTCGCTTCATCATTTGTTTGTTCTTTGACATGTAAAATATGTAGAATTTCCGTTGTTATATTCCATACATATTCATTTGTCCATGAGCTGTACTTTACCCCTAATCATTCATTCATTTAGAGTTTTTTATTTTTGATAACAATTAACTTTGGCTTAACACTCATTAATAGTGCCTTGCTAATAGTGTTTGTAATTATGCCTTATCCTGTCATGGCCTTTTCTTTTGTTTCCTATGTCCTCTAGAAACCATATCCCGCATATTCATTCATTGTGGATAACCAATCACCATTCAACCTGTGCATCTGCGTTGTAACCCCCTGCTTCAATAATTAATATACAAATTATCATTACCAACTGCATTCTGGACTCTGCCTTGTTCTTGCTTTAACAAGTAACTAGTGAGTGAGCACTACATCAGCCGGCACATTATTAATTATTTTCACATACACCTTATACTGTCATTAACAAACTAACTATAAATATGTGGAGTTATTCCTATGAAGTGGACATATTTATTGTATTTATTTAGACCTGTGAACTTTTATGGATGTAAATCTGTTAACCTCTTAACTACCAGCGTCCCGTATACAGGGGAGGGTGGGGGGGCACTATTACTATATACTGTGTTTATGTTCATATTCATTAGTTGTAAGAGTTATAAGCTGATATATTTAGACGTCATTTAGGAGGACCTTCTCCAACAAGGGGGCGGTAGTTAAGAGGTGTTAAATGTCTTCTGATGAGGAGCCTTGTGGTGGGACTGTTTGCACATTGAGTCCAACTGACCTGAGAGTCTCCAGTCTACAGTGTGGACTCCCCAGTCCAGCAGAGAGCAGCTTCACTCCTGAATCCTGCAGATCATTGGTACTCAGGTCCAGCTCTCTCAGACTAGAGGAGTTGGAGCTGAGAACTGAGGCCAGAGCTTCACAGCATCTCTCTGACAGATTACAGCCATTCAGCCTTCACACAAAATAAACAGCAACATGTTAGGAACTGTGTTGAAATATATTAAAATGAAAAACCTTTACTACTTTTTACATTATGAATGTTAATAAATTAGATCTTTAAATGTTAATAGTTAGATGTCACAAAGATCACAGCTCAAATATGAAACAAAACATATCATTAAAATGTCAGTTTTAGGAAGAGGCTGTAATTAAACTTTACTAAACAACTCTAAACCCCACCTTACTGTCTGACTACATGATAATGAGTAGAATAACAATGTAATATAATAGGGTTGGGCGATGTCCCTTAAATTGCCAGTTGACGATGTTTACAGTAAAACATTGTGATGGACGATGATATCGTCATATTTTTTTCTACTTAAAAAATATAATTTTTAGGGGTGTCAAATTATCGCGTTAATTGCGATCAATTAATTAGTCATGTTTAGCGCGTTATGTTTTTTAATCGTGTTAATATAATTTTTAATCTCTAACTTAGTGTTATAAAAGATACACTGTTAACCTTGTGCTGCTTTACAGATAATACAATACCGTAATAATCAGGCTTAAATATCATTTTTACAAGCACACGCACGAAGCGGGCTGCCTATTAAGAGCATGGACCAAGCGGTTCTGGACCAGGAAGGAGACATTGAACACTTTTAATAATCGTATTTAACCGTATAACTGCACACAACTTTATTTAAAAGCAATCAAATGGAAAACATGTGTGTTTGTATTGTGGTGTCCGGTGCGTGTGGATGTGCGGTTCCACCGGCGGAGCGGTTCATGTTAATAGCGGAGTCCGGGAGGGTTCACCTTCACGGCGTACTTACGAGGGATGTGCGACTATCGTTTTAAAAAATACTAAAGTGTTTTTTAAAGTTAAGATATTAGATATTCAACCGATATTCATGCCCGAATTACAGCGATCAGACAAGGGGAACTAAAGCCGCGATCACCGGTAGGAGTCCCGTGTGTCTACCTGCCCAGGTGTTTACCTGCCCAGGTGCATTGGTCAGTATTTCTGCGGCGATGAGTTAAATCAGGGCTTGTTGCGACCACGGATGTATTCGGTTTGCGATGCTCATGCCTTCTTATTTTTATGTTTTACTTTTTGCTTGACTAATGAAAACGTATTCGACTAAGCCTCCGTCGATCGACTAAGCCGACTATTAGGGGGCAGCCCTAGTTAACTTACAGCACTTTGTATGGACCATTAGTTATATATTCAATTTATTTACAGAGCAATTCCTGCAAAGTTTTTAGGTGACAACTATAGAAGAGAATATAGGATTAGTGTGTGTCGGACGAGGGGGGCGTGGCATCACGATGGTGGCTCTACATCGTTATGCCAGTCAGCCAACCCTATAATATAACATACACCTTATACAGTCATTAACAAACTAAGAATATAACATATAACTTATACTGTCATTAACAAACTAAGAATATAACATACACTTTATACTGTCATGCCAACACAAATATTGAAGGTATGGTTATATGTTAGATCTATCAGATGACCAATGAATTGGGTCACACTAACCTCGGTGCCTTTCTGCTGAAGTAAGACAGAATCATGAGATATAAGCAGAGGCATATAATTATAAAAGCAACTCCACATGATCATGACGAGTACATTGTTGGTGACATGTGCAGAATACATGGTGATAAACATATGATAGTAAAGAACAGGCAGGCTGTCTTTGAACATGTAAAGAACAGTGGGAGTCAGATAATACGAGGATGACATGGGGAAACGTAGACAGCCAGCCTTTTTGTGATGACGGTTGCATTGTTTTGTGTATATAACATCCGGAGATAGAGAGATGTGGGCTCAGACTTCGCGAACTGACACACACATACTTTGTTGTTCGGTCAGGGAAACGTAGTGGGACCCAGATATATCTGTAAAAACTCTGCACATTATACTGGTGTTAACAATAAAACTGATTATTCCTTAAAGCTAAACAACTTCTTCTATCGCTTCATTAACGAACACGCGTGAGTAGGGGTTTCATTTTTTTCCATCATCATCGCTTTGAAACCGCCTTTCACAACAATATACACTTGTTGAGTTATTCCTATGAAGTGGAAAAAAATATTGTATTTATTTAGACATGTGAACTTTTATGGATGTAAATCTGTTAACCTCTTAACTACCAGCGTCCCGTATACAGGGGACGGTGGGGGGGCACTATTACTATATACTGTGTTTATGTTCATATTCATTAGTTGTACGAGTTATAAGCTGATATATTTAGACGTAATTTAGGAGGACCTTCTCCAACAAGGGGGCGGTAGTGAAGAGGTGTTAGATGTCCTCTGATGAGGAGCCTTGTGATGGGACTGTTTGCACATCGAGTCCAACTGACCTGAGAGTCTCCAGTCTACAGTGTGGACTCCCCAGTCCAGCAGAGAGCAGCTTCACTCCTGAATCCTGCAGATCATTGGTACTCAGGTCCAGCTCTCTCAGACTAGAGGAGTTGGAGCTGAGAACTGAGGCCAGAGCTTCACAGCATCTCTCTGACAGCTTACAGACATTCAGCCTTCACACAAAATAAATAACGTTAGGAACTGGGATGAAATGTTTCATTTATGTTAATGAATCAGATCTTTAAACCATAACTATGTGTTGTAAAATGTTGAATATTGAATTATTGTTTTGCTTTTGTTGTCTGTGAATATTTGTATATTATTATAACTTTTATATTCTAGTATTATGTATATTATACTGTGTGTATTGTAATACATGTTATGAGTGAACCTACAGAGATGTTTTGTATATTATTATAACTGTTATATTCTAGTATTATTGTTGTAAATTCCCTATTAGTTCGAATATCGTATCGTGTATATAATGTATATATCGTTATTTCTATTCAGGCACTTGGGACAGCCCAGGTAGCGCCGTAGGGTCCTAGAGTTACTAGGTGTACGGGGCTACGTCAGAGCTTGTTGCGCGCGACTGCAACACGCCACGACAAAGAATGTGTTCGTGAAGAGTGAGTTATACTGAACCACGTATATTTACGTAGGATACATGTTATATGCAGTCCGCAATTCTGTTCCATATAGTGGCCGTGATTTTATGTTTGAGCTGGTTTCTGCTATTGTTTTAGTTGATTCACTCACGAATTGGGTAGCTAGTGTATGAGCCTGTACCTCGTGTAGCATATGTGTACGTCACTCTGCCGCGCCGTTGTCGGCTGTTATATTGCGCTGTGTTAACGTGTGTATGTGGAAGCTATTTATGTTATGTTTATATAGCATTTATGGGGTGTTGCTAAAGCCTGGTGTTTTAGGTAAATCTGGTAATAAGTATTTGTCTATTTTCTTATTCTGTCTTACAGAAAAACCATTCAACCATTCATTCATTTGTCATTCAACCATTCATTCATCATTCATTCATTGTTCCTTCATTATTTGGTTATTCATTGAAGCAATTCCTTGATGTCTTTCGCCTATTCAAGAACCAGAACTGTTCCCTGTGTATGCGTCTACTCTCTGACCGGAGTTGCCGTCCTGGATAAAGTGGTCCCAGTAAACACACACGCACATTCTACAATAATTATCTATATTGTGTTGTGTGTATTGTAATAGTTATGAGTGAACCTACAGAGATGTTTTGGAGGCTTTGACCACTGGCAGCAGCCTCAGAAGAGCCTCCTCTGAAGCAGAGTATTTCTTCAGGTCAAACACGTCCAGCTCCTCTTCTGATGTCAGTAAGATGAAGACCAGAGCTGAACACTGAGCAGGGGAGAGAGATACTCTGGAGAGACGTCCTGATGTCAGGTGCTGTTGGATCTGCTCCACTAGAGAACGGTCGTTCAGCTCATTCAGACAGTGGAAAAGATTGATGCTTCTCTCTGGAGAGAGATCTTCACTTATCTTCTTCTTGATGTAAGACACTGTCTCCTGATTGGTCAGTGAGCTACTTTCTGTCTGTCCCAGCAGACCTCGTAGAAGAATCTGATTGGTCTCCAGAGAGAGGCCCAGGAGGAAGCGGAGGAACAAGTCCAGGTGTCCGTTCTCACTCTGTAAGGCCTTGTCCACAGCACTCTGGTAGAGGAGGGAGATGTTGGGTTTCTTTCTAACAAGAACAGACCACATGGACTGTGGTTGTTCTTGTGAGAGCAGATTGACATCAGTATTGATGAAGGACAGAAAGACATAAAGGGCAGCCAGAAACTCCTGGATGCTCAGATGGACAAAGCAGAAGACCTTGTCCTGGTACAGCCCACACTCCTCTTTAAAGATCTGGGTGAACACTCCTGAGTACACTGAGGCGGCTCTGATATCGATGCCACACTTTGCCAGGTCTGCCTCGTAGAAGATCAGGTTGCCTTTCTCCAGCTGGTTAAAAGCCAGTTTTCCCAGAGAAACAATGATCTCCCTGCTCTCTGAACTCCAGTGTGGATCTGTTTCAGCTCTCCCATGATACTTCCTGTCCGCCTGTATGGACTGAACCCTCAGGAAGTGGATGTACATCTGAGTCACAGTGTTGGGCATCTCTTCTCCACTCTGGGAGGTTGTGAAGAGGTCCTCCATAACTGTAGCAGAGATCCAACAGAAGACTGGGATGTGACACATGATGTGGAGGCTTCGTGATTTCTTGACATGGGAGATGATTTTCCTGGCCAGCCTCTTATCACTGAATTTCTTCATGAAGTATTCGTCCTTCTGTGGGTCGGTAAAGCCTCTCACCTCTGTCACCATGCCAACACACTCAGCAGGGATCTGATTGGCTGCCGCAGGGCGTGTGGTTATCCAGATGCGAGCGGAGGGAAGCAGGTCGCCCCTGATGAGGTTTGTCAGCAGCACGTCCACCGAGGTCGACGCTGTGACATCAGTCCAGATCCGGTTGTTCTGGAAGTCCAGAGGAAGTCGACACTCATCCAGACCATCCAAGATGAAGACAACTTGGAAACGCTCATATCTGCAGATTCCTGCGTGCTTGGTCTCAATAAAGAAGTGATGAAGAAGTTCAACCAAGCTGAACTCTTTCCCTTTCAGTAAATTCAGCTCTCTGAAAGTGAAGGGAAATGTGAAGTGTATGTCGTGGTTGGCTTTGCCTTCAGCCCAGTCCAGAGTGAACTTGTGTGTTAAGATGGTTTTACCAATGCCGGCCACTCCAGTTGTCATTATTGTTCTGATTGGTTGATCTTGTCCAGGTAAGGGTTTAAAGATGTCTTCACATTTGATTGGTGTTTCCTCCTGGGCTGGTTTCCTGGAAGCTGTTTCAATCAGTCTGACCTCATGTTCCTTGTTGACGTCTCCACTGTCTCTCCCTGTGATGAAGATCTCTGTGTAGAAGTCATTTAGATCTGTTGCTTGTCCTGCTTTAGCGATTCCCTCAAACACACGCCTGAACTTCTCCATCAGATGAGACCTGAATTTACGTTGGCACTCGACAGCAACAGTTCCTAAATGAGAAAACAACAGAAGACATCAGATAATGGATGGTGCCATCAAACGTCAATATTTCCTGTTAAATTATATTCATTGGTTCATTACTTGACTACTTGAACATATTTTGATATTTCCATAGCAATATGATTGGTGTAATGACAGTAGTAGTATTATACATGTCTTATAACCTGCTAAGTATCGCTATCATTGTTGTGTATCAGAGGAAAGATACTTGCTATGCTGATATAACAAGATAGTGTTGCATCTCTTCCACTGAGGTATTCTGCTGTTGGTCTGCAGTATATTGTTAACATTATTTAACCTGATAGAACCACAATAACCCTACTTATCTGGATCAAACCATTTAACCTGATATCCACACAATAACCCTACATATCTGGATCAAACCATTTAACCTGATACCCCCACAATAACCCTACACATCTGGATCAAACCATTTAACCTGATAACCCCACAATAACCCTACATATCTGGATCAAACCATTTAACCTGATACCCCCACAATAACCCTACATATCTGGATCAAACCATTTAACCTGATATCTCCACAATAACCCTACATACCTGGATCAAATTATCTAACCTGATACCCCCACAATAGAAATCTCCTATGATCTAATTTAGTTCAGTTAAAAAATGTGGACAGTGTGCTTCGTCTTCTGAGTCTCTTGTTTTCAAAATAAAAGTCTCCTTTGTTTTCAAAATGAGAGCCTTCTCTTTTGAAAGTAACAGTCTCTGCCGCTATTTAAAGAAAAAGTCTTTCTTCAGTTTTCAAAATAAAAGTATCTTCTGTTTTCAAAATTACAGGCTTTTACTGCTCTGTTTCAAAATAAGAGTGCCTTACTGGTCGGTTTTCAAAATAAGAGTATCTCCCCTGTTTTCAAAATAAGAGTCTTTCTTCTGTGTTTTTAAAATAAGAGCCTCTTACCACCCCACAGTGTGTCGGCCAGTTCCTCCTGGTTCATCTCCATCAGGCAGAGCTTTGTGATGTCTACCACTCCCTCTATGGCGCGCCTCCTCTGCTCCTCTTTCCTACCGTCCTCCTCCTCCCTCTGACTCTCTGAGCATTGTGGGTAATCTGGGAAGAGACCCCTCCAGAGCTTCTTCAGCTCCTTGTCTAGAAAAGCGTGTGCGTCCTCCTCAGCCCTCTGGAGCAGAACAAACATCAATGAGAACTTGACTCTGAACTCACTGAGGACATCAGAAGCATCTGTCCTAGATTCACGTCCCGCTGGTCTAAAGAGGGAAGCCTGGAGACCATCAGCACCACAAGAGATGCTTTGTAATGTTCATGTAGAGCTGGAGTCAAATGTCTTGTTGGACCTTTACACACCTGGATCAGCTCTGTTGGATACTGCTGTACAGACTGAGCACTGGTAACCTTTGACCTCTCCTGGTGTCGTCTGTGGAGAACACACACACACACTTATATTTCTCCTGTCTTGTAAACATCAGTTTCAGTAGAGTCTGATAACAACCAACTGTTCTGTTTTCATCGTCTGTTTGAAACACCTACCTCTCCTCTCTGGAGGGTTGGCCATCTTTAAATACAGGAGGATAATCCATAGACTGGTCACTCTTCATGGAGACACAGCTGGGTCCAGGGGAGTCTGCTCTCTCCTGCTGGACTCTTCTAGAAAAACAAGAACCAGGATTAATGGATCAGGGCTTGAAAATGTAATCTGTTCAACCTCACAATATAATTGGGAGTCATTTATGTGAGTGCAATTTCTGATGCAATGTTTTGTTTCCATATTTTTCCAGACGAACGTCCCTTTCTCTGTGGATTTGCTAGTTAGTACACTTAGCCTATAAGAGCCCTTTGAAATGATTAATATCACATTTGTTAGGTGAATGTGCCCCTCATCACACCAGTTGAACTGTTAGGTGAATGTGCTCCTCATCACACCAGTTGAACTGTTAGGTGAATGTGCTCCTCATCACACCAGTTGAACTGTTAGGGGACAAAACAGTTATGAGAAGTCTAGCTTTGGAAGTTTAAACCTAAATAATCATCTGATATAAATCATCTTCTGTCAAGACATGATAGCAATGAATGCGGTTCTTCAGATGTATTTTATTGATCCGCTTACTGATTACTGTGGGCAAGTGAGCCGCTGTTCGCTCAAACTCAGTAAAGAAAGTAAACCTAATGAAATATAATGAGGACCGTGGTTTCTCTACTGTGAAACGGACTGAAATCATTGACACTTCAACGATGCGCCTCCGGAGCGACTAGAACAGGGTGAGCTGAGCGCCGCCAGCCAGTGTGTGCGCAGCTTCAAGAGTTACTTCAATCCAGCGGGAGCAGGTGGCGCTGCCAAGGGCTGGCCAGGGGGGCCACGGCCACCCTGACACAAGCACTGGCCCCCCTCACGAGTTGCATATGCATAATACATAATACATGGTGTTGTTACACTTGAGTAGGCTTGTTCCCAGCAAATGCTTTGTTGCTTACAATCAATTATATTTCTGTTGACTTCTCAACATCCTACCAGAAGAGTCTGATGTCTGATAACCAACTGGTCTGTTTTCATCGTCTGTTTGAAACTCCTACCTCTCCTCTCTGGAGGGTCGGCCATCTTTAAATACAGGAGGATGATGCATAGACCGGTCACTCTTCATGGAGACACAGCTGGGTCCAGGGGAGTCTGCTCTCTCCTGCTGCTCTGGGCTCAGACTAATGATGGTGTGATGATATATCACTGCTGAGCTCTGAGATGGACAACAGTCACAGACAGTTAGAGATCCTCTTCTTACCTCTTAGCTCTGCTGTGGCGGCCATGTTCCCCAGACAGAGTGGTTTTAGAGGGAGGACCCCCCTCCTCTGTCTCCTCATCCATAGTAGACTGGAGACCTGGACACAAACACAACTACATATTGTTTGGATTTTATTTGAGGATTGCATCAAAGTGCATGCGCAGCAGTACCTCCAGCAGGTGTCTGTCTGCCCAGTTCACCTAGTTAAAGGAGTTGTTGGTGGTTTGGAGTGACGCTACACCGCCACACCTAACACTGACACCATGGAGAGCTGGAGACCTCCTTGATGCACTCTTCTAGGAAGGCTGAATTTATCCAGACAGAGAGATGAACCGCTTGTTATTAAGGATTGCAAGTACATGTTGTTTTATTGTGTCATATGTATGAGAACATTACAGCAGCCCTAAGACACCATATAATCATACGTTTTATCTTCTTACGTATGAAAGTCCACAAATGCAACATCATTATTATATATAATCTATAGCCTACTATTGTACATACTTTATACACACATTAAAATGTTTCAAATATAACCCTATAAAGGTGTACTTATATATGAAGGCCTACATGACTTCAAGTCTGTTTATGTCAGGATATTGTAGACTCTCAAATGAAAATACAGTATATGCAGGTAACTTCAGAACCGTTTAATCATCGTAGGTGTGGTTTTACTGGCGGTCTTCCAGTTGCATTACACGTATTTGGCCAGCAGATGGCGCCAGTATGCAGTGAGCGTTTCGAAACACTCAAACACGCTAACAGACGGAATAAAATACAGATTAAACTGACTTAACATAGTGTATAAAATACAGATTAAACTGAGTTAACATAGACTGTATAAATGCAGGTTAAACTGACTTAACATAGACTGTATAAAATACAGATTAAACTGACTTAAATTAAACTGACCCCCTCCCCCCTCCAGGAAGTGGGATCACATTCGGTGATCCCACCTAATAAAACATGAATCATGGTCCTCATATTGTTGGCCTGATAATGATAATGTTTCCGAAAAGGTTACCAGGTATCTTCAGATGTCTAAAGTGCTGTTTGTCTCCAGGAAGAGAGAAGTGGCTCCACGTCGTGTGACTTTGGTTTCGGTTTCCACGGACGTGACGTCATATCCTCCGCTGACGCACACGCACATGCGAACGGCCACGCCCACATATCAGTGTGAGGCAGTGTCGACTTTAGGGTTTCAAACCAGGCGGTGGATTACATCATAATTATCATACGCATTGCATACACCATCATACTTATTTCTCTTCGTAGTGTGTAGTCGTAGTGTGGGGCCTACAACAATACACTAATGAGGATGTGTATTTCTTCAGACATCAAGCCTTAACTCCCATCCCTCCCGGCCGATGTTCAGGACACCACTGATGTCCTCTCCAACATCAAGGAGCACCACCATCTTGGACCTTCATCTTTACTTGTCACTATGGATGTGGAAGCTTTGTATAGGAACATTGATCAGGAGCAAGGCCTCTCTGCCCTGAGACATTATGGATAAACACCCTCACACACACATGACCCCCGCTGACTTCCTGGCAGACCTTACTGACTGGACTCTGCATAATAATGTTTTTTGGTTTCAGGACAAACTATTTAAACAGGTGAAAGGCTACGCCATGGGTGCTTGCTTTAGTCCGTCTTATGCGGGCTTATTTATGGGCAAGTGGGAGGAGGATTTTGTGTTTCATCCTCATAATGCATTCACACACAATAGTATTTGGTGGCACGGTACATAGATGATGTCATGTGGTGGAATGGCATGAAGATGAGTTGCTGTCTTTTCATAGCTCCCTTATCATGCTGATATTAATGTGAAGCTTTCTTTGGATTTTATTAAAGACACAGTTCATTTTCTAGATCTGGTAATTACTAAAGCTGGTAATGGTTATCTTCATACCTCGTTAGGAAGAAGGCCATATAAATACCATACTGCATGCTAAGAGTTTCCATCCAAATACACTGGTTATAACATCCCCTTTGGACAACTTCAAAGGTTGCGTATAATCTGCAATAGTGATGGTGATGGTGATAGTGATGGTGATGGTGGTGATAGTGATAGTGATGGTGATAGTGATGGTGATGGTGGTGATAGTGATAGTGATGGTGATAGTGATGGTGGTGATAGTGATGGTGGTGGTGATGGTGATAGTGATGGTCGTGGTGATAGTGATGGTGATAGTGATGGTGATGGTAGTGATAGTGATGGTGGTAGTGATAGTGATGGTGGTAGTGATAGTGATGGTGGTAGTGATGGTGGTAGTGATAGTGATGGTGGTAGTGATAGTGATGGTGGTAGTGATGGTGATGGTGATAGTGATAGTGATGGTGATGGTGATGGTGGTGGTGATGATGATAGTGATGGTCGTGGTGATAGTGATGGTGATAGTGGTGGTGATAGTGATGGTGATGGTGACTTTAATGACAAGTGTGTGGAGGTGTATAGTCGCTTTAAGGAACGTGGATATTCTCCTACGGTTCAAGACAGAGTTCTTTCTAAGGCTCTCTTCAACAGCATTCCCTCTCCACTAGGAAGCCTATGACTGTTAACATAATGGTCTTTTTCTCTACCTGTTTTAGTACTGAGGCGAACACTATAATATCATCAAAAGGAAGTGGGATCTGATCCAGTGTGATGAGCAGGGCTGGATTAAGATGGCCAGGGGCCCCTAGGCTACAGGCAGGTTGATGTAGGCCCCCCACCCCCCACCATAAAGGACCGGCTTGGCTGAACATAAATATGCTAAACTGGACACTCACCACGGTACTTCCGCCTCTTTTACAGCTATGGGTTTAGACCATGTCCCTTTAACCTCTAGAAGAGGAGATAGACAGACAACACTCAACCAAAAAGAGATGGATCCATAAACTCCAGGCTATGGTGTCTCCCGGTCTTAATGACTATTGATATGGTGTCTTTTTTATAGACCATTATTTTCATTTTATTTTTGTCATTTGCCATGACATGTTTGTTTAATAATGGTTTGATGTATACACTGTCCTCTGGTGGAGACAGACCCATATCGATGATCCTACCCTGAGTTGGCATGACTACCTCACCAGCTGTACGTCATTAGACTATTGCTATATATATATATATATATATATATATATATATATATATATATATATATATATATATATATATATATATATATATATATATATTTAGGGCTGGGCAAGTTAACGCGTTATTATCGCGTTAACTAATGAATTCATCGCCGACAATTGCACAAAGCACTTTGGTCATGTACTTTAGCTAACTTTGCACAACAACTGCATATGGTCATGTACTATTATGTACCTGTCCTACTGCCTGTCCTATATGTCTAATGTGTGTGTCATGTGTTGTGTGTTTTAGTGTGTTGGTCCAGTAGGCCTACCTGTTCTACTGCCTGTGCTATAGTCTAATGTATGTGTTGTGTGTTGGTCCAGAAAATGTAAGGATTTCCATGCTTTCTTTAACTGCAAACCTACGGGTACCAATAAAGTAACCTGAACCTGAACCTGAATTATTTTATCTCGCATTCCAGTTTGAAATACCACCTAAATGCATTGCACTCAGTTGACACAAGCAAATCATTCAAGGAAACAACCAGTGGAGCGAGGCTTAGACTCCGTTAGATACAGCGTGTGGGAGTGGTTTATCTAAGTAGAGGGAATTCAACTCTGACTCTCTTTTTGGAGTGAGACTGTATAAACATGGACTTTACCCCTGGGCATTATAACATGACCCTGCACAGTAAATCCCAGCTTCACCTCACTCTTACAGGGACATTTTGGGACTGAACATAGACTGGTTATGCTGCTCCCTGATAAAAGAAAAATGTTGCCGCTGTTACCTCAGAAATTGCCTCTTTTAATGTTATGATTGTGGCTCAGGATTTATTGGGCTTTTAAAAAAATAATAATAATAATAATAATAATAAAATATATATATATATATATATATATATATATATATATATATACAGTATATATAACAGGATGACATTTTGCCCTTGCAGTGGCAATACTCTTAGTTAAACTATAAGCAAATACAAAACTAGTAATTAGTTTTGTATTTGCTTTGATTACATTGTTTAAGTTGAGAATTACACTAAATATTTTATTTAACTGTATAAAAAAATACTGATGTTAAGTGTTTGCACAACAAATTTATGGCACATTACATGTTTACATTTATAATAAAAGTGCGCTATACGCTACTTTTGAATTCATTATTGGATTTTGCGTATAACAATGTGATTAATCGCGATTAATCACAGGACCTCATGCGATTAACTTGATTAAACATTTTAATCGTTGCCCAGCCCTAATTATAATATCATTCTCACCCAAACATAGTCAGTCATAGTTAGATTATATTATATCATCCCCACCCAAACATAGTCAGTCATAGTTAGATTATATTATAATATCATCCCCACCCAAACATAGTCAGTAATAGTTATATTATATTATAATATCATCCCCACCCAAACATAGTCAGTCATAGTTATATTAAATTGTAATATCATCCCCACCCAAACATAGTCAGTCATAGTTAGATTATATTATATCATCCCCACCCAAACATAGTCAGTCATAGTTATATTATATTATAATATCATCCCCACCCAAACATAGTCAGTCATAGTTAGATTATATTATAATATCCCCACCCAAAGCTAAACTCCAACTCACTTGTGTTGAAATGCAAGACTCAGTGTAGTGAAGTGTGTCTCCAATTCTCAGAGTCATTTAGTCACTGTGGTGAAAGGATGAATACGGTGTCACAAACATACCTTGAATGAACCTTTAATTATGTCTTGTGTTCATTTAGTGGGTTTTGGTTCGTGTTGGGCCTCCATCTTCTTCTGTTCACTTGCTTATTGTGTGTGTGTGTGTGTGTGTTGAGCACCAAAGACTCATTCCTAACACCTACACTACACACAAAGCTGTGTCTCCTTCGCCCTCATCGTGTTGGCCAGGAGGTGAACTGCACCGAGGTGGTTCCACATGCAATAGAGTAATAAAACATGGCTTTGTTAAACCCTCATATCTTACTGTTTAGTCAGCGTAGTCAAAGCATTCATCCAAAGCTACTTACAGTGAACACAGATACATGTGATGAAGGAGCAGGTAGGGGGCATCTTGCTCTATAGGATGCTACAGGTTAAGCTGCGGACATCGGGGATCGAACCCAGCACCTATCAGCTGGGAGTTGAACTCTCTCGGCAGTACACTACACCACTCACACACACGCATGCATGCAGGTATTTTATGAATCACAATTAAACATTGTGGCAGTTTTCCTCTGCCACACGCCACATAAGTGGCTTTTCTGGGGCCCACCAACACAGGACACTCGATGTCGGCTAAAGTGTGCTGTTACTGGAGATGGCAAGATGTTAACAGCCGAGACGATGTTACAAGCTGCCACGACAGCGGCTCTTCTTGAGTGTGTGTGTGTTGGTTTATCCTGGGTGCCATGATTGCTCTCATGCACCACAGGTGTGCAGCCCCACCCAGCCAGAGTCTAGTCAGTGTGACTCAGGCCAGGTGAGGCTGTAAACCAGCCATCAACCACACACACACTCCACAAACATATTCCATTGTACACAATATTTCTACACTCATGGGACAACATGAATTGATAGTAATATCCTCCCTCCACACACTGATGAAGTGGTGAATGGAGACTCCACTGTTGTGTGTTGTGACGTGTTGGAGGACATGTCTCCAGAGGACTGAGCTCACGGTCCCCCAAGCCACCAGTGAGTCCAGGAAGAGCCAGCGGGAGGGACTGAAGACCGGGCCGACGTCAGGGGGCAGGACACCATAGAGACCTGCTGGGATCCAAGGGGCTGGAAGGACATCCAGGTGTGCTGCTAGGAGAACCAACAGAGAGCTGAGCTGTGGAGAAACATCTGCTCAGCTTGGAGGATTTACACTGAACAAACGGGAAGGATCATCCAACACACAACATTCAGTTGGACCCACTGACTGGTTTATTACCATTATGCTTTATGAACAAATACAACACAACAGTAGTCCCTTACATGCACACAATAAACACAAGGACTAAAATAATAGAAGTAGCAGACGTTACACATCCTAAACAGGTGTGCACATATCTTTATGTGGCGGGGGGGTTACGACTGAGTAATGCTGACAACGCCACCCCTAGGACAAGAGCAGGGGCACTCTATTTTACTTAAGAAACGCACGCACAGGCTTGACTTACAGGTATAAAAATATATTCTTTATTTTCATTTAATTAAAAGTTAGTCGCTGTAGGTCGTCAATAAAATAGGACGCCCATTAGTACATTAAACAAAATAAAACAAAAACAAGGGATAAGCCTTGGTAGGTGGGCAAATGAAAAGCAGCCTGGCCGGGCCTCAGTTTCAATATCACGCGTGAGACACACCAAGCTTAGTCAATACTACAATCCACTACAATCCGCACGGGCAATATTGAACCCGGCACACTTCACACATTCCCTACCAGGGGTGATAAACAAAACAAAACCAAACTGAAACACCGGGAGTCTAGCTTATGGGCCCAACCTAAACCTAGGCTGTTAGGGGTAGGAGGGGACGACAAACCAAAAGAAATAAAGTGTAAGTTAACAAAAAGCTAGCCGGTGGTCACAATTAGTCTACCAGCACAAATCTCAAAGTCCACCGACTAGGGGGAAAGAAAGAAACAAAAAAAACACATGAAGTAAACAACCAAATGAACAGAAATACAAAGCGCGTCCTAAAAGCAGCACCTGCACGTATCACATTCACCCCAATCACGAGAACAGCAGCCGACACTCGGATTGCCGGTAGCGTCTATAAACAAAAAAAGGAAATGAGAGACCCAGTTGCGTGATCCATACATATTCGGTCAATAAACCACAGCCAAAACATACCTTGTTCCTCCTCCCATCGGAATCGCTGAACGCAGACCCAGGCTCGTCACTCGCACGGACAGTGTCACCGTCGGCGAGCACTCAACGACCACTAGCCCAAGGAAACACAATTAAATCCCCCGTAGTGCACTGGCCAAGTAACTATCATAATTCCCCAATGAGGTAGTTAAGACATACCTTGCGCTGCAACCCACACCTCGAGACACTGCTGCTACCGGCATCAGGACCCCGTGTGCCTTACCGGCATGAGGACCCCGGGTGCCTTTATACCTGCCTGATCGCAACCGCCCACCTGTCCCACCCCAATTAGGTGACGTCAGCGGTACGGGGAAAGAGAACGTGTAGCAGGGAACATCAGCACGAGAGAGAGAGAGAAGACCTAATCCCACAGGCCACATTTAATAACTGACCATGTTGTGCTGCCGTGTTGTTCCCAACACAACACAAGGAATCAATATTCACTTTAAAGTCCATCACAACATGAACATCATTAGGTTTTCCCATAGACCGCATTTATGAATATAATAGTAATCTGCTTTAAATCAGGTTACATGTTAAGCTCATCAAAATAAAAACTGATATCTGAGCTCTTCAGTACGAAAATGTTGTCCAAAATATCAAACACATTGTAGTACATATTGTATTTTTAGATTCAACATTAATAAATACATTTCAAATTGGAAATTACATCTTTGTGAAACCTGCTTAGTTAACCATATGGATCTTAAAGTCACTTCCTTTCATGGTTAAAATCAATAGATTTGATAAAGGCAAAGGTTGTAGCTTGCTCATGAATGTTAATTTCTCTGCTAGGCTGTGACAAAACCTGCCATGCGGGGTAATCAATACAATATAGAACCGATCATCAACAATAGGTAATCAATACAATAATGAACCGATCATAAACAATAGGTAATCAATACAATACAGATCGATTATCTATTCCTACTTTGGATAGTTTTTGTCTGGTTTACTAAAGCTTAAAACACATCATAGTAAACCATTGGTCATGTAATGACCTGTCTTTTACTACAGTACTACATTTACCATGATAACCATGGCATACTACCAGATTCAATGTTATCCATTCTGCTTGTCCCAGTTATCAAGGACAAAGCTGGAAAAGTTGGTTGCCTGGATAATTATAGACCTATAGCATTGGCCAGTATCTTATCCAAGGTAATGGAAAGACTCCTCCTTGATAGAGTGAGTGGGTATATCTCGTCCCTGGATAATCAGTTTGGATTTAAGCCAAAACATGGCACAGACATGTATATTTATGCTCTTAAGGAAATTGTGAATTTGTAAGGCTAAAAATTCAACCGTTTTCATGTGTTTTATTGATGTCTCCAAAGCCTTTGATCGAGTGAATCACAAACTCTTTATTAAACTACAGCAAGGGGGAGTGCCTGGGTATATTGTGAGGGTTCTTGCCTATTGGTATGCCCACCAGCAGATGCACATCAAATGGGGGGGGGGGGTAGCATATCTGCCCCCTTTAGAGTGTCCAATGGTGTTGGGCAGGGAGGAATTTTGTCCCCTGTCTTATTTAATTTATATATGGATGAACTGTCTAGGAGACTGAATGGTTGCAACACTGGCTGTATGATTGGTGGCATGCTGGTGAATCATCTTATGTATGCAGATGACCTTGTTACTTTTAGTCCGAGTAGTGCTGGGCAGCAGGAGCTTCTTAATATATGCTCTATGGTGTGGAATTTGATATAAAGTATAATTCCAGCAAGTGCTGTTTTAATATGCAGAACAAAACAGGATAGATGGCTTAATTTCCCTGTGTTCAAACTTTCCAATAATTGTCTTGAGGTCTGCAAAAAGATTAAATACCTTGGTCATTGTATTGCAGATGATATGGATGATGATGATGACATATACAGACAGTGTTGTAGGTTGTATGCACAGGCAAACACCATAGCACGTACGTTTAGCTACTGTTCTACTAAAGTTAAAGTGGCTCTGTTCAAAGCTTACTGCACACCACTCTATACTGCCCATCTGTGGTCTTCTTACAAAAAATCCAGCATGCAGAAGTTACAAGTGGCCTACAATGATGCAATGAGAATTTTACTCAGGGTTCCCAGAGGAGGGAGTGCTAGTCAGATGTTTGTATCTGTAGGAATTAGCACATTGAAAGCAAGCAATTTGATGTTTAAGTTTATGCAACGTCTGGATGCGTCCACCAACAGTATCATGGTGGCACTCTCAAATCCCTTCGTGAGCTGCTCCAGATACACATCCAGACTGAGAGTGCATTGGCTGAAATGTCTGCATGTATTTTAATTCTTGTATTTGTTTTTCTTCTTGGTTGTTTGCTTGTTTTGTTTTGTTGTTTTTATCTGTCCTATCTTTCATGGTTTTTGGATATGAGTCTGGCAAATAAAGTGAATTAATTAAATAATAACAATAGGCTCAATGTCAACATGTCCCCTTTTTTCATGTCAGAAATATTACCTGATTATATATTATATATCTATAAACTTAATTAACAGATGTGTTAGTTGTGTGTGCGCACATCATCATTTTTGCTCGAGATGTTTGGCGATGATATGATGATGATCATAAACTACAACCCACACAGAGACACTGAGGAACCAGGACCAGAATATAACCCAAACCCAGGGAGGAGGTCCTCCTGGGTGAATGTGGTCCAGAAGGTGTGGATGTGTGTCAGTGTGTGTGAGGACCCTCCTACACCTGGGGACACTCTGTAGAAGGACAGAGAGCCAGCAGGCCGGTCCAGATACACTCCTACTCTGGTAGAGTCAGGGGGGGGGAGACGGATGTCTGTTATACTACCGTTGTAACAGACAGAGTAACCACCATCATAAGACAGAAGTCTCCAGGACTTGTTGTTCCTTCCAAACATGCTGTCATCACCCCCTCCTCTCCTTGTGATTCCTCTGTATGTCACTCCTATAGCAACATGTCCTCTCCTCTCCACCTCCCAGTAACAGCGGCCAGTCAGACCCTCTCTACACAACACCTGGTCCTGGGAGTCAAATCTCTCTGGGTGGTCAGGATACCGCTGATCCTCTCCAACCCACTTCACCTTCCTGTGGTCCTCAGACAGAGAGAGACGTCTCGAGACTGTGTTTGGGTCCAGTGTGAGTCCACAGGCATCTGAGGGGAGAACAAAACATGATTAGGCGGCTGAAGGTTGGGTCGATTTCCGGTTTTCCGGTCCGGTGCACCAGCCTAAACCGGTTTGATTTGATGCAAACTGACTGAACCGGCATTTGTCATGAAGAGACCAATCAAAAAGTATCCCAGATCCAACTTGTATTGTGTTAGTAATCAGCAGGATGACCACGTGATGAACATGATATGATGTTTAGTGGATGTTGATAGGAAATAAAAACCCGATGTGTCAATGAGTGGTTGAGTGTTGATCACTATCCTCTCTCCTCCTTCTTTAGTGGACCACAGGGTCGGTGACTTAAGAGTCAAGTGGACACCTAGTGGTCTCATCCGGTATACCGGTCCGGTGGCTTCATATCGAACTGGTTTGACTGTTTATACACCGACCATCATCATCACCATCATCATCATCTACACAAACATTAACACAGAATGATAAAAATATATCCTATGATAGGTACTATAGTGGAATAGTGTGCTGTGACTTTTAAAAGCAATATTATTTATAGTTTATAAGATAATTAAAGTTAAAGTTCATTCAAATCCCGTGTGTGTGAGTGGCTGTCTTTGTCAAAACACTGAAACCTACAAAAACGTAACTGTATCTACTCCCACAATATTTACACTTCATACACATATTATACATCAAAATGTTCAGGATGATGAGCTCATTGATCTTATGAAATATCTAGTAATACTTTTCAAGATATTAAACTTTTAAAGGTTCCAATACACAAACATTGTCATCAACTAAACAAACTGAGCTCAGGCTGGAAATTAAGTGTTAATACCATAGAACTGGTTCATACATACTATACATACACATACATGTACACATACATATGTACACATACAGGCTGGAAATGAAGTGTTAATACCATAGAACTGGTTCATACATACTATACATACACATACATGTACACATACATATGTACACATACAGGCTGGAAATGAAGTGTTAATACCATAGAACTGGTTCATACATACTATACATACATATACATGTACACATAAGTACATATAAATACATATACGTAGCTAAACATCATGGTAACATTCATCGTATACATACACCCACAAACATATGTGAATATATGTACACATAAGTGCACATGAGTAGACATATATACACACACAAAAGCATGTAATGGCAGCGTACAAGTACAATTTCTTCAGGAATTGAAAGTTTTCTAGTAATTATCATTATAATATATTATTATTATTATTATTATTATTATATTTTTTATTATCATGAAAAACAGCATCACTCCTAGAAGAAATAGTATTCTAGTTCAAATCTAATATGAAATTGTTGCATTATTATTCATGTTATTGTAATTATAATGTTATGTTAAATATAATAACATGCATTAAATCATTATAATAATAGCAACAATAATAGCATTTTATCATGTTCTGAATATAAAATACACATATAATTACTAGGACTAATAATGTTAATAACAGCATAATTATTATGTTCTCTTATGTCTAATACAATAATGACAGCAATAATAATAATACCCAACAATATATGAATAATTACTTCAAAAATATAATTTATAATAGTAAATAGGCCTTAACAATCATTTTTATAATAGAATACACATAATAACTATGATTAATATTGTTAATATTGTCAGTATCATGATTATTATAATATGAGTATGTCTAATACTAAAAACAATACTACTAATAATCCTCATTATAACAATACTACCTATTGGATTTAGTTATTTTTAATGCCACCTAGTGGAGTGAGGGAGAGACAGCAGGTTTTCAATACATTTCTAACACACATCTCCTCATCTCCATCATCTACGCCTCTACGTTGAAACCACCAAACTGTGAGTCACTTGATGCACTACGTTGGAGCTCGCCCTATACTGGCTCAGAAAACACTTTAAGACGCCACTACACAGTTTATAGAAGGAGGATTCATTGTGATTGGTAACACTATCATTATAAGATACATGAGGTCTTCATTCTGAGTAGGGTTTGAATGAACCTACCTAATTGTCACCTACTGCTGTGTGGATGGATGTGGTGGAATATATGAACTATACACCACATCAAATATATAAGCTTCTATAATATATAGTTCATTAAACAAGCTTTGTATAAAGCATTTGCCCCTAGAAATAGCTCCCTTCCTCTCTCCAATTAAAAGGTGTTAGTAGCATTGGCATCTCCACTGTAGCTAGGAAGTGTGGTACTGAGGCCATGCATCTCCTCACTTCTTTCTTGTGCAGATCCCTTAGTTGTCTTGCATCCTTGCAGACATTTCCACTTCCCCCCATAGTGTAATGCAAATGAACCTGGCCTTGGCCATGGCCAGGTCACTCTCCTCACCTTTTGCTTCCTGTAGGAGCCATTTGTTTATTTATTTAGTTTTTTTTTACTTTTGATTATTATAAGAGTTCGAAATATCTTAATATAGTTTTAAGTTCAAATTATAGAATTGTTTGAATACATGATTCCATATACGTTGTATTAGTGTGCATTCACTGCTGCATGGGTTTCCCCCTATAGGCAGGAAAAATAACCTATTGAAGGTGATGCAGTGACGCAAGCCAGGTGTGGTAGCGGGGTGCATGCGGAAACAGTCATTGACCGTGTCAACGAGCCAACCGTGAACGTGAACGCAAAACACGGATCAAACGTGTCTACCTGGCGTTTGCTGAAAGACAAAGGACTCTATATTCAATGGACTTTACATTTATTGCAGTTTATTGCAGTTTTATGTTTGTTTCATTATACTTCCCTTGTTGTTACTGCCCACGATGTGAAAGTATAAGAGTCATGTCCACCCATTGTCTGTCTGAAGATGTTTGGTTAATGCTCCCATGTGTCTTCCCATGATCATGACTTAAATCAAATACTTGAACTTAGACTTCAATGAAGTGTCCATCTAAATAGTGAGTGTGTGTTGTGATAAATCAAACTAAACAGACACTTACACTTCTGTACACCTGGTTTCAGCCTCCCCACTCCACCATGCTCCACACTGGGGGGGAAACACAGTGAGAGCAGCATGTTGGCTTTAAACATGGAAACATTCACCTTCATCATCTGCTGGATCATCACTTTCTACACAACATGAGTTACAGTTACACTTCATCTAGCAGGTGGTTGAATTCTTGTAGGAGACATTGTCTCACTGAGTGGTGAGCTGTCCTCTCCATACCTGAGAGTGTCCAGTCTCCAGCGTGGATCCTCCAGTCCAGCAGAGAGCAGAGAGTCTCCTGCAGGGTGATTGTAGCTCAGGTCCAGCTCTCTCAGATGGGAGGGGTTGGAGCTCAGAGCTGAGGCCAGAGAGGCACAGCCTTCCTGTGTGACCAGGCAGCCAGACAACCTACACACACACACACACACACACACACACACACACACACACACACACACACACACACACACACACACACACACACACACACACACACACACACACACACACACACACAAATCTATGTTTAGGCATGTGATTTCTAACTTTAATGGATGTAAATCTGTTAAATGTCTTCTGATGAGGAGTCTTGTGGTGGGACTGTTTGCACATTGAGTCCAACTGACCTGAGAGTCTCCAGTCTACAGTGTGGACTCCCCAGTCCAGCAGAGAGCAGCTTCACTCCTGAATCCTGCAAATCATTGGTACTCAGGTCCAGCTCTCTCAGACTAGAGGAGTTGGAGCTGAGAACTGAGGCCAGAGCTTCACAGCATCTCTCTGACAGCTTACAGCCATTCAGCCTTCACACACAAAATAAACAATGTTAGGAACTGGGATGAAATGTTTTATTCATGTTAATGAATCAGATCTTTAAACCATAACTATGTGGTGGAAAATGTTGAATATTATTGTTTTTGTTGTCTGTAAATATTTGTATATTATTATAACTTTTATATTCTAGAATTATGTATATTGTGTTGTGTGTATTGTAATACATGTTATTAGTGAACCTACAGGGATGTTTTGGAGGCTTTGACCACTGGCAGCAGCCTCAGAAGAGCCTCCTCTGTAGCAGAATATTTCTTCAGGTCAAACACGTCCAGCTCCTCTTCTGATGTCAGTAAGATGAAGACCAGAGCTGACCACTGAGCAGGGGAGAGAGATGCTGTGGAGAGACGTCCTGATGTCAGGTACTGTTGGATCTGCTCCACTAGAGAACGGTCGTTCAGCTCATTCAGACAGTGGAACAGATTGATAATTCTCTCTGGAGAGAGATCTCCACTTATCTTCTCCTTGATGTAAGATACTGTTTCCTGATTGGTCAGTGAGCTACTTTCTCTCTGTCCCAGCAGACCTTGTAGGAGAATCTGATTGGTCTCCAGAGAGAGGCCCAGGAGGAAGCGGAGGAACAAGTCCAGGTGTCCGTTCTCACTCTGTAAGGCCTTGTCCACAGCACTCTGGTAGAGAAGGAGGAGTTCATCTATCCTGGAGGTTGGTTGTTCTTGTGAGAGCAGATTGACACCAGTATTGATGAAGGACAGAAAGACATAAAGGGCAGCCAGAAACTCCTGGATGCTCAGATGGACAAAGCAGAAGACCTGGTCCTGGTACAGCCCATACTCCTCTTTAAAGATCTGGGTGAACACTCCTGAGTACACTGAGGCGGCTCTGATATCGATGCCACACTCTGCCAGGTCTGCCTGGTAGAAGATCAGGTTGCCTTTCTCCAGCTGGTTAAAAGCCAGTTTTCCCAAAGAAACAATGATCTCCCTGCTCTCTGAACTCCAGGGTGGATCTGTTTCAGCTCTCCCATGATACTTCCTGTCCCCCTGTATGGACTGAACCCTCAGGAAGTGGATGTACATCTGAGTCACAGTGTTGGGCATCTCTTCTCCTCTCTGGGATGTTGTGAAGAGGTCCTCCATAACTGTAGCAGAGATCCAACAGAAGACTGGGATGTGACACATGATGTGGAGGCTTCGTGATTTCTTGACATGGGAGATGATTTTCCTGGCCAGTGTCTTATCACTGAATTTCTTCATGAAGTATTCCTCCTTCTGTGGGTTGGAGAAGCCTCTCACCTCTGTCACCATGCCAACACACTCAGCAGGGATCTGATTGGCTGCCGCAGGGCGTGTGGTTATCCAGATGCAAGCGGAGGGAAGCAGGTCGCCCCTGATGAGGTTTGTCAGCAGCACGTCCACCGAGGTCGGCGCTGTGACATCAGTCCAGATCCGGTTGTTCTGGAAGTCCAGAGGAAGTCGACACTCATCCAGACCATCCAAGATGAAGACAACTTGGAACCGCTCATACCTGCAGATTCCTGCTTGCTTGGTCTCAATAAAGAAGTAATGAAGAAGTTCAACCAAGCTGAACTCTTTCCCTTTTAGTAAATTCAGCTCTCTGAAAGTGAAGGGAAATGTGAAGTGTATGTCGTGGTTGGCTTTGCCTTCAGCCCAGTCCAGAGTGAACTTGTGTGTTAAGATGGTTTTACCAATGCCGGCCACACCAGTTGTCATTATTGTTCTGATTGGTTGATCTTGTTCAGGTAAGAGTTTAAAGATGTCTTCACATTTGATTGGTGTTTCCTCCTTGGCTAGTTTCCTGGAAGCTGTTTCAATCAGTCTGACCTCATGTTCCTTATTGACGTCTCCACTGCCTCTCTCTGTGATGAAGAGCTCTGTGTAGAAGTCATTCAGATCTGTTGGCTGTCCTGCTTTAGCGATTCCCTCAAACACACGCCTGAACTTCTCCATCAGATGAGACCTGAGTTTACGTTGGCACTCGACAGCAACAGTTCCTGAATGAGAAAACAACAGAAGACATCAGTTAATGGATGGTGCCGTCTAACATCAATATTTCCTGTTAAATTATATTTATTGATTCATTACTTGACTACTTGAAAATATTTCAGGATTATTTTGATATTTCCACAGCAAAATGATTGGTGTAATGCCAGTAGTAGTATTATAAATGTCTTATAACCTGCTAAGCAGTGCTATCATTGTTGTGTATCAGAGGAAAGAGACTTTCTATGCTGATATAACAAGATAGTGTTGCATCTCTTCCACTATGAGTTATTCTGCTGTTGATCTGCACTATATTGTTTAACATTATTTAACCTGATATCCCCACAATAACCCTACATATCTGGATCAAACCATTTAACCTGATACCCCCACAATAGAAATCTCCTATGATCTAATTTAGTTGAGTTCACAGTGTGCTTTGTCTTCTGAGTCTCTTCTTTTCAAATTAAAAGTCTCCTTTGTTTTCAAATTAAGAGCCTTCTCCTTTGAAACTAACAGTCTCTTCTGCTTCAAAAAAATAGTCTTTCTTCTGTTTTCAAAATAAGAGTGTCTTACTAGTCTGTTTCAAAATAAGTGTATCTTCCCTGTTTTCAAAATAAGAGTCTCTGACTGCTCTGTTTCAAAATAAGAGTCTCTTACCGCCCCACAGTGTGTCGGCCAGTTCCTCCTGGTTCATCTCCATCAGGCAGAGCTTTGTGATTTCTACCACTCCCTTTATGGCGCGCCTCCTCTGCTCCTCTTTCTTACTGTCCTCCTCCTCCCTCTGACTCTCTGAGCATTGTGGGTAATCTGGGAAGAGACCCCTCCAGAGCTTCTTCAGCTCCTTGTCTAGAAAAGCGTGTGCGTCCTCCTCAGCCCTCTGGAGCAGAACAAACATCAATGAGAACTTGACTCTGAACTCACTGAGGACATCAGAAGCATCTGTCCTAGATTCACGTCCCGCTGGTCTAAAGAGGGAAGCCTGGAGACCATCAGCACCACAAGAGATGCTTTCTAATGTTCATGTAGAGCTGGACTCAAATGTCTTGTTGGACGTTTACACACCTTGATCAGCTCTGTTGGATACTGCTGTACAGACTGAGCACTGGTAACCTTTGACCTCTCCTGGTGTCGTCTGTGGAGAACACACACACACACACACTTATATTTCTCCTGTCTTATAAACATCAGTTTCAGTAGAGTCTGATAATAACCAACTGGTCTGTTTTCATCGTCTGTTTGAAACTCCTACCTCTCCTCTCTGGAAGGGCGTCCATCTTTAAATTGAGGAGGTTTATCCATAAACCAGTCACTCTTCATGGAGACACAGCTGGGTCCAGGGGAGTCTGCTCTCTCCTGCTGGACTCTTCTAGAAAAACAAGAACCAGGAATTATGGATGTTTGATGCGGATGACCGCTTTGGTCAGCTTATTGGAGCAGGATGAAGTCAAACATGGTCCAGTTCTTGATTTGAATCTGAACACATCCAAGACCAAATAAGTGATTTGAGATTTTAGACGTGATGCTCCACCACCCACTCTATCTAGGATCAGAGAAGATTGATGGAGTAGAAGTATCTTGGTCTTATTCTTCTCCCCTTATTCTTATTCTTTTTATTTTTGTACTTGATTTTTTGATCGTAAACATATTAATCTATACCATTTTTAACAGTTTCTAAAATAATAGAAACCTGTCCCAACACTGCTCATGGTTAATGGTTTTAATAAAGAAGAGTTTTAATAATGAATGTTGTGGAGGGTTTATGTGGAGTGTGTGTTGTTGATGGCTGGTTTACAGCCTCACCTGGCCTGAGTCGGACTAATTGGACTCTGGCTGGGTGGGGCTGCACACCTGTGGTGCATGAGCAATCATGGCACCCAGGATAAACCAGCCGTCAACACACACACTCCAGGAGGAGCACTGTCATGACATGTTGTACCACCAGCTCGGCGTATACCATCTGCCTTAATCTCCGAATAAACACCTTGAACAACATCTACCCGTGTCCTGTGTCGGAGCCGGACCAACCCTGCCACACTGGCGCCCAGTGTGGCAGGGTTGTCCATCCACACGCCACCTAAGTGGCTTTCCTTTGGGGCCCTCCGACACAGGACACGGGTAGATGTTGTTCAAGGTGTTTATTCGGAGATTAAGGCAGATGGTATACGCCGAGCTGATGGTACAACATGTCATGACAGTGCTCCTCCTGGAGTGTGTGTGTTGACGGCTGGTTTATCCTGGGTGCCATGATTGCTCATGCACCACAGGTGTGCAGCCCCACCCAGCCAGAGTCCAATTAGTCCGACTCAGGCCAGGTGAGGCCGTAAACCAGCCATCAACAACACACACTCCACATAAACCCTCCACAAATGTATTTAGCAGCTGTTTCATTTAAAAAAGGCAAAAGATACCAAAAACCTCTACCTACGAATAATAACAGGTTGGACATTTAATAACCATGAATACAACAGGTAGCCACCTTTTTCCTTTTCTGGCGACCCTTGACCCACAATAGCACCTGTGTGATGTCTCTTCGGGTGAACAGCGCTGGTCCACAAAGCTCAAACCACCTCTCTTCGCTTTGTGATCATTGGAAGTAGTCATCTGAAACGTTTAGGTTGCGTAACCGAGTCGGACTCTACCCGATAAGTGGATCTGAAAGCCACTGACGTTCATGCAGCAATCCTACATGATATCGTAGTTTTGTCCTTTGCGTTACTAAATAACGCATTTGTTTTAACGAATTGAACCGCTTCAGAAATTAACATTTGAATTTCCGTATGAATCTGCTTCTTGTTTGTGTCGTGGTACAATATTGATATATTTTTGGGGTTTATTGTGTCTATATGGTCTGTAAAACAAATTGCCTCTAAGAGGACATCACATTTTTCAAAGTCAATAAATGATGAATCTTTATAATCTTTGATAAACCCTCACCTCTTCTCAATAGACTGATTGCCATCTTTAAACTTAAGAGGTACTTTGATAGACTGGTCACTCTTCATGGAGACACAGCTGGGTCCAGGGGAGTCTGCTCTCTCCTGCTGGACTCTTCTAGAAAAACAAGAACCAGGATTTATGGACATTCGATAGATGTTATATCTTTATAATGTCTGATAAATCCTTACCTCTTCTCAATAGACTGATTTTCATCTTTAAACTTAAGAGGTACGTTGATAGACCGGTCACTCTTCATGGAGACACAGCTGGGTCCAGGGGAGTCTGCTCTCTCCTGCTGCTCTGGGCTTCAACACACACACAGCTTTTACTCAGACTAATGATGGTGTGATGATATATCACTGCTGAGCTCTGAGATGGACAACAGTCACAGACAGTTAGAGATCCTCTTCTTACCTCTTAGCTCTGCTGTGGCGGCCATGTTCCCCAGACAGAGTGGTTTTAGAGGGAGGACCCCCCTCCTCTGTCTCCTCATCCATGGGGCTGTTGTCTGTCTCTGTTTACTTTGGACGAGAGGCAGGGTGGTCTTTCCTACATGCAGATTCATAGTCCCTCTCATTATCAATGAGGGGAAAGATGTGGAGATGCTGCCCCGACATTTCTAATAACTAATAACTATTTATCATTCCACACACTACGTCTCTAAGGGCCTCAAATGTGATCAAGATCAAGTTCAAGTTCACCATGCGGATATCATACCCTTCCCTGAGCTGGTTAAACCGCTCTAAAGGCATGACCATATATGGACTTCCTCATGTCGTGATGCAGGCCCACAGAGAACAAGACCCAACACACGATGGCGTTTAAACACCTTCACTAGCCAAGATGGCGGTCTTCCTGACTAATAATAACATCATTAATCATTATAATACAATTATAAAGACTGTACACATTCCTTTGTACCTTTAAAGTCATCCAAGGACTGATTTAGGATAAATCCTAAATCAGAAGAAAAGTATTTTAACGCTAACCGGGTGCTTAACTCCATATAAATGCAAGAGATTTTAAATAGGCTACAGTTTAAAAATGTACATAAAATATTTAATAACGTTTTTAACTGTACGTCTTCACAGAAAAAAAGCAAACAACCTATTGATATGATATATAAGTGTATAAATGATACATATTTATGATATATATCACAGATGAGAGTTGACTACAGTACCTTAGTCGTCTTCCTGCTGTAATAAAGTGCGCAACACCAAACTGTCTGACTCAGTAACAAGGAAATACGATGTTATGAACCAACCAGTTTGTCCAGTTCCTCTCCCAGTTTATACTCCTCCAGATAACATCTTATAGGCTGCTGTACCATGACTTCACTCAGTGATGAAGAATAATCGCTTTATTATTAAATATGAACGATAGACAGAGAGCTCTGATAACAAGGAGACACTTGATAGTTCAAACAGCAAGTAGAGACTCTCTCCCAATTTACAGTAGAACCAACAGCAACATAGATATCATGCCATCAATAAAGAGAAATAAACGTAATGAATAGAAAACCATGAAGTAGAAAATGCCTTGTCTACCCAAAGCTTATTACTACTATTTCTAGTGGATCAGTGAGACCTCAGGAAGAGAAAATCTTCAGACTTTTTCTTCCTCATACCAAAGCTGTTGCTGCCACACCTCCATGTAGCATCCTCCTCTAGCGGTCTGAGCTCTGTCTGCTCACACACTACTGAACACCTCCATGGAGAATCCTCCTCTAGTGGTCTGAGCTCTGTCTGCTCACACACTACTGAACACCTCCATGTAGCATCCTCCTCTAGCGGTCTGAGCTCTGTCTGCTCACACACTACTGAACACCTCCATGTAGCATCCTCCTCTAGCGGTCTGAGCTCTGTCTGCTCACACACTACTGAACACCTCCATGTAGCATCCTCCTCTAGCGGTCTGAGCTCTGTCTGCTCACACACTACTGAACACCTCCATGTAGCATCCTCCTGAATATAAAGACTCATTTATATGAACATTCAATGTGTCGATGTGAATGTATAAATCAATAGAATCAATACAATAGATGATTTCTCTTCTCAGAAGAGCAATCAGAGTACAAAGTGACAAAGTGTCTTTTGCATCACAGGCCGATTAGTATCTGTGGTGACGTGACGCCTACAGCGTTCACTCTGTACAAACAACACACACCTTGAATTGTCCTAGACTGAGGTATTGGTCTGGATCTGGTCGGGTTGGATTCTTGTTGTTTCTTTTCCTTCATAGCAGCAGCTCACCAGATAAAAAGGACGAGCACAAAGCGCTCGGTTTGACCTCTTCAAAAAAACAAACCTTACTGTACCGATAGTGATTTACTGTTGCCCTTTCTTCTAACAAATGTACTTATTGTAAGTCGCATGTGACAAAAGTGTCTGCTAAATGCCCTAAATGTAAATGTTCCCCATAACTCACCCCTGACCTCTTCCCCCTGATCCTTCTGGCCCCTCATCCCATCCCTCCCATTGGCCCTCCCCCAGCCTCACCCTGACCGTGCTTCCTCAGAGTCAGAATCAGAAAACTGTTACAGGCAGGCAGATGGACGCTCGTCATTCGTTTTAGTGTTACATAACGGCAACAACAACCTAACAAATAATCCACAACAGAGCCTCATTCTCAGAGCCACACACACACACACACACACACACACACACACACACACGTGTTTGGAAACAAGAAATTGTAATGACTGAAAAGGAAACAGAGTAGGACCTGAGTCAGGCTGTCTGTTGAAGGCATTATAATAATCAATACTGAACTGAAGATGATTATTGGTTTGTTAGGACTACTGTTAGCTGTGCATCGCTGTACCTGTACTCCACACTTTACACCCAAAGTTAACTCCAACTTACTACAATTGTGATGAAATGCAAGACGCAGTTCAGTGACAACAAGTGTCTCAAATTGTCTAACTGAGTCATTCAGTCACTGTGGTGAAAGGATGAATACGCTTCAAGAAACCTACTCTGAATGAACCTTTATTATGTCTTGTGTTTATTTAGTGGGTTGGGTTTATGTTGGGTCTCTACCTACTTCTGTTCACTTGCTTAGTGTGGCGTGTATGTGGCGTGTGCATGCGTGTATCATTGTTATTATTATTGTAAGGGAGGGGTTTATCCAAGCCTGTATTATAATGACCAGGGGGTGACCAATAGCGCCAGGAGTCACTGCTATTCACATGTGAATCCTGACACTATTGATATAATCTAATCTATATCTGAATCATGCTCTCTCTCTCTCTCTCTCTCGCCATGCAGGCGGAACACAAACACCCACCGCACTCACAATCATGAGCAACGACAAACCGACAATACAAACACATTTTTTAAACACAGTTTCATTTGACCTAACATGTTACTGCCCGGGTGTAAAGCACTGCTGTACTTCTCCACGCTGTCATGAACACCATCGGTCAGACAAGGAAACACACCTGGAACCCAGTAATGGCCATCTGCTGAAGTTCAGAAAACAATTAATAACTAAAGACGATTCTTGTACACACATTACAAACATTCAAATGACAGTCTGTCAAACACACAACATTACAACCAACATATTCAAGTGATGGGCAAGAGGGTCTAAACACCTCAAATAAGCATTAAAATGCTGTCATGACAGAGGCTCTCTCCCTGAGTGTGTGGTGATGGCTGGTTTATCCTGTGGGTCTTGACTGGGGTTGCCAACCGTCCCTTGAAACATGGAATCGTCTCGTATTTAGAAACAAAAGCACGCGTCCGTATCGAGATGAAAAGGGACGCTCTTTGTCCCGTATTACTGTGAGAGTCAAAAAATAGTAAGTAAAATGACCAGAGCCATTGAAAGGGAGAGTTGTTGATCTCGCCGCCACGCGATCATGTGGTTCATGTAGCTCTCAACAGGTCCAAACAAATCCACACTGTCAACCTGTTTGAATGGTTTTCAGCGGGATGGACAGCAGCAGTCCCATATTTACAGCAATGTTCAGTAAATATTAACGCATAATGTGCAATATTCAATATACATAATAGCATTTCTGGGGAGTGGCGGGTCAGACAGCATTGCATGTCTCTAATGCATACATACTGTAAATGTATTCATTTACACAGTAGTATGCATTCATATTTTGTTCATGCTTCTATGGTCATAATTACTCACATCCTAATGTTATGTTAGCTCGAGGTATGATTACGAATACGATGTTCACACTATAGATCAGACAGTAGTATAAATGTGAATACACTACTGTCTATAGTGTTTATATCTGTTACATTTCCTAGTGTTTACATTTCATACTGTCCATACTGACTGTTTGAAGGGCGGGGCGGATAAAAAAAATGGGCTCCTACTGCACGACGTGGGGCCCCACCAGCGTACAAACAGCTATGATGCATATGTATGATGAAGTAGTCTTCATCCTTGATTAAGATTAACATTATGTTATCAGGCGACCCAGATTAAAAGTATAACCACACCACTATGATAAAAACACAGGAAACTAAACCTTTAAAATGTTTATTTCACAAACAACTCTCAAGCTTTAACAGTAGAGGTGACATGACTCTCTCTCTCTCTCTCTCTCTCCCTTTGTCCCTCCATTCTCTCATCCGGCATAGTGATCAACTTAACTGAAAAGAAGACAAACGTACACACGTCTGATGTTGATGACCGCACACTCTACAACTGGACAGACGGGTTTAAGGAATCTGAACGATGCTGTTCTAATCTCTGTCTGTCTCTGTCTCTATCTGTCTATCTGTCTCTCTCTCTCCCTCTATTCTCTCTCTCTGCGAGACAAGCCAGTACATCGCTAGCAGTGAGAGGACTTACCTTTATCCTTATCTCCTCACTGTTGCAGCTTTGGACCCAACGTTTCAAAGCGCTGCCTCCCGCAGCATCACATTTTATCCACTAGAGGGGCACTTCTCCATTAGAGGGGCACCTATTTGGGCATTCATCATGTTTTCTCACAGCACTACATCCCATTTTCCCTACTGGAAAGGGCATCACCCTTTGGGACACTGTCACGTAGGGGCGGCATAGAGGGCACTTCATAACGGCACCCTTTTCCACTGGAAGGGCACCCATAGGGAACGTCAAGTGTAGACCATTGTAAGGGCACCTTATAGGGCACTGCATGTTCTCCACTAGAGCACTCATTAAAGGACAATTCCGGTGCAAAATGAGACCATATGATCATAACACATGTCCACCGAGTTGGACCGTTCTCTGGGATCAGTTTTCATTCTAGTCGAATGGAACCAAAGTTCTCGAAAACTGCAATTTAGCTTATACCGCTAGCTAGGGCTGAACGATATATCGTTATCGTATCTATATCTCGATATGAACATTCAAGATATTAATATCGAATAAGCAACGATATAAACGATATACCGTAAATCCTCTAATATAGGCCCGGGCCTTTTTTTTACTCAAGCGCATCGCGGCCCAGTATTGAAATATTCAGAATGCTAAAAGGCCCAAACGGTTATTAAAGCCAGAATAACAGGGTCATAGTGGACATTACATTACATTACATTACATTTAGCAGACGCTTTTATCCAAAGCGACTTACAATTGAGGAAGACAATCAAGTTTCAGTAACATAAGATTTGACATGGTTACTATAGAACATTAAAGACAAAGGCGATCCAACTTCAATAGCATAAGAGTGATCAACATAGCTTCAATAACAGTGAACAGAGTGAACATCATGGCTTCATCAAACATTGTTTACAAGTGCTCCCCCTCCCCTCACAGAGAATCCCTTGCGCACCCAGATGTAACGAAATGCCCAGGGGAGTAGCAGGTGATAAGCGCTACTGCCTGAGACTGGGTGCCATGTTAATCAGAGCGCTTGGTGATGTCACGCGGCCCAAACCTCGCACATCTTAGGCGGGGGAGGCCCGGTCAAAATGGGCACTGCGACTCAGCCTCCCCACGAAAGACGGGGGAAGCCAATTAAATATGCCCTGCTATCTAACTTCAAACTAGAACTTGCCCTTTTTGAACCATTCATATGTTGCCTGTCCATCACCATGCCTTTCACCCCCATCTAGATTACCAAACTGGATAATTCCATAGCATTAATGAATAAGTATTCCATATGACATAAGAAATATAACTTTTTTTTAATAAACTACACATACCCACTTCACTTGGGAATCGAACGCAGCACGCAGAATCTCAAGACTGACGCGCTACCGCCACTCTACCGCTCATTCACGTATACAGGTGTTTTCTTTTACCTACAAGTTGATAACTTGCAACTTGACAGTTTGTGTTGGCAAAAAGTTGGGAAACACCACGAACATATTTAGCAGTGTATTTAGGGCAGCAGCTACAACCTCGCGTATCGGAAGGCACCTTTTTGCTTATACGTTCGGCATCACCAACTGTATGCAAATATGTACCCGTGGCAACAAATCGCAGTGAAACACAGACACACTGCGCACGGCTTCTTTTTGTAGCATTGCCTTCATAAGGTCCAACAAGGCCGATCTTATAGCGAATACCCTCTGATGAGAACCTGTATCTCTCATAAAGAATATCCTCTGATGAGAACCTGTATCTCTCATAAAGGGATCGGATCTGTCCCGAAAGCGGCGCTCAGCTTTAAGAAGCCGATCTAATCGGAAAGTCTTAGCTGAAAACCTCCTCCCGACCAGGTTTGGTTGCCAGCATAAGTTACCATGGTGATATAGCGACGCTAAAAGAGAGCGACTTTCGTAGGACAGCTAACCCAGGCTTTGAGCGCAACATACCTCGCTAACCCACTAATCGAGCTTCGTAGTATACCCCCCAGGGGTTTATGCCACGCTGTGCCTTGAACTTGAGAATGGGGACAAGCCTGCTTTTATCAATGTAAAGGGACTGCAACGATACTCTTAATCTAGGGTGAACCATAGAAGCTGCCCGGACATTGCTTCTTCTTTGTTTGAGTTTGCTGCTCGTTGTTTGACTTGACGCCATGTTTAAAAACCTGCAAGCTCACGAGGGGGGTTGTGAGAGATTCAGGTATCCACAAGTTTCCGCCGCCCCGTGATGCTTTGTTTCTTGCGACATTTTGGACTCGCCCACTCTGTCAAGGAGACGTGAATTATGTTTTGGCCTACACACCTTTTCAAATATCGGAAACTGATCATTGATAAGGGAAAAAAGATATCATACATCAGGAAAAAATAATTTTCCTCGGCCCTCCCCCCCAGGCCAAAAATATTCTCCTGGGCCCTCCCCTAAGGCTTAAAAAAATTCTCCTAGGCCCTCCCCCCCTGACGACCGGCCCTCCCCCCCCCCCCCCCCCGGTAAATATCGTACAGTCCCTTATTGAAAAAGTACAGTTATCCTAACATATGGTATGCATACAGAACACCAACAACAAATACCGGTAATTCAGCCTAAATTAACAAAAACGTAGCAAACATACCAGTAGTGCATTGTAAACACTTTGAAGTTAAAAACCATAAAAATCCTCCTCATCAGCTGCCATGGTAAACAAAACAACGTTAGCCTACCAGTGACTGAAGTCCCACGTGCTAGTCAAGAGCGAGGTGATTGACCAGGCAGGCCACCGTAGCGGCTTGGATTCGTTAGCAAACATTGCCCCCCTGTGGTACTTGCATGTTACTTACCATCACAAGCATATTGTTGAGGCCTGCCCAGAAGATCGCAAGTTTGCGGGAGCTTTTGACTGCCAGATTTCTGAAATGAAAATCGGGGACATTTTCAATGCGGCGGTGAAAAATCATTAAATATTATCATTATGAAATAAAAAACTGGGACAAGTACTTTTTCATGTATTTTAACCAGCTTTTATTACACAAAAGGTTCCACAAAAAGGAAGACAAAAATATCAATATAAAAAATAAAATAAAAAAACTGATGGAACTGACGGACTCCTCATTCATCCACCTCCGCCTCAGGAGCCTGGGTAGAATAAGAGCAGAGGAGAACATGAGAAAAACTGCAAGAACAGAGCCAATAGTAATAGTTTGTTTCTTAAAGAAATAACATCAGTTTTGGTGATATACTTATATATTATATAATTTAGTCATTGTGCTCTTTTTTTAATCTGTTCTATGTAATTGCCTCTGTTTTGAAATGTGCTACATCAGCGGTTCCTAAACCTTCCAGACCATGTACCACTATGTCCCATGCAACACTCTGTGAACTCACAAAAGTCACTCATCAGGGGGACAGACTACATTCACAGTTCCAGTATAGAAATTGCGCTCATATATTATCTGTTTCTCCTTCTGTCTCCTCTCCTCTCTCACTTTGTCTCTCTGTCTCTCACTCATTCCCTCTTTCTCTCTCTCCCTCTCCTTACCTGACTTGCATATTTCTCAGAAGAATGTATTTTCTTCTGGATGGCTCTGTCTTTGGCCAGCATCTCCATGAACTTCTCACAAGGGAGGTTGATGTTTGTCTTAACAATAAGAATGGCCTTGATGGAAGGAACAGTGAACCTATTTCTGCTGTCTGTCCATATATCATTCATTTGAGAGAACACCCTCTCTACTGGTGCATTACTGCCGGGTAAGCACATGACAACAGACACTAATCTTGCCAGGTTAGTGTGCGGGATGTCATTTTCTTTGAAGTGGGTAAATACTGTGCTCCATCTCTGACTGAGTGGTGTCTCAAATTCTCTCTTGTGATTCCCCCTTTAGGAACTCTTGCAGGGCAGAAACCTCATCAAACAAATCATCTTCTTTGATTTTCACATTGGGGCACTTTTCCTGCAGTGTGGCTGTTGCCTTCTGGATCTCTTCGCGCAGAGGTTTCTTTTTTAAAAGGAGACAGTGCAAGTCATTTAAATTGTCTGTGTGCATTCCCCAAGCTTGCAAGTAGTTTACAGCCGTTGTGAAGAAAGAGTGAGCTGTCTTGAGAACGTTTTCTTTAGTAATTGCTGCATTTCCCACAAGCTCCCCCAGCAGTCCTCTGGCCAGTACTGGAATGAAGCTGTCGTCATGTCTTGCTGTCAATTTTACCTCCACCTCTCTCAGGATTGCAGCTGACTCCACAGCACAGCGGTCCTGGCCTTCAAGCTTCTTGATGGTTTCACTAAATATGGCCAGGCTTCCATGGGCAAAGGCAAGCCACAGTTCAGTCAGTGGATCTTCAAACATTCTTCGCAAGACAACAGGGCATTTTTCTTCAGAAAGAAAAAAGGCTTTAAGTGGTGCATACATTTTAAGCACTCTTTCTAGAGCAGGGAGCATGGACAGCCAGCAAACGTTGCTGTGTCCTCCTAAGATGTTCTGATACTCTTGGCCAACAAATTCACAAAAGCTCTTCAATCTTTCCACTCCAACAGTGTAAATATGAAAATACCCAAATATCTTTGTGAGCACGTACTCTACATCAATGGGAAGGGTATCCATAGCTGTTTTGGTTGCATTATGGACGATGTGGGCAGGACAACCCAGGCCAATCACCTCCCGCTGCAGTGCATTTTTCACTTTGGTGTGGATGTTGACTCTCCCCACCCTATTCAGCCCGCCAAAGTTGGTGTTTGTATTGTCAGCAGAGAATGCCACTACTTTATTTTCCAGTGAGAATTTTTCAATCACCACCATGATCTCAGCTGCAAGTTCCTCTGCCTTTTCCCCTTTAAGTTCAACAAAATCAAGTAATTTTGTTTCTATGGACATGCTGCCATCATTTGCTTTGCAATACCTGACAATTAATGGCAGCAGCTTCACATGTCCATGATTGGATGAATCAATAGACAGGGAAACAAATTCAACCTGGACTAGGTCCCGTCTTACCATATTGGTTGCCCATGGTGCAAAGACGTTATTCACTATGGCTTCACCTTTGGTCCGGGCACATGTAAACTTTGGCTCATAAAGCTTCTTTGTCAGTTGTGCTGTGCAGTCCATAGACCGGTAACTATGATTGTGTTTCATAGTGTGGTACACCAAGATGCCCTCCTGCACAGCTAACTCAAACTCCTTTTGGGAAGGCTCTGTCTTCTTATAGAATGTGGTGATAGAGGGCGTAACAGCATTGGCAGTCAGACCTTTTTTATGTTTTTTTGACTGCTGATGCTCCACCACAGAATATCTCCCCCCACTGGCAATTGAAAAAGAAGACTGGCAAAGGGTGCAGTGGACCACTGTGTCATCTTGGCCTGGGCGACAGGGGCGTATAAATGGAAATTCTTCCTGGATTTTTTCGGTAAAATGGCATTTGCGCTTCTTTGAAAGAGCCATCTTCTCCTCTACTCTTCTTGCCTCTCCTTGTCTCTTTTCTCTTCTCCTGCAATTCTTCACCCTTCTTTCTTCTCTCCTTAGCTTCACTCTGTTGTTTACTTCCTTATTTCTGCCTTTACACACTATTCTCCTGCTCTTTTCCTCTTCTCTCCTTCACTGTTGTTTACTTCCTTATTTCTGCCTTTACACACTATCCTCCTGCTCTTTTCCTCTTCTCTCCTTCACTGTTGTTTACTTCCTTATTTCTGCCTTTACACACTATTCTCCTGCTCTTTTCCTCTTCTCTCCTTCACTGTTGTTTACTTCCTTATTTCTGCCTTTACACACTATTCTCCTGCTCTTTTCCTCTTCTCTCCTTCACTCTTTACTATCAGTCTCTCCTCTACTTGTCTTCTCACTAATCTACAACAGAGCAACATAGAGATGATATTGTCATCTCATGGTAATCTAATATAACAAGTTACACCTTTACTAACAACAGTGACATAAAAAAACAGTGACTCAGGGCATCAGCTAATCAGATGGTCTGCATTTATAACTACTACAGTCATGATTACCCACACATCACTGTCTGGTGCCAGCCCAACACAAAATACAGCAGTTAGCTTAACACACAACTAATACACCACTGACTTATTATTAATTAATTTATTATTGTAACAGAGTCTCATGTCCCCTACAGGAAAATCATACGCTACCAAAGCAGTCTTCCACCTCCCCCTCTTCCATAACAGACCCACATACAATGTCATCACCTGGTAGGCTATGCTAATATTAACGTTACAGCTTCACTGACAGATATGAAAACTGTCATAATGTTAACGTTCACTGACTTTTATAACGTTACGTTAGGTCTTCAGTTCAGATAAACAATCACACTTACTTTAACCGACGTTACATCACTTCACACACACACACACACACACACACACACACACACACACACACACACACACACACACTCACAGCCAAGTCTTCTGCCAGTTACACAAAATACCGTAAATAAGTTCATACACAACATACCATTCATGGCGGCCGCTGGTCTCCTTTTCTGTCCTTTTTCCCGCCTCTAGATTGTGTTGTTGTTGACGCTGCTGCGTCTGTACGTCATACGACGTCTTCTCTGGCGACGCGTTATTAAATGGATACCGTAGCAACAGGTGTTTGAGTCTGCGCGCATTTTTCCCCCATTCAGTGTCAATCGGGGACATTTTCGGGGACAGCTTTCACCGGGGACAGGTCACCCAAAACGGGGACTGTCCCCGGAAATCGGGGACGTCTGGTCACCTTAATCTAACCGCCTACTATATTTCTCATCATTTTGTTATTTTGTATTTTTTTTAAATAACAAAATGATTTATAATATTGCGCATACCATATTTCTTCTTGATATTACCCTAGGTCAGGGGTTCTCAACCTTTTTCAGGCTGGGCCCCCCCTAACCTGGTTCATTGCAGTCGCCCCCCCCCCCCCCCCCCCCCCCCCCCCCCCCATTGTTGAGGGGGGGGGGGGGGGGGGGGGGGGGGGCGCGATCGTAAAACACTCCTCGGACCTATATGGGGGTATTATTGAGACAATATTATTTGTGTGTGCGTATCTCAATCTGTGTACCGGTATTCACATGTGTGTGTGCGTAATAAGATTTGTGTGTCTTTATTCACATTAGTGTGTTTGTGATAAGATTTGTGTGTCTGTATTCACATTTGTGTGAGTGTAAAAAAATCTGTGTGTCTGTATTCGTTTTGCAAGTAAAGTGTACACACATCTGTGAATGTGTAAACATATCTGTACATGTGTACTGAGATCTGTAAATGTCTTCAGTTATAACTCAGGCGGGAGCTCTGATTGGCCGACACACAAATCTTATCAAAAACACACAAATGTGAATACAGACACACTGATTTTTTTCAAATGTGAATACAGACAGACAAATCATATTACGCACACACAAATTTGAATACACACAAATGTGATTACACACAAATCTTATTACACATATACAGATTGAGATACGGGGGGGGGCGCACAATAGTAACACCGCGGACCTACGGCCGAGGGGGGGGGGGGGGGGGGGGGGGGGGGGGCGCAATAGTAACACCGCGGACCTACGGCCGAGGGGGGGGGGGGGGGGGGGGGGGTGCGCGCAATAGTAACACACCGCGGACCTACGGCCGACGGGGGTGGGGGGGGGGTGCGAGTCATTTTGTACCCACCACTGGGGTCCGCCCTTTATTACGACAGCCCGTTATTACGACAACCCTCCATTACGACATCCCGTCATTACGACATGCCTCTATTTAGACATGCCCCTAATCCGATCTTTTTTGGTACCGCTATTACGACAATTTGGTACCGCTATTACGACAATTAGGCCTACTACAATTTGGTACCGCTATTACGACAATTAGGCCTACTTTTCATAGTTGTGCAATAGAATAATAATAATAGTTATTAATATGACAATTAGGCCTACTTTTCATAGAAAGTGCAATAGAATAATATTAATAGTTATTAATATAGAATAAATGTAGGCCTACCTCTATCATCCCGCCCGCATCCGATCTTTTTTGGTACCGCTATTACGACAATTAGGCCTACTTTTCATAGAAAGTGCAATAGAATAATAATAATAGTTATTAATATAGAATAAATGTAGGCCTACCTCTATCATCCCGCCCGCACCCGCAATGAGCTTCCATTTGCATCGCGAGTGCAGACCTCTACTCCAAACAATGTTTTTCACAATAATTGATATCGGCACACATTTCAGTCAAAAACTAGGTGATTTTGAACCGGCCATGTGAATAAATGTTAGGCCTACACATTATGTAAAAGACAGGGAGCTCTCCTCATTTTTATTCAGCTCTCAGGGGGAAAAGGTTGAAACTCCATGCATCAAACAAACTCTGTGCGTGCAGGCCAGCAGTCTACTTAAAAATATATAAGAAGAAGCACGAATAAAGCTCTAGGACCTGAAATTTGGACTTGTTCGTTAGAAATCAATTTAATTAGAATTATGGACTGCCTTTGAATGAAGTTTAATCGGACTTTAAGTTGATTGAACAAAGTTTCAAGGTGTAGGCCTACCTTTTTTTGCGCTGTGGAAGCCTAATTTAAGAACGGCGAAATAATATTTTTTGAAAAGGATACTCTGATTTTGTTATGAAGATTGTTGCTTTTGGATTTGATATGGATAGGCTAGTCCTATATATTACCAACTAGGGGCAGCCTCGAAGTTGGATGATTGGCTCTTTTTAGAAATTGTTTTCCCATGTATTTGTCACACCCATGCATAAGCTGCGTGTATGCTAAGTCCAGAACATATGGGTATAATCACATTAATTAATTAATTTAAAGTACAATGATAATGACAAATATTAATGGCCTCATGTCGGAATGGCAGGACGTTTGAAAAAAAGTAAAGTGCCGCTACTCAGACAATGGGGGAAAAAAATTGTCGCAGTAGTGGGACGCTTGGAAAATAATATTAATGCCGCCACTCCGACCACTAGACGTCAATGTCTAAGTAGCGGCATGTCGGAATAGCGGCATGTAACCCCCACCACTTTTTTGCTTGGCTTTAAAAAAAGCTCTGATGTCCAGTCCGCTAGCTCTTTTGGACATGATGATGAGGTCTTTCTCTCAGTCGTTAATCGCGCTCCTTTTTTAAAAAGAATGTCGTGACGTGAATATGTCCCCTCTGCGGCACCGTAGTTTGTTTTTATTTATTTATTAAGGCTGGCTTTACACGACAACGCTCCCGGGTGAAACCGACAAAATATTTTATCAGATGTGCCTTTCGTTTAGACGGCGACAGCATTTTTGCGGCTTAAAAACGCAAAAAAATGAACCCACCCTCCAGAGTGGAAATCTTAAAGACGCTCCACCGTCGCGTTCCCGTCTATAGGGTTGAAAACGCAAAAGTGTGCTCTGAGTTGCTCACGCTGGCTATCCTCGCTTACGCGTTGGCGTCATATACACGTGCAGTACAGCCAATGGCATGCATACTACATCAAATTTCACACACTTTTGCGTCACCGTGTGCATGCAGATTTCCACCCAAAGACGCTCGTCTAAAACGCAAAATAAAAAGTGGGAACGCAACGCCACTTTTGCGGATTGTGTTGAGATCGTTGTCGTGTAAAGCTGAGCTGACCGCTCAGCATTGACAGGAAACAAGGCATCTTATGATCATATCTATATGCTACCAAGTCTTTACTTCTGATGCAATGAGCCGAGGTGTCAGGCGAGCAAGACATCGATTTTAGCCTATACAGCAGGTTGCTAGTGCCATGGCCCATGGACTATATCAAAGTGATAACCTGTAGAAGAACAAATGTATGTTGTACACAGCATGGATATGCAGACCACCACTGACACAAAGGTAAGACGCGATATGTTTATTACTTATTTGCTGGTGTTGGTGTGGCTAGGTTTTGTCTTGTGCATTTTGCACAGAAGTGATGGCGGGCTATTTTAACTCTTCTCATCTCTTGTTGCAATTAATGTTAGCCTTAGCCACCAACTGAGTTATGGTTTGCAATCGTACAGCAAGCATTGGTGTTGGAGATGATCACTCATGGATAGTCGGTATCTTGTTTAATTATTGTTTGAATCTATTGCTGAATTCTGGAATAGTTGTGATGATGATGAGGATTGCATATCGGCATAGGCTATGCTTTGAAGTTTTGGTCAGGAATGCCTGATGAAGATTGGATGGATGCATATTGTGAATTGAGAGCAGTCAGCTCGTGGTGTGATTTGTTCGTCTGTGCGAGTCTTGCCTCACATATTTTTGCTTTTTCAATCTTGGCGAAATGTGTTGTATAGAAGTTTTGTTCTGTGTGTGTGTGTGTGTGTGTCTGTGTATGGTCAATTGTACTGGGAATTGAAACTATAACATCAAAGTATTAGCAAAAGGCATAGCCACACATTTGATTTACTCTGAACTTCAACACGTAACCTAGGTAGGGCTATTTTCAGAAGACAGTGTGTCAAATGTGTAATGCTTTTTGAAAATTTAGGCTTGGCTTTCTTATTCATAAAACGTGTCGGATGTCATCACATTTTTGTATACATGTTTATGAATTAACATGACCTGCGCGAAAGGGGGGGGTGGATGCGCATGCGCGTCATTGTACCCAGCACTTCTGAAAATGCACTTCCAAACGCGTCTTTGTCCCCAGCACATTTCAAACCAAACCTACGCCCATGGTTGGAGCATAGTGTTGTTTTTGGGTTCATTTCCCCTTTAAGACAACATTTTCAATATTTTTTGCCCCAATCAATTTCTACCAATAATGTAAATAAAAGCTTAAAATTAACACAAAAGAAAAACATGAGTAATCCTGTCTAAAATTATAAAATCAAGATTTCTGTTTCTGACCAGTTCAAGGTACGTGCTCCAATATTAAATCTGTTGATGGTATATCATATTTGTCTCAAAATGTCCATTTCTATCCACAAAACTTGCCAGAAGTTATGGTTTAAGGGGTTATTAAAAAAAAAAATCTTCCGGAGGTGAATGCCCCCAGACCCCTGCGCGCCGCCGCGTGCGGCTTGCCTCCGTTACGTAACAGCACCACTGCTGGAAAAATTTCTAGGGGAAACACTGCCTTCACAACATGAACATCATTAGCTTTTCCCATAGACCGCATTTATGAATATAATATTAATCTCCTTTAAATCAGGTTACATCAAAATCAAAATAAAAACTTATCTGAGCTTTTCAGGACGAAAATGTTGTAAAAATATCAAACATATTGTAGTACAAATTGTATTTTTAGATTCAACATCAATCAATACTTCAAATACATTTCAAATTAGAAATGCAATCTTTGTGAAAGCTGCTTAGTTAACCCTATGGAAGATCTTAAAGTCACTTCCTTTCATGGTGAAAAAAATATATATAATATATATATATATATATATATATATAATCAATAAAATAATGAACCGATCATCACCAATAGGTAATCAATACAATACATTTCAAGTACTACATTTACCATGGTAACAATAGGCTCAATGTAGATATGTCCCCTTTATTATGTCAGAAATATCGCCAAATATATATTATATATTACATGATTATATAGTATATATATTAACTGATTATATATTAATATAATATTATATATTAATATTTATATATATATATATATATATATATATATATATATATATATTAACTTAATTAACGGATGTGTTAGTTGCGCGTGCGATGTCATTTTTGCTCGCGATGTTTGGCGGTGAGATGATGATGATCATAAACTACAACCCACACAGAGACACTGAGGAACCAGGACCAGAACGAGACCAGAACCCAAACCCAGTGAGGAGGTCCTCCTGGGTGAATGTGGTCTGGAAGGTGTGGATGTGTGTCAGTGTGTCTGAGGACCCTCCTACACCTGGAGACACTATGTAGAAGGACAGAGAGCCAGCAGGTCGGTCCAGATACACTCCTACTCTGGTGGAGACAAGGGGGGGGAGAGAGATGGCTGTTTCTCTACCGTTGTACCTTACATAGTAACTACCATCATAACAATGAAGACTCCAGGACTTGTTGTTCCCTCCAAGCAGGCTGTCATCATCCGCTCCTCTCCTTGTGATTCCTCTGTATGTCACTCCTATCTCAACACCTCCTCTCCTCTCCACCTCCCAGTAACAGCGGCCAGTCAGACCCTCTCTACACAACACCTGGGGCCAGGAGTCAAATCTCTCTGGGTGGTCAGGATAAGACTGATCCTCTTCAACCTTCATCACCTTCCTGTGGTCCTCAGACAGAGAGAGATATATGCTGGCTGTGTTTGGGTCCAGTGTGAGTCCACAGGCATCTGAGGGGAGAACAAGACATGATTAGGCGGCTGAAGGTTGGGGCGATTCCCTGTTTTCCGGTCCGGTGCACCAGCCTAAACCGGTTTGATTTGATGCAAACTGACTGAAACGGCATTTGTCATGAAGAGACGAATGAAAAAGTATCCCAGATCCAACTTGTATTGTGTTAGTAATCAGCAGGATGACAATGTGATGAACATGATATGATGTTTAGTGGATGTTGATAGGAAATAAAAACCCGATGTGTCACTGAGTGGTTGATAGTTGATCACTATCCTCTCTCCTCCTTCTTCAGTGGACCACAGAGTCGGTGACTTAAGAGTCAAGTGGACACCTAGTGGTCTCATCCGGTATACCGGTCCGGTCCAGTGGCTTCATATCGAACCGGTTTGACTGTTTATACACCGATCATCATCATCAGCATCAGCATCATCATCATCAGCAACACAAACATTGAAGAATTAAGAACTAAGAATTTACATAGTCGAATCTGATTCGTCAAGTCTGGCCTACAGTCGACTGATCATCGAATCATGTTGTTTTCTTTTGTGTTTTGGACTTCAAGTCCAAAACACACCGCTGCCGAACAGCGTGTGTCAAACAGCCGCTCCTATTATTTTCTATGTACACCATCACACCGGCGGCGGCAGGTGCGCGTCGCCGCGCATCACGCCACTGTCCTATTTCACAGCATCGCCGCACGTCAAGTGCCGCCGAAAAGGCGCTTTTTTCTTTTCTCTTTTTTTTTTCTGCTCTGGAGACGACTATATTCATGTTGACGCGACGCTTCCTATGTGTGCTAGGGGCACTTGTGTCATAGACGCGCCGTGGCGGCAGTGTGTTTTGCACTTGATATTTATACAAAAATAGGCTATATATCATGATTTATTGGGAGAAATAAACGAGATGTAAAATCAGACATTCAGCACCGCCTATAGCCCGAATGGAATGATCCTGTGTTTTGCAGACGATTCGACTATGAGATTGGCAGTTGAATCAGGCTCCTTCGATCGAATCGTCGAATAGTCGACTATTCGGGGTCACCCCTAAGTAATAGCAACAATAATAGCATTTTATCATGTTCTGAATATAAAATACATATAATTACTAGGATTAATAATGTTAGTAATAGCATAATTATGTTCCCTTATGTCTAATATAATAATGAAAGAAATAATAATAATAATAATAACAATAATAATAATAATAATAATAATAATAACAATAATAATAATAATAATAATAATAATAACAATAACAATAATGACCAACACTATATTGATAATTACTTCAAAAATATAATTTTCTAATAGTAAATAGGCCTTATAATAAGTTTGATAATATTAAAAATAATAATTTTTATAATAGAATACACATAATAACTATGATTAATATTGTTAGTATCATGATTATTATAATATGAGTATGTCTAATAATAAAAACAATACTACTAATAATCCTCATTCTAACAATACTACCTATTGGATTTCGTTATTTTAAATGACACCTAGTGGAGTGAGGGAGAGACAGCAGGTTTTCAATACATTTCTAACACACATCTCATCTCCATCATCTCCGCCTCTACGTTGAAACCACCAAACTGTGAGTGACTTGATACGCTACGTTGGAGCTCGCCCTATACTGGCTCAGAAAACACTTTAAGACCACTAAACAGTTTATACAAGGAGGAGTCATTGTGATTGTTAGCAATATTATTATTAGATACATGAGGTCTTCATTCCCAGTAGGATTTGAATGAACGTCACCTACTGCTGTGTGGATGGATGTGGTGGAAAATATGAACTATACACCACATCAAATATATAAGCTTTTATAATATATAGTTAATTAAATAAGCCTTTGTATAAACTCTCTGTGCACCTAGAAATAGCTCCCTTCCTCTCTCCAATTAAAAGGTGTTGAGTTAGTCAGCATTTGCATCTCCACTGTAGCTAGGAAGTCTGGTACTGAGGCCATGCATCTCCTCACTTCTTTCTTGTGCAGATCCCTTAGTTGTCTTGTGTCCTTGCAGACATGTCCACTTCCCCCATAGTGTAATGCAATTGAACCTGGCCTTGGCCATGGCCATGTCACTCCCCTCACCTTTTGTTTCCCTTGTTGTTACTGCCCACGATGTGAAAGTGTCCCTATAAGAGTCATGTACACCCATTGTCTCTCTGAAGATGTTTGATTAATGCTCCCATGTGTCTTCCCATGATCATGATTTAAATCAAATTCTTTGCCATCAAGAAGTGTCCTAAAAGAAATGACTCTTCATCAAATTAAATGATTCTTCATCAAAGCAAATTACTCTTCATCAATAACGTGTCCATCTAAATAGTGATTGTGTGTTGTGATGAATCAAACTAAACAGACACTTACACTTCTTTAGAGCTGGTTTCAGCCTCCCCCCTCCACCATGCTCCACACTGGGGGGGAAACACAGTGAGAGCAGCATGTTGGCTTTAAACATGGAAACATTCACCTTCATCATCTGCTGGATCATCACTTTCTACACTACATGAGTTACAGTTACACTTAATTTAGCAGGCGGTTGAATCCTTGTAGGAGACATTGTCTCACTGAGTGGTGAGCAGTCCTCTCCATACCTGAGAGTGTCCAGTCTCCAGCCTGGATCCTCCAGTCCAGCAGAGAGCAGCGTAACTCCTGAGTCTCCTGCAGGGTGATTGTAGCTCAGGTCCAGCTCTCTCAGATGGGAGGGGTTGGAGCTCAGAGCTGAGGCCAGAGAAGCACAGCCTTCCTGTGCGACCAGACAGCCAGACAACCTACACACACACACACACACACACCTATTCTTACAAAACAAATCTTTATTTAGTAGGGATGTCCGATATTGGCTTTTTTACCGATAACTGATTATGTTCAACTCTTAATTTCCGATACCGATATCAACCGATACCGATATCAACCGATACCGATACCGATATATGCGGAAACTTTGAAATAATTCCAAACTTTGAAATAATTCCAAACCACCGACATAACTACAGCTAGCGTCCCACTACACGGCCGCACATGAGACGGCGCGGCGCGTTTGATGATGTCATCAAACCACGTCCTCACTTGAAACATAACAGATGTCTGAAATTATTTCAAACAAAGTGTTTATTTATTTCACACTGTCTTTGTACTAACAGAAAATGGTCGCTTGCATTCGACTCAGGACAATTAGAGCTTTCCAACAAGGTATAACATGCCATAGGCCACTTTAGTCATTTTGAGCTTTTTTAAAAACCGATACCGATATTTTCCGATATTGATTTTTTATGCCAATGTCGGCCGATAATATCGGTGGGCCGATATTATCGGACATCCCTAATATTTAGGCGTGTGATTTCTAACTTTAATGGATGTAAATCTGTTAAATGTCTTCTGATGAGGAGCCTTGTGGTGGGACTGTTTGCACATTGAGTCCAACTGACCTGAGAGTCTCCAGTCTACAGTGTGGACTCCCCAGTCCAGCAGAGAGCAGCTTCACTCCTGAATCCTGCAGATCATTGGTACTCAGGTCCAGCTCTCTCAGACTAGAGGAGTTGGAGCTGAGAACTGAGGCCAGAGCTTCACAGCATCTCTCTGACAGATTACAGCCATTCAGCCTTCACACAAATTAAACAGCAACATGTTAGGAACTGTTTGAAATGTATTTAAATTAAAAACCTTTAATACTTTTTATATTATGAATGTTAATAAATTAGATCTTTAAATGTTAATAGATGTCACCAACATCAGTTAAAATATGAAACCAAGGTATCATTAAAATGTCCCAAAATCAGTTTTAAGAGGCTGTAATTAAACTTTCAATGTAACATAACAAACATGTAATATAACAAACACCTTATACTGTCATTAACAGACTAAGAATATAACATACACCTTATACTGTCATGCCAACACAAATATAAATATGTTGAGTTATTCCTATGAAGTGGACATATTTATTGTATTTATTTAGACCTGTGAACTTTTATGGATGTAAATCTGTTAACCTCTTAACTACCAGTGTCCCGTATACAGGGGACGGTGGGGGGGCACTATTACTATATACTGTGTTTATGTTCATATTCATTAGTTGTGTTATGACTGTGGTCATACTTTTGTAGTCTGCTGTGTTTGTGTGTGTGGCTTTCCTTTTCCTTTTCAATCACATATGTAAATAGGAATGATGAGGATTGGTCGAGTGATTTCAGGCCCTTGACAGTGATTGGCTGCAGCAGGAAACCCCAAGAGAATATAAGGAGCCAAGATGGCCGCCATTGAGGGGCAACCAGCATTTCCTCATCCTCCTCCTCTCCCAACCAGCCACACATCCTTTTGTGAAGTCTGTTGTTCTAGATTGGAAGTAGTTTTTGTTTGAATAGAAGGGGTGGACTGCCATTTCAGTTGATCTTGTTTTCTCCTGTTTTGTTAGTTAGGGAGGTAAGTCTATTGTCATTTGTTTTCTGAGGTTAGTGACTTATTTTCCAGATAGATTTGTTTTGGTTGTTGTTTTGGCCTTGGTCCACCCTCAAGCTGATACCTTAGTTATAGTTATTTGATCTCTGTGAGTTTTGTGAATAAATCCTTCTCTTTTCATTCAAATCTAAAACTTGTTGTAGTGGCTACTTGGGACTCGGGGAGGATGGGGCTCTAGTTATGCCCTAGGCACCCCTAGAATGGGGCATAACAGTTGCAAGAGTTATAAGCTGATATATTTAGACGTCATTTAGGAGGACCTTCTCCAACAAGGGGGCGGTAGTTAAGAGGTGTTAAATGTCTTCTGATGAGGAGCCTTGTGGTGGGACTGTTTGCACATTGAGTCCAACTGACCTGAGAGTCTCCAGTCTACAGTGTGGACTCCCCAGTCCAGCAGAGAGCAGCTTCACTCCTGAATCCTGCAGATCATTGGTACTCAGGTCCAGCTCTCTCAGACTAGAGGAGTTGGAGCTGAGAACTGAGGCCAGAGCTTCACAGCATCCCTCTGACAGCTTACAGCCATTCAGCCTTCACACAAAATAAATAATGTTAGGAACTGGGATGAAATGTTTCATTCATGTTAATGAATCAGATTTTTAAACCATCAATTATGTATATTGTGTTGTGTGTATTGTAATACATGTTATAAGTGAACCTACAGAGATGTTTTGGAAGCTTTGACCACTGGCAGCAGCCTCAGAAGACCCTCCTCTGAAGCAGAGTATTTCTTCAGGTCAAACACATCCAGCTCCTCTTCTGATGTCAGTAAGATGAAGACCAGAGCAGACCACTGAGCAGGGGAGAGAGAGTCGCTGGAGAGACTTCCTGATGTCAGGTACTGTTGGATCTTCTCCACTAGAGAACGGTCGTTCAGCTCATTCAGACAGTGGAACATATTGATGCTTCTCTCTGGAGAGAGATCTCCACTTATCTTCTCCTTGATGTAAGACACTGTTCCCTGATTGGTCAGTGAGCTACTTCCTGTCTGTCCCAGCAAACCTCGTAGGAGAATCTGATTGGTCTCCAGAGAGAGGCCCAGGAGGAAGCGGAGGAACAAGTCCAGGTGTCCGTTCTCACTCTGTAAGGCCTTGTCCACAGCACTCTGGTAGAGGAGGAAGAGGTCATCTCTCCTGGAGGTTGGTTGTTTTTGTGAGAGCAGATTGACACCAGTGTTTCTGAAGGACAGAAAGACATAAAGGGCAGCCAGAAACTCCTGGATGCTCAGATGGACAAAGCAGAAGACCTTGTCCTGGTACAGCCCACACTCCTCTTTAAAGATCTGGGTGAACACTCCTGAGTACACTGAGGCGGCTCTGATATCGATGCCACACTCTGCCAGGTCTGCCTGGTAGAAGATCAGGTTGCCTTTCTCCAGCTGGTTGAAAGCCAGTTTTCCCAGAGAAACAATGATCTCCCTGCACTCTGAACTCCAGTGTGGATCTGTTTCAGCTCTCCCATGATACTTCCTGTCCGCCTGTATGGACTGAACCTTCAGGAAGTGGATGTACATCTGAGTCACAGTGTTGGGCATCTCTTCTCCACTCTGGGATGTTGTGAAGAGGTCCTCCATAACTGTAGCAGAGATCCAACAGAAGACTGGGATGTGACACATGATGTGGAGGCTTCGTGATTTCTTGACATGGGAGATTTTCCTGACCAGCGTCTCATCACTGAATTTCCTCATGAAGTATTCGTCCTTCTGTGGGTCGGCGAAGCCTCTCACCTCTGTCACCATGCCAACACACTCAGCAGGGATCTGATTGGCTGCCGCAGGGCGTGTGGTTATCCAGATGCGAGCAGAGGAAAGCAGGTAACCCCAGATGAGGTTTGTCAGCAGCACGTCCACCGAGGTCGGCGCTGTGACATCAGTCCAGATCTGGTTGTTCTGGAAGTCCAGAGGAAGTCGACACTCATCCAGACCATCCAAGATGAAGACAACTTGGAACCGGTCGTATCTGCAGATTCCTGCTTGCTTGGTCTCAATAAAGAAGTGATGAAGAAGTTCAACCAAGCTGAACTCTTTCCCTTTCAGTAAATTCAGCTCTCTGAAAGTGAAGGGAAATGTGAAGTGTATGTCCTGGTTGGCTTTGCCTTCAGCCCAGTCCAGAGTGAACTTGTGTGTTAAGATGGTTTTACCAATGCCAGCCACTCCAGTTGTCATTATCGTTCTGATTGGTTGATCTTGTCCAGGTAAGGGTTTAAAGATGTCTTCACATTTGATTGGTGTTTCCTCCTTGGCTGGTTTCCTGGAAGCTGTTTCAATCAATCTGACCTCATGTTCCTTGTTGACATCTCCACTGTCTCTCCCTGTGATGAAGATCTCTGTGTAGAAGTCATTCAGATCTGTTGGTTGTCCTGCTTTAGCGATTCCCTCAAACACACGCCTGAACTTCTCCATCAGATGAGACCTGAATTTATGTTGGCACTCAACAGCAACAGATCCTAAATGAGAAAACCACAGAAGACATCAGTTAATGGATGGTGCCGTCTAACGTCAATATTTACTGTTAAATGACATTTATTGTTTCATTACTTGATTACTTGAACATATTTCAGGATTATTTTGATATTTCCACAGCAATATGATTGGTGTAATGACAGTAGTAGTATTATAAATATCTTATAACCTGCTAAGTAGCGCTATCATTGTTGTGTACCAGAGGGAAGTTACTTGTTATGCTGATATAACAAGATAGTGTTGCATCTCTTCCACTGAGTTATTCTGCTGTTGATCTGCACTATATTGTTTAACATGATTTAACCTAATATCCCCACAATAACCCTACATATCTGGATCAAACCATTTCACCTGATATCCCCACAATAACCCTACATATCTGGATCAAACCATTTAACCTGATATCCCCACAATAACCCTACATATCTGGATCAAATCATTGAACCTGATTCCCCCACAATAGAAATCTCCTATGATCTAATTTAGTTCAGTTCACACTTTTCAGAAATGTGGACAGTGTGCTTCGTCTTCTGAGTCTCTTGTTTTCAAAATAAAAGTCTCCATTGTTTTCAAAATGAGAGCCTTCTGATTTGAAGCTAACAGTATCTTCTGCTATTCCAAAAAATAATTTCTTCTTCTTCTGAGTATCTTTCCTGTTTTCAAAATAAGAGCCTCTTACCGGCCCACAGTGTGTCGGCCAGTTCCTCCTGGTTCATCTCCATCAGGCAGAGCTTTGTGATGTCTACCACTCCCTCTATGGCGCGCCTCCTCTGCTCCTCTTTCTTAGCGTCCTCCTCCTCCCTCTGACTCTCTGAGCATTGTGGGTAATCTGGGAAGAGACCCCTCCAGAGCTTCTTCAGCTCCTTGTCTAGAAAAGTGTGTGCGTCCTCCTCAGCCCTCTGGAGCAGAACAAACATCAATGAGAACTTGACGAACTCACTGAGGACATCAGAAGCATCTGTCCTCGATTCACGTCCCGCTGGTCTAAAGAGGGAAGCCTGGAGACCATCAGCACCACAAGAGATGCTTTCTAATGTTCATGTAGAGCTGGAGTCAAATGTCTTGTTGGACCTTTACACACCTTGATCAGCTCTGTTTGATACTGCTGTACAGACTGAGCACTGGTAACCTTTGACCTCTCCTGGTGTCGTCTGTGGACACACACACACACACACACACACACACACACACAAACTTATATTTCTGTTGACTTCTCAACATCCTACCAGTAGAGTCTGATAACCAACTGGTCTGTTTTCATTGTCTGTTTGAAACTCCTACCTCTCCTCTCTGGAGGGGCGGCCATCGTTAAATTCAGGAGGTTTATCCATAGACCGGTCACTCTTCATGGAGACACAGCTGGGTCCAGGGGAGTCTGCTCTCTCCTGCTGGACTCTTCTAGAAATACAAGAACCACGATTTATGGACATTCGATAGATGCTATATCTTTATAATGTCTGATAAATCCTTACCTCTTCTCAATAGACTGATTTCCATCTTTAAACTGATCAGGTAAACTCATAGACCAGTCACTCTTCATGGAGACACAGCTGGGTCCAGGGGAGTCTGCTCTCTCCTGCTGCTCTGGGCTTCAACACAACACACACAGCTTTTACTCAGACTAATGATGGTGTGATGATATATCACTGCTGAGCTCTGAGATGGACAACAGTCACAGACAGTTGGATATCCTCTTCTTACCTCTTCTTCTTCTTCTTCTTCTTCTTCTTCTTCTTAGCTCTGCTGTGGCGGCCATGTTCCCCAGACAGTGGTTTTAGAGGGAGGACCCCCCTCCTCTGTCTTCTCATCCATAGTAGACTGGAGACCTGGACACAAACACAACTACGTATTGTTTCGATTTTATTTGAGGATTGCATCAAAGTGCATGCGCAGCAGTACCTCCAGCAGGTGTCTGCCTGCCCAGTTCACCTAGTTAAAGGAGTGAGGCGTAGCAGCAGGTGTGGTTTGGAGTGACGCTACAATGGCGAGGTGCGCTGCACTATGGAGCAACGTCTGCGCCACCTCAGGACATTTCTAGTTCCCTGCAGAGGCAGGCAGGTGTGACCTGTGAAGCACTGTGACGCTACACCGCCACACCTAACACTGACAACATGGAGAGCTGGAGACCTCCTTGATGCACTCTTCTAGGAAGGCTGAATTTATCCAGACAGAGAGATGAACCGCTTGTTATTAAGGATTGCAAGTACATGTTGTTTTATTGTGTCATATGTATAAGAACATTACAGCAGCACTAAGACGCCATATAATCATACGCTTTATATTGTTATGTATGAAAGTACACACATGCAACTTCATTATTGTATATAACCTATAGCCTACTATTGTACATACTTTATACACAAATTAAAATGTTTCAAATATAACCCTATAAAGGCGTACTTATATATGAAGGCCTACATGACTTCAAGTCTGTTTGTATCAGGATATTTTAGACTACTCTCAAATGAAAATACAGTATATGCAGGTAACTTCAGAATCGTTTAATCATCGTAGGTGAGGTTTTACTGGCGGTCTTCCAGTTGCATTACACGTATTTGGCCAGCAGATGGCGCCAGTTTGCGTTTCGAAAAACTCAAACACACTAACAGACTTAACTGAATAAAATACAGATTAAACTGACTTAACATAGACTGTATAAAATACAGGTTAAACTGACTTAACATAAACTGTATAAAATACAGGTTGAACTGACTTAACATAGACTGTATAACATGCAGAATAAACTGACTTAACAGACTGTATATAATACAGGCAATGTTAAGAATAAATAGTATGTATCAACAGGCTGTAATATCCACACATAGCCACTAGGGAATAGAAACAAATATATAAGTTGTATTAACCGCACCTGGCCACCAGATGGCAGCACACATAATACACTGGGGGCGGGCGTTCAACACTAGCCAATCAGAGCATATTATGCGTCATAGAGGCCACGCCTGCCCAGGTACTACCAAACCACACAAGCGGGGGGAAGTAGTGATGGCTCGTTCGCGAACGAATCAGTTCGAACGAACGACTCTTTAAAGTGAACGAACTGACCTCATTCGCCGCTCTCGTTCGACTCGTTCGTCGTCGTTCGTCTCGTTCGCTGAGTCGCTGACGCGCTGCTGATTCGCGGCGCTGATTCGCGAGTTGTTCCCTGACTGTGATTGACTCGAGGACTGAGACGTCACGACTCACGAGAGCCAGCCAATCGCATTTAAATATCCGTGAAATGGTAAATGCATGCTGTCTTTGTATTTTCTGTGTCATGCCAGATTAATAATATATTTGAATGTCTCGTCAATCTATCTCGTTCTTTCATGGCTCCTTCTCACGCACGCGACCCGGCCGGGACCCCCACCTTGGTGGATCTTGATCTTGAGTGGGGGTGGCCAATGGCCATCTTCACAATAGTAAATAAAATATGCCCAGAATAAACACAACTGTACATCATTAACTTTTAAACTCATCATTGCTAAATCAAGTCTATTATCTTGCTGATATATTAAACATCCAATAATCTACTACCCCCCCCCCCCCCCCCCCCCCCCCCCCCCCCCCCCCGCATCCCGCTGCGTTTGGTTTGTCTAACTTTACCTTGAATTGGGGGAATGGGGCATTTTGATCCTGACATGTCATTATGCATACATTAAATAAATCTGTTGAACTCAAATTAAATACATATGTTAACATATTCAACCAGACACAATGTTGTATTTGCTATTATTCACACATTTATTAACACCATCAACCCCCCTCCCCCAGTTGGTTTGTCGGAGTTGAACTGTAACTTGATCTCTGAACTGTAACTTTGGTTTGTCGGAGTTCAACTGTAACTTGATCTCTGAATGGTAACTTAACTGCATTCGTGATTCGTTTGAATGTTGTGAACGAGGGAGGAGCCGAGTCGGTCAGACTCGGCTGGCATTCGCGATTCGCGAATGAGAACGAGGGACAGAGGGAGGAGCTGAGTCTGAACGACTCAGTGAATGATTCACCGCTACCGGAAACACGACTGAACGAACAAACGAACGAACGACTCTTTTTGGCGAACTGAGCGACGCGAACTGATTCGCGCAAACGAATCATGAAATCCATCACGATACTGCATATTTTGGTATCGATCCGATACCAAGTAAATACGGGCCAGTATCGCCGATATCGATACCGATACTTTTCAATAAATAAGGTGGATGCGTCATTGAATTGCTAAATCTCAATTAATTTTCATGACCTTAAGTGTTTTTTGTGATGTTTCCTTTTTTATTATTAAATAGTTAAAACCTAGGACAGAATGAGAACAAAGTTTATAATTAAATAGAAAATGCTTTATTATCATGTTTTTTGCTTTGCGTCACGTGACTCGCGTGACGGCGCAATATCTAAACACAAGAGGGGGGGGGGGGGGGGAACAAAGTGTGCCTGCTCTGTGCCGACACAGGAGCGGCGAGTCTGGTGACCTGGCTGTTTCCTCTTTGCCGAAACCGCAGCATTGCAAACAAGAGTTGTAGAAAAGCCCCCAAAGTTGGGACATACCGGGGCAATTGCTCTGTCGCTAGCTTAGCCACTTTTTAGAGTTTAACACGGTTTTAAACTCGTCGGTGACGCAAGAAGTCACGTGACGTCTTAAGCTCCATTGCTGTGTCGTATGTACCTGTGGTTTAACCTGCAGCTGCGTTTTACCTTGATCTCAATTGCTGTGTCTTCAGAGAAATTCACATCAGACACTAGAGGGCGTATTTTGTGCGTGTTAGTCTAGTCTCGAAACGGACATGGTTTTAGAGGAGACTAAACCAGTTTGCAGGATGAAACAAGGCTCCATTATAACCGACACACACAGAATTAGTTTTATTAATTATTATTAGTAGTATTAATAATAATGTATGATACATTTACACTTATTACGCCAGATAGGCCTTCAGTACAATAACAATATTGGACATTTGGAATGAGCAGTGATATTTCACGGCTCACGGGGCTCAGGTCTCGGTCGTGCGTCCGCTCAGCAATAGCATTACGCGCTTCAACTTTCAAGCGCTTCCATAAATTCTTTAAATGTGCCGCTGCTCGGTCTTCTGCTGGAAGATCTACTGTTAAATGAGAGATCATCCCAAACAGACTTTCTTCGGAGCGTGGTGGTGGTGTCTTTATAGCATCTTCCACCGTGTCCACAACACCTCGAATGCAGTACAATAAATATAACTTCTGCTCCTCGTTATAGTTCTCTATCCGAGACATGTTCATCCTAACTACCCTCTCCTTCTCCGAGAATTTATAGGCGTGGAATTACCCTAATTACTCGCATATTAATTCGTCTTCAATAAATTAATTAATCACGTTTGCATGCACACCAAGAGAAAACAATGACAAGTAATTGATTGATTGACGTAGGTGACGTAGGTGAGGGCAGATTCAGATTCCAGACTCAGATTTCCACAAAAATTAGGCTAGACTATTTCATAATATATTTCAACATTATTTGCGTTTTATTATATTAAAGTTCACTTTACATTCCCATTAAGTTTTTGTTGGTAATTATAGCACAACATGCATCCAACATTAAGTTAAGACTGCGTCTGCTGGAGTATAACGAGAAATCAGAGTACTTGCGGTTTAACCCGAGTTTAACTAGGAATCAGCTGATCCTGTGTCGGTCAGTACACAGCAATCAGGTTTAACTTCGTGCGCAGCTGCGTGTTAAACTCCAAAACCTCAGTTTTAAGGAGTACGGTTTTAAACCGCAGCACAGCTAACGCAATGCTAACTGACAGAGCAATTGGCCCACCTAGTAGAGCCCTGCACTGGAGCCCGAGGCCCGAGGGGCCCGACAGCCCGAGGGCCGGGCTTCGGGCCGACGACCGCATAATTACATCGGACACGGGCCGGGCTCGGGCACTTTTATTTTTCAACTGAATTAATTTTTTTAAACCTTTTTTAAACCGACGTATTATGACAGTCCTGGACCGGCCCAATAATCTGGACCGGCCCAAAAATAATAATACACAAAATTAAAAATAATCGGCCTGAAATCGTCCGGCCGAACCTCCCTATGGCAGCCCGTCCCATAGGCCTATGTATGCGGCGCTCGTAAAAGCCGAACAATGCGCCTACATGCGCTCTTAAAGGTTTGGAAACGATCCAACAAGACTAAATCTGTATTCCAATCACAATAAGTAGCCTACTTATCGGCCAACAATAATCAAACAAGGCAGTAAAAGTGGGCATTAAACTGTATAGGACTGTTTTGAATAAAAGGGAAAAGGCCGACATACGCCCATACAATATGCAGCCGACGCTCGGAAAAAGGCTCGCGACAAAAAGATGAGCCACACATTTAGAAACAATTGCATGAACTATCTAAAAGCAATACCTTAGTCAGAAAACATATATGAGGCTGAACGTTTTGCTAAAATGTCAGTTATGGAAATATTGAAAATGTAGGAGCGGCTGGCTTGACCACGCGAAACCGAGAGACGGCTGTCTTGACCGCAGTAGGCGATCGGTCATTAATCATTAATCCTATTTAACCGTATAACTGCACACAACTTTATTTAAAGGCAATCAAATGTAAAACATGTGTGTTTGTATTGTGGTGTCCGGTGCGTGTGGCGCGCGGCTCCTCCGGCGGAGCGGTTCATGTTAATAGCGGAGTCCGGGAGGGTTCACCTTCACGGCGGAGTTACGAGGGATGTGCGACTATCGTCTTAAAAAATACTAAAGTGTTTTTTAAAGTTAGAAAGATATTAGATATTCAACCGATATTCACGCTCCGAATTACAGCGATCAGACACGCGGAACTAAAGCCGCGATCACCGGGCACCGCTTCAAGACTCACATGCAACACAACGTCCTTTTGATCGATAACAATATAAATTGATCGACACATTTCTTAACGATCAATGATCGATCATCGATTAATTATGCCCATCCCTAATGTCCACTTTGATCTGTCAGAAACCGTTCGTTTATTCACAGAAAAATAGAATGCTGTTTTTTTTCTAACTGCAGAGCGTTATCCCATTTTCAGAGCGAGAGATTAAATATACGATCGCACTCAATGAATATAGCATTCTATCACGCTAAAACATTGTTAATGGGAGGTTAACAAAAAAAAGTCGGGCTTGATACGGGTTCGGGCCTGAGAATTCTGAAAACCTGTCGGGCCGGGCCGGGCTGGCGCTCCACCCCCTCGGGCCGGGGCCGGGCTCGGGCCCAGATAATAGGCCCGTGCAGGGCACTACCACCTAGTCTAGTTCAGCCCCTGAACTAACGCCAGATACAGTATACTTCCAGTGTCTTCACTACAAGAGTGGAACTTAAAGTAAAGAATCGATCCCAACAGGCTAGTATCGATCCGATACCGATACCGACTTGGTATCGATATTATCGATATTTGGATCGATCCGCCCACCACTAGCAGAAACCCTAGAGGCTGCGTATCTGTATATCCGGCTAAGGGTCGCTCCACGCGTGAATTTTACAATTCCCCTCCATTTGCTTCATAGATAATAGACCTAAAGTTAATAAAGTGAGTTAAAAGCGATCCTGTGTCGGCGGCCTTCTTCCTCAAAGAACAGCACAACAGTAATCTGACTTAACATAGATTGTATAAAATACAGGATAAACTGACTTAACATAGACTATAAAATACCCCCCACCCCCCTACTGCACTCTAGGAAGTTGGAGCACATTCAGACAAGAGATTTATTTTATCAACGTAATAAAACATTACATTATTGTCTTCATATTGTTTTACTGACCTTATAATGTTTCCGGACTGTCGGGTGGAGAGGTTAAAATGTGTTGGTCTTTGTCTCCAGATAGAGAGACGTGGATCCACATCATGTGACTTTGGTTTCCTGAACAAGGTGTGTAAACACACACACGCCAATACAATATGTTCAATTCAGCAAAGGCTGTACTCAATGACTTCCCAAGGAGGAACAGGCTCTATAAAGACCGACCTATAAACCTATTACAGACCACGTCTGTGTCTGCTTGGCAACAGCAGACAGGAGTCGGAGCCGTTTGGTACGAGTTGATGCAGACCAGAGGATTGCTATCATCCAGAGGTTTTCACCTCCTGTTTTAGAGGGCTTCAGTACCTTCTCTTGAATCTCACACAACACAGATGACCCTAAAGGAGACCCTAATGAGATCATATTGTTGTCCTCACCTGATAATGTTTCCGGAGAGGTTAAGAGGTGTCTTCCGGTGTTTAAAGTGCTGTTTGTCTCCAGAAAGAGAGAAGTGGTTCCACGTCTTGTGACTTTGGTTTCGGTTTGAAAATGTGCTGAGCAAGGCATGTACACACACACACACACACACACACACACACACACACACACACACACACACACACACACACACACACACTTCTGTGTTATCCATCAGAACCGCCCCCCCCCCCACCCCATATGAGCCAAACCTCTGGTACAGTTTAAAACGTTGTCCAGTGTGGGGGGGCGTGGTGCATCAGCCGCAAGGGGGAGCTGTGGAGAGGGCTCGTGAGAGCCGCGCCAGGTGAGAGTGATTGGCACACCTGGGTTCCATTGGGCTAATCACTCTCTCCCTTTATAAACACAGTAGCGTGCTGGACCCGGGAGAGTGGAGACCCGAGCACACGGGTCGGCGACCGGAGCCAGAGCTGGGCCCGCGGCAACGACAGTGTGCGAGACAATTGTATATGCAATTAAAACCTATTATCACGGAGACTGACTGTGTGATTCCCTACCTTCTGAACCCCGTGGCATCTACCTTGTCACACTGGCGCCTGAACCGGGACAGGTAGGATGGAAGCGCAGCAGCCCATGAACACGCTGGCCCAGATGCTGGCGGAGGTGGCGGCGATGAACCGGGACCAGGCGGTCCTGAGCCGTCAGCAGCTGGCGGCCCTCCAGGGCCAGGCGGAGAGGCAGACCCAGCTGCTGGAGACAATGGTGAGGCGGGCAGCGGCACCGGCCCCCTCGTTCACCGGCATGACGGTGCAGAAGATGGCGGCCCACGATGACCCGCAGTCATTCCTCGACATGTTTGAGGCCACGGCGGCAGCATGCGGCTGGCCGGTGGAGGAGTGGGCCGTGCGGCTGCTTCCCCTGCTGTCAGGGGATGCACAGACGGCGGCGCTGGGGCTGCCCGCCGTCTCCCGAGGACAGTACGGGGAGGTGAAGAGGGCGGTACTCGACAGGCTGGGGCTGTCAGCCGAGGACCACCGACGCCGGTTCCGGGGGGGCAAGCTGGGGCCCGCCGAGCGGCCGTTCATCTTCGCCCAGCAGTTAAATGACGCGGCGACCAGGTGGCTGCAACCAGGGGGGTCCGCCGGCGAGGGGAGGATAGTGGAGAAGATCGTCCTGGAGCAGTTCGTGGAGGGGCTCCCAGCCGCCACCTCGGACTGGGTGATGTGCCACCGCCCGGCGGACCTAGCCGGGGCCATCACCCTGGCGGAGGACCATCTGGCCGTCCTCTCCCGGGGCCGGGCTCAGGAGGGCCGGCCGGTTCCCTCCGGGAGGGCCCACGGCGGCACCCCGCAGAGGTCCCACGTCGGGGCCCCCGCACTGGACACCCACTCGACCATCCCCCAGACCCCGCTCATTCTATAACAATAATCGGCCCTCCCCTCTCCCCCGCACTAATCCCCCGTCTCTTTCTTTCCCTCCCCAGGGTTCAGCCGCTACAGGCGCGGCTTTCGACCCACAGAGGGCTCCTCAGGCGGCAGGGCAGGAGTGCTGGAGGTGTGGGCAGCTCGGACACTTCCGAGGGGAGTGCCCCCTCATGGAGGTGGGCCAGGTGATCCGGGTTGTCGGCCCTCCAGCACCCTCCCCCGGTCCAGGGGGGACGTACAGCGTTCCGGTAAGGATTCAGGGGGGTACACATCAGGCGATGGTGGACTCAGGCTGCATGCAGTCCATAGTTCATCAGAACCTGATTCGACCCGGGGCTTTGATAGAGGCGGGAGGTGTGGATATTAGGTGTGTGCATGGGGATATTCACACATACCCTGTAGTACTGGTGGAAATTCAGTTTAAGGGGGAAAAGCATAGTGTAAAGGCAGCGGTTAGCTCCCGCCTGACCTCTAATGGAGGTGCCGTTTGAGCGCATCGGGATGGACCTCATCGGGCCATTTTACCGGAGCGCACGCGGATATCGCTTTGTGTTAGTTCTCGTGGATTACGCAACGCGATATCCGGAGGCAGTACCGCTGCGCACCATCTCTGCAAAGAGTGTGGCGCAGGCACTGTTTCAAGTTATCTCCCGAGTCGGGATCCCGAAAGAGATCCTGACTGATCAAGGCACACAATTTATGTCACGGACACTGGGAGAACTATACGGATTATTGGGCATCAAGTCAATTCGAACCAGTGTATATCACCCCCCAAACGGACGGCCTCGTGGAGCGCCTGAATAAGACTTTGAAGTCCATGATCCGTAAGTTTGTGCACGAGGATAGTCGTAATTGGGATAGGTGGATAGACCCTCTGTTGTTTGCAGTGCGCGAGGTACCCCAGGCCTCCACGGGATTTTCTCCCTTTGAACTACTGTTTGGTAGGACACCACGTGGGGTTTTGGACCTGGTTAAGGAAAGCTGGGAGGAGGGTCCGAGCCCGAGTAAGAACGAGGTGCAATACGTCCTGGACCTGAGAGCAAAACTCCACACACTAGGACAGTTATCACGTGAGAATTTGCTACAGGCCCAGGAACGGCAGCAGCGGCTGTACAATAGAGGAGCTAGGCTAAGACAATTTTCACAGGGAGATAAAGTGCTTGTATTGCTCCCTTCGGCTACCTCCAAATTACTCGCCAAGTGGCAAGGACCCTTTGTGGTCACACGGCGAGTGGGTGACGTTGACTATGAGATTGTGCGTTCGGACAGGGGAGGGGCGACACAAATTTATCACCTCAACCTCCTTAAAGCGTGGAGAGAGGCGGAGCCTGTTTCTCTGGTGACGGCAATTGCAGAAAGAGATGAGTTGGGGCCGGAGGTACCAAAATCGACCAATCCTGCCTCGCTCCTTTGTGGGGAACAGCTCTCACCGTCCCAGAGAGCAGACATAGACAGGTTGCAGCAACGTTATGCGGATGTATTCTCCCCCCGGCCGGGACGCACAAGCCTTATTCAACACCGGGTTGAGACCCACCCGGGTGTGACGGTGCGTTCACGGCCCTATCGGTTACCTGAGCACAAGAGAAAAGTGGTTCAGGCAGAATTGAAAGCTATGGTGGAGATGGGGGTAATAGAAGAGTCCAACAGTGCCTGGTGTAGCCCCATCGTTCTTGTGGGCAAGAAGGATGGGTCTATCCGGTTCTGTGTGGACTATCGCAAGGTGAATGAGGTTTCACGGTTTGATGCCTATCCTATGCCCCGGGTGGACGAACTCCTGGATCGCCTGGGCACGGCTCGTTTTTTTACGACGCTGGATTTAACCAAAGGCTACTGGCAGATTCCCTTATCTCCAGAGTCTAAGGAGAAAACGGCCTTCTCCACTCCGTACGGTTTGTACCAATTTGTCACACTTCCGTTTGGATTGTTCGGGGCCCCAGCCACATTTCAACGCCTCATGGACAGAGTGCTGCGTCCACATGCTGCATATGCTGCCGCCTATCTGGATGATGTAATCATCCATAGTGGCACCTGGGCGGAGCATGTGCAGCAGGTGGCTGCGGTGCTCGAGTCACTGAGGCAGGCGGGGCTCACGGCCAATCCAAAGAAGTGTGCAGTTGGACGGAGGGAGGTACGGTATCTGGGGTACCACTTGGGCGGCGGGCAGGTGCGTCCGCAGGTAGATAAGACGGCAGCGATTGCAGCCTGCCCAAGGCCCAAGACAAAAAAAGAGGTGCGGCGGTTTCTGGGGCTGGCCGGCTATTACCGGCGGTTTATTCCAGACTTCGCGGAGCTGACCAGCCCCTTGACCGACCTCACCCGAAAGGGTGCCTCAGATCCGGTCCAGTGGACGGAGCAGTGCCAGGAGTCGCTTGAGAGGGTAAAGCAGGCCCTCTGTGGGGAGCCCCTCCTCCACACACCTAACTTCTCTCTCCCTTTTGTCGTGCAGGCGGATGCATCGGGCAGGGGGCTGGGGGCCGTCCTGTCCCAGCAGGTACGGGGCGTCGACCGGCCGGTGTTGTACATCAGCCGGAAGCTGTCAGAACGGGAGGCCAGGTACAGCACCGTGGAGAGGGAGTGCCTGGCCATCCGGTGGGCGGTCGATGCCCTGCGGTATTACCTGCTGGGGCGCCCATTCACCCTCTGCTCGGACCACGCTCCCCTCCAGTGGCTCCACCGCATGAAGGACGTTAACAACCGGATCACCCGGTGGTATCTGGCACTGCAGCCATTTAACTTCCGGGTGATCCATAGGCCGGGGGCGCAGATGGCTGTGGCCGACTTCCTGTCCCGTTCCCATGGGGATGGGGGGGGGAGTGGGTTAGGCCGGATGGGTCCCCGGCCTAAATCAGGCGGTGGAGGTATGTGGGGGGGCGTGGTGCATCAGCCGCAAGGGGGAGCTGTGGAGAGGGCTCGTGAGAGCCGCGCCAGGTGAGAGTGATTGGCACACCTGGGTTCCATTGGGCTAATCACTCTCTCCCTTTATAAACACAGTAGCGTGCTGGACCCGGGAGAGTGGAGACCCGAGCACACGGGTCGGCGACCGGAGCCAGAGCTGGGCCCGCGGCGACGACAGTGTGCGAGACAATTGTATATGCAATTAAAACCTATTATCACGGAGACTGACTGTGTGATTCCCTACCTTCTGAACCCCGTGGCATCTACCTTGTCACATCCAGTTTAAACGCCGTGTCTCCATTTCGGTGTTATATCCGCTATATAAAAGGCTCATCCACGGTGTACTCTGGCGTGTCTTGGGAGTGATTCCACAGGCGGTCTACTGAAGGTAGAAATAGACCACATATAACGTTTCACAACACGTTCATCAAAGGTCAAACCCGCAGTTTGCGTCCACACGAAACACCGTCACACACCGATATTACGTCTACTTGATGTGACCGTGACGTCATGACTTAAGAGATAAAAAACAAAACAGCAACAGTGAAACCCGTTGAAGCTCCTGCTCACATGGAGGAAACGGTGTGCATGAGCATGAGGAAGAGAAATACACACGCTTGTCCACACAAACGTACGGACACACAGAGCTAATGAGCAGATAGCACATAGCAGCAACACACAGCAGACAGCGGGACGCCGCGGCTGTAACACATTCAACCATGTGAGCCCATCCCATGAGGAGGTCAGTAGTGCTGTTGGACTGACGGTCTGTGCGGGTCGCGGTGAGACGAGACGCGTCGTTTCAGACCACGGAGGTCACGGTGGTCACCTGGCCGACATCATGAATGAACGTTTGCGTGACGCCGTCCGGACCGCGACCACGTGGCGTAGAAACACGTCGACTTGATTCGGCGGCTGGACCTGGCGACGCGTCAGCTGGCGGTCCAGCGGCACCTGGCGGACACTTTGAATGACGGACCGTCCGTTCAGACTCTGGGCTCCGTCTCACAACCGCAACTCGTCTTGTTGTCCGTGGCTTGGTGTGAAGATGTCGGTGTGTTCAACGGTGTTATGAACGTTAGGTCCAGGCCTACTGTTGGTCCTGACCTCGGCCGTCAGGACTGTCGTTATAACAGACTACAGCGTTGTGTTCAAAGTGTCCTTCACAAAGTGATGTGCTGGACGGGTTCAGTTCCGTGTTGTTGTGCTTGGCTGACTGAATGCTGGAATAAACGTCTCTTTTTGAGTCCAAGTTAAAAACTCCTCTTTTTGGTTCACCTTTGGATGCGTGCGCCGCGTCCACAACACTGGTGTGGTCTCACTGACTGCACAACAATATGACGACGTTTTGAATGGTAGCACCGAAGTCACGGTTTTATTGGTATTGTATTGAGACTTGGAGACTGCTTTGTTATTTTCTTTATCTTTTCTCTTCTGCTTATTTTGCACCCAAAGAGTTTTTTTGTATTCATTCAATTTAAGATACAGAAATGCCGACTGTAATATGTGAGCACATTAATAAACGACTGTCATGTCAACAGTTACACTGTTCAGTATTGTTGTATATTATTTAGATATGTTCAGATATGTATGTGAGGTATTCAGTAGTAGCCTATATGAGAGGTATTCAGTAGTATATGTGAGGTGTTTAGTAGTATATGTGAGAGGTATTCAGTAGTATATGTGAAGACCGGGCCGACGTCAGGACACCATAGAGACCTGCTGGGATCCAAGGGGCTGGAAGGACATCCAGGTATGCCGCTAGGAGAACCAACAGAGAGCTGAGCTCTGGAGAAACATCTGCTCAGCTTGGAGGATTTACACTGAACCAACGGGAAGGATCATCCAACACACAACATTCAGTTGGATGCACTGACTGGTTTATTACCATTATGCTTTATGAACAATACAACACAACAGTAGTCCCTTACATGTACACAATAAACACCAGGACTAAAATAATAGAAGTAGCAGACGTTACAAATCCTCAACAGGTGTGCACATATCTTTAATAACTGACCATGTTGTGCTGCCGTGTTGTTCCCAACACAACACAAGGAATCAATATTCACTTTAAAGTCCTTCACAACATGAACATCATTAGCTTTTCCCATAGACCGCATTTATGAATATAATATTAATCTGCTTTAAATCAGGTTACATGTTAGGCTTATCAATATAAAAACTGATATCTGAGCTCTTCAGGACGAAAATGTTCAAAATATCAAACATATTGTAGTACAAATTGTATTTTTAGATTCAACATCAATCAATACTTCAAATACATTTCAAATTAGAAATTCAATTTTTGTGAAAGCTGCTTAGTTAACCCTATGGAAGATCTTAAAGTCACTTCCTTTCATGGTGAAAAATATATCAATAGATTTGATAAAGGCAAAGGTTGTAGCTTGCTCATGAATATTCATTTCTCTGATAGGCTGAGACGCGACCTGCTACCTGCCATCAATACAATAATGAACCAATCATAAACAATAGGTAATCAATACAATAATGAATCGATCATGAACAATAGGTAATCAATACAATACAGATCAAGTTCTACATTCACCATGATGACAATAGGCTCAGTGTAGATATGTCCCCTTTATTCACGTCAGAAATATTAACTGATCATATATTATACATAATAACTAAATTAACGAATGTGTTAGTTGCGCGCAACGTCATTTTTGTTTGCAATGTTTGGAAGTGAGATGATGATCATAAACTACAATCCACACAGAGACGCTGCGCAACCAGGACCAGAACATAACCCAAACCCAGGGAGGAGGTCCTCCTGGGTGAATGTGGTCTGGAAGGTGTAGATGTGTGTCAGTGTGTCTGAGGACCCTCCTACACCTGGGGACACTCTGTAGAAGGACAGAGAGCCAGCAGGCCGGTCCAGATACACTCCTACTCTGGTAGAGACAGGGGGGGGGATTACTATTATACTATTGTTATACCAGGCACGGTAATCATCATCATTACAATAAAGACTCCAGGACTTGTTGTTCCCTCCAAGCTTGCTGTCATGACCCCTTCCTCTCCTTGTGATTCCTCTGTATGTCACTCCTATAGCAACACGTCCGCTCCTCTCCACCTCCCAGTAACAGCGGCCAGTCAGACCCTCTCTACACAACACCTGGTCCCAGAAGTCGAATCTCTCTGGGTGACCAGGATGAGACTGATCCTCTTCAACCTTCATCACCTTCCTGGGGTCCTCAGACAGAGAGAGATGTCTGCCAGCTGTGTTTGGGTCCAGTGTGAGTCCACAGGCATCTGACGGGAGAACAAGACATGATTAGGCGGCTGAAGGTCGGGTCGATTCCCGGTATACTAGTCCAGTCCAGTGTTTGGCTTCATATCGAACCGGTTTGACTGTTTATACACCGACCCGATCATCATCATCATCATCATCATCATCATCATCATCGTCATCGTCATCATCATCATCATACATCATACATCATCATCTAAAAAATGCCTATGATAGGTACTATCGTGGAATAGTGTGCTGTGACTTTTATAAGCAATAGTACTTTTTTAAGATAATTAAAGTTAAAGTTAATTACAATCCCATGTGTGTGTGAGTGGCTGTCTTTGTCAAAACATCTAGACAAATGTGTAAACTGCATCTACTCCCACAATATTAACACTTCATACACATATTATACATCAAAATGTTCAGGATGATGAGCTCATTGATGAAATATCAAAGCAATACTTTGCATTATTTTCAAGATATTCAACTTTTAAAGGTTCCAATACACATACATTGTTATCAACTGAACAATCTGAGCTCACATACAGGCTGGAAATGAAGTGTTAATACCATAGAATTGGTTCATACATACTATACATATATATACATGTACACATAGTATACATACGTACACATACAGGCTGGAAATGAACGTACACATACATAAACACAGGTATACATAAGTACTCAAACATATACATAAGTTGATATGCATACATATACATAGGTACATACCTGAATTTATGTACACGCAAGTACACATACGTATATACGAAAACAAAAGCATGTAATAGCAGCACAAGTACAATTTATTCAGGAATTGAAGGGTTTTTTTTAGTTATTATTACAATAATTATAATTATTATCATAAAAAACAGCGTCACCACTAACAGAAATAATAGTATTCTAGTTCAAATCTAATATGAAATTCATGTATAATTTGTTAAGTGTTTATATGTGATTGCGCCCCTAATAGTATTATCCTGTTGTCATCACTTTACATGTGATGATGATGTCACTACGCTTGTAGTATGAGTGCGCCAAATCAAGTGCACGTTGTTGTTTCGTATGACTGAGCTGCAGCCAGTCGTGTTTCATACTCTTCTTATTAATGAATAAATATGCCGTAAGGCTGAAGAGAATACCATTCATTTCATTTACTCCACCACGCCACAGACGAGGAGTCACCACTCCATCGACGCTTTACAGGTTATGGGCCCAGGCAGAGTTTGGACACAAGCAAAGAAAAGAAAAGTAAGCTTTACGCAGACGAATTACCGGAAGAAGTAACCGCGCAGTATACACACGGAACTTATACATGCTTGACTAACGTGAATGCTATGAGTACCAGCTTGGTGATAAATGAACATTTAGATTCCCCGAAGAAGTATAACGCGAGTCACGACATATTAGAGCTAAAGAAGCTAACGAGCTAGTTTAGCAAGGAAGTATAGCAAACTAGCGGGCCAGCAAAAATGGCAAGCACAACGGCAGGAATCGCAAAACGATCGATGGATCTGAAGACAAGTATGAACTGTGGGAAACAAAATTCCTAGGCCACTTGCACATTCGTAAGCTAAAATGGACAATTTTTAATGAGCCCGCCGGCGCCAACGAAGATCAACTTGAACAAGATGGCGCGAAGAATGCTGATTGTTACGCTGAGGTGACAAGACTGATAGATGACAAGAGCCTATCGCTGATCAGGCACGATGCAGCTGATGACGGTAGGAAAGCCCTGCGAATATTGAGGGAACATTATTCAGGAAGAAGCAAGCCTAGAATAATAAACTTGTACACGTCTTTGACCAAATTGAGCATGGCAGAGAACGAGAGTGTTACAGACTATATGATAAGAGTGGAGAACGTCATTACTTCTCTGAGAGATGCGGGTGAGACCATGAGTGATGGACTGACCATAACCATGATATTGAACGGGCTACCAGACTCCTTCAAGCCACTAGCTGTCCATGTTACACAGAATGAAGATAAGATTACATTCACGGACTTCAAGAGAAGGCTACAGATTTATGAAGAGTCTGAGAAAATGAACACGGTAGAATCTGCGGACAACGTAATGAAGACTAGTGTGAGGCCAGGCCGAGGCTCCGCCAAGACGCACGCCAACAGCAGAAAAGGTGACGATGCCAACGTGACGTGCTTCAGGTGCGGAACAAAAGGACACAAGTCAAGAGCATGCTCCAGAAAAGTGTGGTGCGGTTACTGCAAGAGCAACACACACCAAGAGTCCATATGCAGGAAAAAGGGGACTCAAGATGGCCAACCACACGAAAAGAGAGAAACCACCAGATGACGTGAAGATGAAAGGCATCATGGTGGACGGGGGAGCGACATCCCACATTGTGAATGACATTGGGAAGTTCAAGAGCTTCGATGACTCGTTCCGGCCGGAGTCACATTCTGTGGAGTTGGCCAACGGAACCAAGTGCAGCGGAATAGCACAACGGAGAGGAACGAGGAACGAGAGGAATGATCTACCTACGAGATGACACCGGGCGACAGCACAGAGCGCAGCTTCGAGAGGCACTGTACATGCCTTCATACCCACATGACATCTTTTCGGTGGCAAGAGCTACAAATGGAGGAGCGACGATCACTTTCAAGAAAAGGAACAGTCACATGGTTACCAAGGATGGCAGCAGGTTTGTTATTCATGAGAGTGGAAATGTGTTTTACTTGCCAACTGTTGAAGTTAATGTTGATCAATGTAAACAATGTGTGTGTCATGATGTGCAAACTTGGCACGAGATTTTGGGTCATTGTAACTACGAAGATGTACAGAAGTTACAAGGTGTAGTGAAAGGCATGGAGATAAAGGGAAGTGCAGTAAGGCCAGCATTTTGTGAAGTGTGTACACAGGGCAAATTTACCCAGAAACCGAGAAATAGGGAGCCAGACAGTAAGGCTAAGAAACCCTTACAACTAGTGCACACTGACTTAGCAGGTCCCATAGGAACACCGAGCATAGAAGGGCACAAATATGCACAGTCTTTTACAGACGTACTCTGGTACCATATTGGTGTATTTTCTAAGGTCCAAGAGTGATACAGTACAGGCAGCGGCGCCGGAACGAGTTTGAAAGTGGGGGTGCAAAAAAAAAAAAAAAAAAAAAGCGCTGGTTTCGGGCTCTGGGTTCCCCGAGACAATTTTGAAAATTCTAGAGGCCAACTAGCATTCACGCACGTTTTCACGTGGGATATTACGATATAAGAGGCTAATAATAATTTTAAAAAGTCTAACAAATAAACAATACAAATACATTAATTATTGAAAATCCTTTCCCACCACATCCACATCATCTTGTTTCTTGTGTCTCATGTGTTCACCTGGTCTGTATTTGGAACCGATACCCTAATAACAGACAGCCTACCTACTGTTAATAACATATAACCACACAGCGATATGACAACATTGTTTTTATTGAATCGATTAAAAATGACATCTCATTCTCTCAAACTGTATACTCTAACATGTACCTTAGCCTGTCGGATCATTGTTTACACATTTGTCCAAGTAGCATTCTTCTGTAGCCCTACGAACGCACCTAGCGCTTAGCAGCTATGCTAGCAACTGCTTTCCGCGTTGATCAACATTGACCGTAGTGCAGCGATGTAGTCGTGTATCCAAGATCTCTGTAGTCCTCCACACACAAGTTTCAAGAACAAATACAAATGAAGGTAGCGTAGAGCAGTAATGCACAGCGATGTGTACGGTAAGTGTGGTTGTGACGCAGATAACGGAACTGAGCTTCAGTATCATCGTAGCCTCGTTGGTCGCATTGATGTTGGTCCTGACATGGGGTTGCTCGTAGGATAACCCTTCACCTGGACCAGTCACCTGGTTTGCGGGCGAATTATCCGATTGGCTGAGCATGACATCATGACCAAGAGGCCGGACTAGAGCAGAAGTAATTAAAGCTACAGCGCTGTAAATAGATCTAGTTCATGCTGCAATCAATGCGATGCCGTGTCGGTGTCGTGGTCAACAACTGCGCTTTTTTTTTCCTCCCCGAAAAGTGGGGGTGCGTTCGCACCCCCTGCACCAGTGCTTCCGGCGCGCCTGAGTACAGGCCACAGAAAGGTTCTTGGCAGACGTAGCACCTTATGGAAAGGTAAAGTGTATCCGTTCAGACAACGGCACTGAGTTTACATGTTGAGACTTTCAAACACTGTTAAGGAAGAATAGGATTAGGCACGAGACGTCTGCGCCCTATTCGCCCCACCAAAATGGCACAGCAGAGAGAGGGTGGCGAACGCTGTATGAGATGGGCAGATGTTTTCTGATAGAGAGTAAGCTACCAAACAAGCTGTGGAACTATGCGATCCAGACAGCAGCTTACGTGAGAAACAGGTGCTACAACAGACGCACAAAGTCAATGCCATACAAGCTGTTAAATGGCAAGGAACCAAATGTATCCAAACTGCAAAAATTTGGAACAGTGTGTTTTGCTTACAAGCAAGAGAAGGGCAAGCTAGACACTAGGTGTGAGCAGGGTGTTTTCATAGGCTATGATAAAAACAGCCCAGCTTACCTGGTGTACTATCCAGACACAGAGAGGGTTCAGAAGCACAGGTTGGTGACATTTGCAACCAAGGCAGTCACAGAGAGAGAAACACTAACACCTGAATCACACATAGAATGTAGTGATAGAGAGGTACATCACAGGGTCAACTGTAGTGATGTTCTTTGAGGAAGAAGGCCGCCGACACAGGATCGCTTTAACTCACTTTATTTGTTTAACTTTAGGTCTATTATCTATCAAGCAAATGGAGAGGAATTGTATAATTCACACGCGTCGAGCGACCCTTAGCTGGGTATCTGTCCAGATACGCTGCCTGTAGGGTTTCTGTCTTTCCCCCACATGTGTGGTTTGGTAGTACCTGAGCAGGCGTGGCCTCTATGACGCATAATATGCTCTGATTGGCTAGTGTTGAGCGCCCGCCCCCAGTGTATTATGTGTGCTGCCATCTGGTGGCCAGGTGCGGTTAATACAACTTATATATTTATTTCTATTCCTTTGTGGCTATGTGTAGATATTACAGCCTGTTGATACATATGTTATTATTTATTCTTAACACAACAGGGAAGAAAATGTTGATGATGAATGTATGGAAAATGTACCAGGTCAGGGAAATCAAAGTGGTGTTTCTGAGGCTTTACCTGAACAGACTTTTCTTAATTGTACAGTAAGTGTTTGCATGTGTATTTTGTATTATATTGTACATGTATGGTGTGCTTTTTATTGCCTTTTTTACATCATGGCCAGGGGACTACAGATGAAAACTAGCCTTCTGGCTAATTCTGGCTTTTTTAACCATGTGTAATCATGTGTTCTATGAAATTGCACTGTCCCCTTTTAAATAAACTTAAACTTAAACTTAAAGCAGTGGAAAAATGCAATGGATGAGGAGATGCGGTCCCTGGACTAGAACAAGACTACAGCCTCACCCAGTTGCCACCGGGTAAACAGGCAGTGGGGGGTAGGTGGGTCTATGCACTCAAGAGTGACAGTGACGGGTCAGACAAGTACAAGGCGAGGTTTGTAGCGAAGGGCTACAGTCAAAAACCAGGGATTGACTATGGAGAAATTACTCTTCATCAAATGAAATGATTCTTCATCAAAATAAATGGCTCTTCATCAATGAAGTGTCCATCTAAATAGTGAGTGTGTGTTGTGATGAATCAAACTAAACAGACACTTACACTTCTTTAGAGCTGGTTTCAGCCTCCCCACTCCACCATGCTCCACACTGGGGGGGAAACACAGTGAGAGCAGCATGTTGGCTTTAAACATGGAAACATTCACCTTCATCATCTGCTGGATCATTACTTTCTACACAACATGAGTTACAGTTACACTTCATCTAGCAGGCGGTTGAATCCTTGTAGGAGACATTGTCTCACTGAGTGGTGAGCTGTCCTCTCCATACCTGAGAGTGTCCAGTCTCCAGCGTGGATCCTCCAGTCCAGCAGAGAGCAGAGAGTCTCCTGAGTCTCCTGCAGGGTGATTGTAGCTCAGGTCCAGCTCTCTCAGATGGGAGGGGTTGGAGCTCAGAGCTGAGGCCAGAGAAGCACAGCCTTCCTGTGTGACCAGGCAGCCAGACAACCTACACACACACACACACACACACACACACACACACACACACACACACACACACACACACACACACACACACACACACACACACACACACACTTATTCTTACAAAACAAATCTATATTTACGTGTGTGATTTCTAATTTTAATGGATGTAAATGTATCTGTTAAATGTCTTCTGATGAGGAGCCTTGTGGTGGGACTGTTTGCACATTGAGTCCAACTGACCTGAGAGTCTCCAGTCTACAGTGTGGACTCCCCAGTCCAGCAGAGAGCAGCTTCACTCCTGAATCCTGCAGATCATTGGTACTCAGGTCCAGCTCTCTCAGACTAGAGGAGTTGGAGCTGAGAACTGAGGCCAGAGCTTCACAGCATCCCTCTGACAGCTTACAGCCATTCAGCCTTCACACAAAATAAATAATGTTAGGAACTGGGATGAAATGTTTCAAAATTAAAAGCATTTACTACTTTTTACATTATGAATGTTAATGAATTAGATATTTAAATGTTAATAGTTAGATGTCACAAAGATCATAGTTCAAATATGAAACAAAACGTCATTAAAATGTCACAGTTTTAGGAAGAGGCAGTAACTAAATTTACTGAACAACTCTAAACCCCACCTTACTGTCTGACTACATGATAATGAGTAGAATAATAATGTAATATAACATACACCTTATACTGTCATTAACAAACTAAGAATATAACATACACTTTATACTGTCATTAACAAACTAAGAATATAACATACACCTTATACTGTCATTAACAAACTAAGAATATAACATACACCTTATACTGTCATTAACAAACTAAGAATATAACATACACCTTATACTGTCATTAACAAACTAAGAATATAACATACACCTTATACTGTCATTAACAAACTAACTATAAATATGTTGAGTTATTCATATAAAGTGGAAATATTTATTGTATTTATTTGGACCTGTGAACTTTTATGGATGTAAATCTGTTAACCTCTTAACTCCCAGCGTCCCGTATACAGGGGACAGTGGGGGGGCACTATTACCATATACTGTGTTTATGTTCATATTCATTAGTTGTAAGAGTTATAAGCTGATATATTTAGACGTCATTTAGGAGGACCTTCTCCAACAAGGGGGCGGTAGTTAAGAGGTGTTAAATGTCTTCTGATGAGGAGCCTTGTGGTGGGACTTAAGTCCCACTGACCTGAGAGTCTCCAGTCTACAGTGTGGACTTCCCAGTCCAGCAGAGAGCAGCTTCACTCCTGAATCCTGCAGATCATTGGTACTCAGGTCCAGCTCTCTCAGACTAGAGGAGTTGGAGCTGAGAACTGAGGCCAGAGCTTCACAGCATCTCTCTGACAGATGACAGCCATTCAGCCTTCACACAAAATAAACAGCAACATGTTAGGAACTGGGAGGAAATGGTTGAAAATTAAAAAACGTTACTACTTTTTACATTATGAACGTTCATAAATTAGATATTTAAATGTTAATAGTTAGATGTCACAAAGATCATAGTTTAAATATGAAACAAAACATGTCATTAAAATCTAACAGTTTTAGGAAGAGGCTGTAATTAAACTTTACTAAACCACTCTAAACACCACCTTACTGTCTGACTACATGATAATGAGTAGAAAATAACAATGTAATATAACATACACCTTATACTGTCATTAACAAACTAAGAATATAACATACACCTTATACTGTCATTAACAAACTAAGAATATAACATACACCTTATACTGTCATTAACAAACTAAGAATATAACATACACTTTATACTGTCATTAACAAACTAAGAATATAACATGCACCTCATACTGTCATGGCAACACAAATATAAATATGTTGAGTTATTCCTATGAAGTGGACATATTTATTGTATTTATTTAGACCTGTGAACTTTTATGGATGTAAATCTGTTAACCTCTTAACTACCAGCGTCCCGTATACAGGGGACGGTGGGGGGGCACTATTACTATATACTGTGTTAATGTTCATATTCATTAGTTGTAAGAGTTATAAGCTGATATATTTAGACGTCATTTAGGAGGACCTTCTCATACAAGGGGGCGGTAGTTAAGAGGTGTTAAATGTCTTCTGATGAGGAGCCTTGTGGTGGGACTGTTTGCACATTGAGTCCAACTGACCTGAGAGTGTCCAGTCTCCAGCGTGGATCCTCCAGTCCAGCAGAGAGCAGCGTAACTCCTGAGTCTCCTGCAGGGTGATTGTAGCTCAGGTCCAGCTCTCTCAGATGGGAGGGGTTGGAGCTCAGAGCTGAGGCCAGATAAGCACAGCCTTCCTGTGCGACCAGGCAGCCAGACAACCTACACACACACACAGTTTTTCTTATGAAACAAATCTATATTTACGTGTGTGATTTCTAACTTTAATGGACGTAAATCTGTTAAATGTCTTCTGATGAGGAGCCTTGTGGTGGGACTGTTTGCACATTGAGTCCAACTGACCTGAGAGTCTCCAGTCTACAGTGTGGACTCCCCAGTCCAGCAGAGAGCAGCTTCACTCCTGAATCCTGCAGATCATTGGTACTCAGGTCCAGCTCTCTCAGACTAGAGGAGCTGGAGCTGAGAACTGAGGCCAGAGCTTCACAGCATCTCTCTGACAGCTTACAGACATTGAGCCTTCACACAAAATAAACAGCAACATGTTAGGAACTGTGTTGAAATGTTTCATTCATGTCAATGAATCAGATCTTTAAACAATAACTATGTGGTGTAAAATGTTGAATATTGAATTATTTTGTTGTTTTTGTTCTCTGTGAATATTTGTGTATTATCATAACTTTCATATTCTAGTATTATGTAGATTGTGTTGTGTGTATTGTAATACATGTTATGAGTGAACCTACAGAGATGTTTTGTATATTATTATAACTTTTTATATTCTAGTATTGTGTAGATTGTGTTGTGTGTATTGTAATACATGTTATTAGTGAACCTACAGAGATGTTTTATATATTATTATAACTTTTATATTCGAGTCTCATGTATATTTTTTGTGTGTATTGTAATACATGTTATTAGTAGGGATGTGAACACCTTTACTGTGAATTAAGTTTTCATGGTCGAATAATTGGTGGATGGTATGAGCGAATAATCGATTATTCGGGTCAGGAATGAACACCTCGCTGGTGCCGAATGCAGTAAAAATGTTCCTATTTGCGGCGCACAAAATCTTTGTAGCTGCTGTATGAGCCATAATCATTTTGTATTATTTCATGTAATTTTGCTCCATGCCACTAGGGGGCTGTATTTGCTGTGTGGCTCAGCTGACCTCGGGTCAGCCGGGTTAGGCCATTTAACCTAGGGAAACCTAGACACAGGGGTTGCTGATTTGAGAAGCGAACAGTTTTCGACTGTGCCTAGTATGTGCCTGGTAGGTGCCTAGTAGGTGCCTATGTGGTTTTGATGTAGTGAGCAATTCGGTTTGTTTTTTTCGTTACATGTATTATGAGTTAAAGTTATTGCTGTTGTATGATATATGAAGAAAAATAAACCTGAAAGATAATTGTAAACATTACTGAACTTTCCGTTTTGCTATGGTCGGAGCGTACTGGGTGCACGTCTAAACTTACATCCTCCGTATTAGCAACCAGTACTAGACTTCATTTAGGACTAGTCAGTACAGCTGCATTGTACCCTAAATATTGAGAGGTATCAAAGAGCTGATAATCTAGTGTTGTTGCAGCCAATATCTATCATTTGGCCTTACGCTGTTGTGATCTGAAAATGTGGAAGCGTGGATCTCTCGTCGGAACCCACATCCATCCTCTCCCCCATCTCCCTTCAATGACATGCCTAATTATCTACCGCCAGCTTGGGTTTTTCCATTAAACCCAAAGCATATATCAATCAAGGAACTAGATTCATACGGAAATTCAACATTTTTTATTTCGCGTATGTTGTGATATGGCCGTGTGCGTTAGGCTCAACATCTAGTTAAACCCTGTCTGAATCAAGCTGACAGAGACGGCTGCAGCAGAATTGCCTTCATATCAACTGATTGTTTTTTCCTTTTCATTTCTAAAGCGGTTCAATTCGTTACAAATGCGTTATTTTAATACAGGACAAAACAACGATATTACATAGGATTGCTGCGTGGACGTCAGTGGCTTTCAGATCCACTTATCAGGCCAAGTCTGACTCGGTTACGTAACCTAAAAGTTTCAGAAGGCTACTTCCAATGATCACAAAGCAAAGAGAGGTGGTTTGAGCTTTGTGGACCAACGCTGTTCACCCGAAGAGACATCACACAGGTGCTATTGTGGGTCAAGGATCGCAAGAAAAAGGAAGAAACATTGTTACCTTTGTTTAAATGTAAAAGCTGCTAAATACAATAATTATTAAAACTCTTCTTTATTAAAACCGTTAACCATTAGCAGTGTTGGGACAGGTTTCTATTATTTTAGAAACTGTTTAAAATGGTATAGAATGATATGTTTAAGATCAAAGAAGACCAACAAGTTAAAAAAAAAAGTTTTTAGTGAACCTATAGCAATGTTTTGTATATAACTTTTATATTCTAGTATTATGTAGATTGTGTTGTGTGTATTGTAATACATGTTATGAGTGAACCTACAGAGATGTTTTGGAGGCTTTGACCACTGGCAGCAGCCTCAGAAGAGCCTCCTCTGAAGCAGAGTATTTCTTCAGGTCAAACACGTCCAGCTCCTCTTCTGATGTCAGTAAGATGAAGACCAGAGCTGACCACTGAGCAGAGGAGAGAGATGCTCTGGAGAGACTTCCTGATGTCAGGTACTGTTGGATCTCCTGCACTAGAGAACGGTCGTTCAGCTCATTCAGACAGTGGAACAGATTGATGCTTCTCTCTGGAGAGAGATGTCCACTTATCTTCTTCTTGATGTAAGAGACTGTTCCCTGATTGGTCAGTGAGCTACTTCCTGTCTGTCGCAGCAAGTCTCGTAGGAGAATCTGATTGGTCTCCAGAGAGAGGCCCAGGAGGAAGCGGAGGAACAAGTCCAGGTGTCCGTTCTCACTCTGTAAGGCCCTGTCCACAGCACTCTGGTAGAGGAGGGAGATGTTGGGGTTCTTTCTAACAAGAACAGACCACATGGACCGTGGTTGTTCTTGTGAGAGCAGATTGACACCAGTGTTTCTGAAGGACAGAAAGACATAAAGGGCAGCCAGAAACTCCTGGATGCTCAGATGGACAAAGCAGAACACCTTGTCCTGGTACAGCCCACACTTCTCTTTAAAGATCTGGGTGAACACTCCTGAGTACACTGAGGCGGCTCTGATATCGATGCCACACTCTGCCAGGTCTGCCTGGTAGAAGATCAGGTTGCCTTTCTCCAGCTGGTTAAAAGCCAGTTTTCCCAGAGAAACAATGATCTCCCTGCTCTCTGAGCTCCAGTGTGGATCTGTTTCAGCTCTCCCATGATACTTCCTGTCCCCCTGTATGGACTGAACCCTCAGGAAGTGGATGTACATCTGAGTCACAGTGTTGGGCATCTCTTCTCCTCTCTGGGATGTTGTGAAGAGGTCCTCCATAACTGTAGCAGAGATCCAACAGAAGACTGGGATGTGACACATGATGTGGAGGCTTCGTGATTTCTTGACATGGGAGATGATTTTGCTGGCCAGCGTCTCATCACTGAATTTCTTCATGAAGTACTCCTCCTTCTGTGGGTCGGCGAAGCCTCTCACCTCTGTCACCATGCCAACACACTGAGCAGGGATCTGATTGGCTGCCGCAGGGCGTGTGGTTATCCAGATGCGAGCGGAGGGAAGAAGGTCGCCCCTGATGAGGTTTGTCAGCAGCACGTCCACCGAGGTTGGCGCTGTGACATCAGTACAGATCTGGTTGTTCTGGAAGTCCAGAGGAAGTCGACACTCATCCAGACCATCCAAGATGAAGACAACTTGGAACCGGTCGTATCTGCAGATTCCTGCTTGCTTGGTCTCAATAAAGAAGTAATGAAGAAGTTCAACCAAGCTAAACTCTTTCTCTTTCAGTAAATTCAGCTCTCTGAAAGTGAAGGGAAATGTGAAGTGTATGTCGTGGTTGGCTTTGCCTTCAGCCCAGTCCAGAGTGAACTTGTGTGTTAAGACGGTTTTACCAATGCCGGCCACTCCAGTTGTCATTATCGTTCTGATTGGTTGATCTTGTCCAGGTAAGGGTTTAAAGATGTCTTCACATTTAATTGGTGTTTCCTCCTTGGCTAGTTTCCTGGAAGCTGTTTCAATCAGTCTGACCTCATGTTCCTTGTTGACGTCTCCACTGTATCTCTGTGTGATGAAGAGCTCTGTGTAGAAGTCATTCAGATCTTTTGGCTGTCCTGCTTTAGCGATTCCCTCAAACACACGCCTGAACTTCTCCATCAGATGAGACCTGAATTTATGTTGGCACTTGACAGCAACAGTTCCTAAACGAGAAAACAACAGAAGACATCAGTTAATGGATGGTGCCGTCAAACGTCAATATTTGCTGTTAAATTATATTTATTGGTTCATTACTTGATTACTTGGACATATTTCAGGATAATTTTGATATTTCCACAGCAATATGATTGTGTAATGACAGTAGTAGTATTATAAATGTCTTATAACCTGCTAAGTAGTGCTATCATTGTTGTGTATCAGAGGAATTAGACTTGCTATGCTGATATAACTAGTGTTGCATCTCTTCCACTGAGTTATTGATCTGCAGTATATTGTTTAACATTATTTAACCTGATAGACCCACAATAACCCTACATATCTGGATCAAACCATTTAACCTGATACCCCCACAATAACCCTACATATCTGGATCAAACCATTTAACCTCCAAGGTAATATATCTCCACATGGACAAGTGATGAATGTAGAAATCTCCTATGATCTGATTTAGTTCAGTTCACAGTTTCAGAAATGTGGACAAAATGTGGTTTGCTTCGTCTGAAGTCTCATTTGTTTTCAAAATAAGAGCCTTCTCTTTTAAAACTAACAGTCTTTTCTGCTATTCAAAAAAATAGTCTTTCTTCTGTTTTCAAAATAAGAGTCTCTTACTGCTCTGTTTCAAAATAAGAGTCACTTACTGCTCTGTTTCAAAATAAGAGACTCTTTCTTCTGTGTTTTCAAAATCTTACCATCCCACAGTGTGTCGGCCAGTTCCTCCTGGTTCATCTCCATCAGGCAGAGCACTGTGATGTCTACCACTCCCTCTATGGCGCGCCTCCTCTGCTCCCCTTTCTTACCGTCCTCCTCCTCCCTCTGACTCTCTGAGCATTGTGGGTAATCTGGGAAGAGACCCCTCCAGAGCTTCTTCAGCTCCTTGTCTAGAAAAGCGTGTGCGTCCTCCTCAGCCCTCTGGAGCAGAACAAACATCAATGAGAACTTGACTCTGAACTCACTGAGGACATCAGAAGCATCTGTCCTAGATTCACGTCCTGCTGGTCTAAAGAGGGAAGCCTGGAGACCATCAGCACCACAAGAGATGCTTTTAATGTTCATGTAGAGCTGGAGTCAAATGTCTTGTTGGACGTTTACACACCTTGATCAGCTCTGTTGGATACTGCTGTACAGACTGAGCACTGGTAACCTTTGACCTCTCCTGCTGTCGTCTGTGGAGAACACACACACACACACACACTTTCTTCACATATTTCTCCTGTCTTGTAAACATCAGTTTCAGTAGAGTCTGATAACATCCAACTGGTCTGTTTTCATCGTCTGTTTGAAACTCCTACCTCTCCTCTCTGGAGGGGCGGCCATCTTTAAATAAAGGAGGATCATCCATAGACCGGTCACTCTTCATGGAGACACAGCTGGGTCCAGGGGAGTCTGCTCTCTCCTGCTGGACTCTTCTAGAAAAACAAGAACCAGGATTAATGGATGTTTGATGCTTTGGGCAGCTTATTGGAGCAGGATGAAGTCGAACATGGTCCAGTTCTTGATTTGAATCTGAACACATCCAAGACCAAATAAGTGATTTGAGATTTTAGACGTGATGCTCCACCACCCACTCTATCTAGGATCAGAGCAGATTGATGGAGTAGAAGTATCTTGGTCTTATTCTTCTCCCCTTATTCTTATTCTTATTTTATTTATTTTTGTACTTGATTCTTTGATCGTAAACATATTAATCTATACCATTTTTAACAGTTTCTAAAATAATAGAAACCTGTCCCAACACTGCTCATGGTTAATGGTTTTAATGAAGAAGTTTTTAATAATTAACGTATTTAGCAGCTGTTTCATTTAAACAAAGGCAAAAGATACCAAAAACCTCTACCTACGAATAATAACAGGTTGGTCATTTAATAACCATGAATACAACAGCTAGCCACCTTTTTCCTTTTCTGGTGACCCTTGACCCACAATAGCACCTGTGTGATGTCTCTTCGGGTGAACAGCGCTGGTCCACAAAGCTCAAACCACCTCTCTTCGCTTTGTGATCATTGGAAGTAGTCTTCTGAAACGTTTAGGTTGCGTAACCGAGTCGGACTCTACCCGATAAGTGGATCTGAAAGCCACTGACGTCCACGCAGCAATCCTACGTAATATCATAGTTTTGTCCTTTGCGTTACTAAAATAACGAATTTGTTTTAACGAATTGACCCGCTTCAGAAATTTACTTTTGAATTTCCATATACATCTGCTTCTCGTTGCGGTACAATATTGATATATTTTTGAGGTTTAATGTGTCTATATGTTCTGTGCTGTAAAACAAATTGCCTCTAAGAGGACATTACATTTTTCAAAGTCTAAGTCAAAAGATGATGCATCCTTATAATCTCTGATAAATCCTCACCTCTTCTCAATAGACTGATTTCCATCTTTAAAGTTAAGAGGTTTATCCATAGACCGGTCACTCTTCATGGAGACACAGCTGGGTCCAGGGGAGTCTGCTCTCTCCTGCTGGACTCTTCTAGAAAAACAAGAACCAGGATTAATGGATGTTTGATGCTTTGGTCAGCTTATTGGAGCAGGATGAAGTCGAACATGGTCCAGTTCTTGATTTGAATCTGAACACATCTAAGACCAAATAAGTGATTTGAGATTTTAGACGTGATGCTCCACCACCCACTCTATCTAGGATCAGAGCAGATTGATGGAGTAGAAGTATCTTGGTCTTATTCTTCTCCCCTTATTCTTATTTTATTTATTTTTGTACTTGATTCTTTGATCGTAAACATATTAATCTATACCATTTTTAACAGTTTCTAAAATAATAGAAACCTGTCCCAACACTGCTCATGGTTAATGGTTTTAATGAAGAAGTTTTTAATAATTAACGTATTTAGCAGCTGTTTCATTTAAACAAAGGCAAAAGATACCAAAAACCTCAACCTACGAATAATAACAGGTTGGTCATTTAATAACCATGAATACAACAGGTAGCCACCTTTTTCCTTTTCTGGTGACCCTTGACCCACAATAGCACCTGTGTGATGTCTCTTCGGGTGAACAGCGCTGGTCCACAAAGCTCAAACCACCTCTTCGCTTTGTGATCATTGGAAGTAGTCTTCTGAAACGTTTAGGTTGCGTAACCGAGTCGGACTCTACCCGATAAGTGGATCTGAAAGCCACTGACGTCCACGCAGCAATCCTACGTAATATCATAGTTTTGTCCTTTGCGTTACTAAAATAACAAATTTGTTTTAACGAATTGACCCGCTTCAGAAATTTACTTTTGAATTTCCATATACATCTGCTTCTCGTTGCGGTACAATATTGATATATTTTTGAGGTTTAATGTGTCTATATGTTCTGTGCTGTAAAACAAATTGCCTCTATAGTCCTGGGGCTGATTCTCAGAAGGGCCTTAAAAATCACCTTTACTCCACTTGGAGTCAATCATAAGTTTGATGATATTTTCTGTTTATTTGGTCCCTGAGCTTCATATTTCAAGACATTACCCCTCACAAAAAGTGTCCAAAAGACCCCAACTGAGCCATTTAAAAAAACACCCTTCCGCGCAATTTCGCATTGTGGCGATTTTTGCCATTTGGCTTCAGAACTTTCAAGTCATGGTGATACAGTTATGATTTGGTTATGAAAGTCACCAGAAACTATTATACATTTATTAAAAAGAAATAATACTGCATTGTGTTGCTTTTTAAACCATATTATTGCAAATATGACGGAATAAATGAGTAATTTCCATATTCGAGAAATAGCACACTAAAATCTAAAAACATTCATAATTATTTGCTGCATGCTGTCTACTGCTAATGCATATTAAATGCATATTACACATTAATTCAGAAATAAAGAGGTTTTCAGAATACAGGTATGTACGGTACTGCACAGTGTACACAAGTCAAACTGCACTCAACTGTGAGCAGGTGAGCAGAACTGTGTATCCGCAGGCCAGTTCATGAAGAAAGTGTGACATCACCATCACTTCTACTGTAAATACTTCAGACATTGCATGGTTCAGTTATGCTGTATTATATTATTTGATGCATATAGTGTAATTAGACATTTTTGTTGGAAAAGAGTGCAGCTTAGATGTACATTACCGTAAACATATGAATTTCGCATGCTCATTGTTTTTATTAATAATTCATCCAGACTGACACTTATTAGTATTATTTTCATGTTATTACAGATTTATCCTCAGATGTAGTTGCTGATTTGGACAAGTCAGAATGAGTGAAGTAAGTGGTGGTGTAAAGGCAAAATCATCAGCAGCTGTCTTTTCTTTCGATGTTGCCAAGCCTGAAAGCACGCCGCCGAAAATAAACTGGAAAAAGTGCCTTTGCCATGGGACATCAGCTAGTGTGGGGAATCTGGAAAAGTTCACTGAGAAATCCTGGAAAACCTTTTGTAAGGCAGCAAAACGTCGTCAGGACAGTTTGTACAACCAACTAAAATCATACATCGAAAGAGAAATTCCATTACCAGTAAAAGTTAGTAAAAGTACAAGAAGCTAGCTTCAAACCGACGGAGAAACGAACCTGTCCATCCACTAACACTGGCATCTGCCATTGGAACACTGAAAAAAGCTGCAGAGGTACGCAATGACCAGAGACTACTGATGGAACTGGAAGGTGGTGCAAGAGGTGCTGCTGATGCCATAGCCGGTGATGTGATGATTCATCGCTCCTGCCAAGCCAACTATACAAACAAGCGCAGCCTTCAGCTCCTTTTGTCTAAAGCTGATAAACCCTATGATGATCCTTTTGACAGAGCATTTGATGCACTTGTTGAAGAAGTCAGGTCCCGTGTGGTTGATGAACTTGAGGTGTTGCAAATCAGTGACTTGCTACAGCAGTTTATTCAGCTGCTAAAGGACTCTGGCATTGAAGAACCAGAATACCGCAGTGATGTACTAAAGAACCGTCTTCAAAAGACATTTGGCGACCAAGTCTCCTTCTGGTACCCTGATGTTAGGCGTGGCTCTACAGTTATCTTTGCAAAAGTACCACCAGGAATGATTGTGGAAGCTGGAATGTCGCTCAAGGCAGCATCTTCATCTTTTTCTGAATGACCATCAATCACCCAAGCAAGAATATTGAAGAGGCTTGTTGGAATCATGTCGCTAGCAGACTCGGTTGAAATATCCTCAGGTGATGGTGGCCATGTCATGTCCTTGACCTGCTGGATATCCGCGCGCACCACTTGGGCCACATGGTGTGCTTCATGTGTAATCGTGCTTCTCTCATCTGGCTCTGGTAGGTGCAAGTCTTCTTCAACCTCTTCATCCTCGAGTCTAGCTGTTGGCAGGCAGACATTCCAGCTTCCACAATCATTCCTGGTGGTAGTTCATCAACCACACGGGACCTGACTTCTTCAACGAGTGCATCAAATGCTCTGTCAAAAGGATCATCATAGGGTTTATCAGCTTTAGACAAAAGGAGCTGAAGGCTGCGCTTGTTTGTATAGTTGGCTTGGCAGGAGCGATGAATCATCACATCACTGGCTATGGCATCAGCAGCACCTCTTGCACCACCTTCCAGTTCCATCAGTAGTCTCTGGTCATTGCGTACCTCTGCTGCTTTTTTCAGTGTTCCAATGGCAGATGCCAGTGTTAGTGGATGGACAGGTTCGTTTCTCCGTCGGTTTGAAGCTAGCTTCTTGTACTTTTACTAACTTTTACTGGTAATGGAATTTCTCTTTCGATGTATGATTTTAGTTGGTTGTACAAACTGTCCTGACGACGTTTTGCTGCCTTACAAAAGGTTTTCCAGGATTTCTCAGTGAACTTTTCCAGATTCCCCACACTAGCTGATGTCCCATGGCAAAGGCACTTTTTCCAGTTTATTTTCGGCGGCGTGCTTTCAGGCTTGGCAACATCGAAAGAAAAGACAGCTGCTGATGATTTTGCCTTTACACCACCACTTCCTTCACTCATTCTGACTTGTCCAAATCAGCAACTACATCTGAGGATAAATCTGTAATAACATGAAAATAATACTAATATGTGTCATTCTGGATGAATTATTAATAAAAAACAATGAGCATGCGAAATTCATATGTTTACGGTAATGTACATCTAAGCTGCACTCTTTTCCAACAAAAATGTCTAATTACACTATATGCATCAAATAATATAATACAGCATAACTGAACCATGCAATGTCTGAAGTACTTACAGTAGAAGTGATGGTGATGTCACACTTTCTTCATGAACTGGCCGGATGGGGTCCGCCCTTTATTACGACAGCCCGTTATTACGACAACCCTCCATTACGACATCCCGTCATTACGACATGCCTCTATTTAGACATGCCCCTAATCCGATCCTTTTTGGTACCGCTATTACGACAATTTGGTACCGCTATTACGACAATTAGGCCTACTACAATTTGGTACCGCTATTACGACAATTAGGCCTACTTTTCATAGAAAGTGCAATAGAATAATAATAATAGTTATTAATATGACAATTAGGCCTACTTTTCATAGAAAGTGCAATAGAATAATATTAATAGTTATTAATATATAATAAATGTAGGCCTACCTCTATCATCCCGCCCGCATCCGATCTTTTTTGGTACCGCTATTACGACAATTAGGCCTACTTTTCATAGAAAGTGCAATGGAATAATAATAATAGTTATTAATATAGAATAAATGTAGGCCTACCTCTATCATCCCGCCCGCACCCGCAATGAGCTTCCATTTGCATCGCGAGTGCAGACCTCTACTCCAAACAATGTTTTTCACAATAATTGATATCGGCACACATTTCAGTCAAAAACTAGGTGATTTTGAACCGGCCATGTGAATAAATGTTAGGCCTACACATTATGTAAAAGACAGGGAGCTCTCCTCATTTTTATTCAGCTCTCAGGGGGAAAAGGTTGAAACTCCATGCATCAAACAAACTCTGTGCGTGCAGGCCAGCAGTCTACTTAAAATATATAAGAAGAAGCACGAATAAAGCTCTAGGACCTGAAATTTGGACTTGTTCGTTAGAAATCAATTTAATTAGAATTATGGACTGCCTTTGAATGAAGTTTAATCGGACTTTAAGTTGATTGAACAAAGTTTCAAGGTGTAGGCCTACCTTTTTTGCGCTGTGGAAGCCTAATTTAAGAACGGCGAAATAATATTTTTTGAAAAGGATACTCTGATTTTGTTATGAAGATTGTTGCTTTTGGATTTGATATGGATAGGCTAGTCCTATATATTACCAACTAGGGGCAGCCTCGAAGTTGGATGATTGGCTCTTTTTAGAAATTGTTTTCCCATGTATTTGTCACACCCATGCATAAGCTGCGTGTATGCTAAGTCCAGAACATATGGGTATAATCACATTAATTAATTAATTTAAAGTACAATGATAATGACAAATATTAATGGCCTCATGTCGGAATGGCAGGACGTTTGAAAAAAAGTAAAGTGCCGCTACTCAGACAATGGGGGAAAAAAATTGTCGCAGTAGTGGGACGCTTGGAAAATAATATTAATGCCGCCACTCCGACCACTAGACGTCAATGTCTAAGTAGCGGCATGTCGGAATAGCGGCATGTAACCCCTGCGGATACACAGTTCTGCTCACCTGCTCACAGTTGAGTGCAGTTTGACTTGTGTACACTGTGCAGTACCGTACATACCTGTATTCTGAAAACCTCTTTATTTCTGAATTAATGTGTAATATGCATTTAATATGCATTAGCAGTAGACAGCATGCAGCAAATAATTATGAATGTTTTTAGATTTTAGTGTGCTAGTATTTCTCGAATATGGAAATTACTCATTTTTCCCCTCATATTTGCAATAATATGGTTTAAAAAGCAACACAATGCAGTATTATTTCTTTTTAATAAATGTATAATAGTTTCTGGTGACTTTCATAACCAAATCATAACTGTATCACCATGACTTGAAAGTTCTGAAGCCAAATGGTGAAAATCGCCACAATGCGAAATTGCGCGGAAGGGTGTTTTTTTAAATGGCTCAGTTGGGGTCTTTTGGACACTTTTTGTGAGGGGTAATGTCTTGAAATATGAAGCTCAGGGACCAAATAAACAGAAAATATCATCAAACTTATGATTGACTCCAAGTGGAGTACAACCCAAATTTAGAGATTCAGCCCCAGGACTACTAAGAGGACATTACATTTTTCAAAGTCTAAGTCAAACGATGATGCATCCTTATAATCTCTGATAAATCCTCACCTCTTCTCAATAGACTGATTTCCATCTTTAAAGTTAAGAGGTTTATCCATAGACCGGTCACTCTTCATGGAGACACAGCTGGGTCCAGGGGAGTCTGCTCTCTCCTGCTGGACTCTTCTAGAAAAACAAGAACCAGGATTAATGGATGTTTGATGCTTTGGTCAGCTTATTGGAGCAGGATGAAGTCGAACATGGTCCAGTTCTTGATTTGAATCTGAACACATCCAAGACCAAATAAGTGATTTGAGATTTTAGACGTGATGCTCCACCACCCACTCTATCTAGGATCAGAGCAGATTGATGGAGTAGAAGTATCTTGGTCTTATTCTTCTCCCCTTATTCTTATTCTTATTTTATTTATTTTTGTACTTGATTCTTTGATCGTAAACATATTAATCTATACCATTTTTAACAGTTTCTAAAATAATAGAAACCTGTCCCAACACTGCTCATGGTTAATGGTTTTAATGAACAAGTTTTTAATAATTAACGTATTTAGCAGCTGTTTCATTTAAACAAAGGCAAAAGATACCAAAAACCTCAACCTACGAATAATAACAGGTTGGTCATTTAATAACCATGAATACAACAGGTAGCCTTTTCCTTTTCTGGTGACCCTTGACCCACAATAGCACCTGTGTGATGTCTCTTCGGGTGAACAGCGCTGGTCCACAAAGCTCAAATGTTGCGGATAAATAATAAGCATATGTATCAGCAGCTCAAAAGAGTAGTAATAAATATACAAGTTGTAGTAACTGCACCTCAACACATGATGGCGGCAAACAATATACTGGGGGCGGCGCTTAACGCTAGCCATTGTGCGTCATGGAGGCCACGCCTCCTGCCCAGTGACTACCGGCGGAAGTCGCCGGCTCAAGTCAGAACCCCCCAGGCAGCGCATAGGAAGGATGCAAAGCTACTGAGGATGCAACGCTTGGGGGTTCTCCACGCGTGAACTTATACAATACCCCTCCTTCTGCTTCATAGATTAAATAATAATACTAAACAAATAAAGTGAGTTAAAAGCGATCCTGTTGTCGGCGGCCTTCTTCCTCGGAGCACAACCCCACAATTTAGATATAGAGACATTATGTGGCAGAGGTGGCTGGTGTGTGTTGTTGCAAAGCCCTGGTTCTCCGGTCCATAGTCGTTACAGTTAAGCCGACGAGGAAAATGAACAGGCGCTCAACTCTGATTGGGAATTAGTTAAATGATATTTTGTCGTCATTTACGACCATTAGAAGAAGCAAAGGGCCAGTATCGTATATTTTATTATTAAAAAATGTATAACCTGTAACCTCGGCACGGAGCCTGGGAGGCTAAAAAAACTCGGCACGGAGCTTTAGAGTATAAAAAAAAAATAAAATAAATTAAAAAAAAAAAAAATTAAAACTCAGTACAAACCTGGGAATATAAATTTGGGGTATAACCCCTAGAGTATAGGAGAGTGGAAAACGGAGATCGATTGCTACTAACATCGCTACTAACATTGCATGCTCAAAGAACTACGCTAACTTGCATGAAACACAATAACCCACGTTTGTGTACATAATCCTGTATGTGCTAACGCTTGCTAACTTTGCTAGGGTGCATCTTAGCTTTGTCTGCAGAATATGGTACATGTAACTGACGATAGCCCAACACGTGGGTTATCTCATATGGGTCTTTGTTCTTAACAGAAGCATGGTAGCATTCTTGTGCTACTAGCCACATAAGCTAACACGTGGGGATAGCGGACATGTTAGGTATTTAGAACTGAAGATAGCCCACCACGGGGGGTGGTTTATGGCTCATTGTTCCAGGGGGGATGGTAACATTCCTGTGTTCCTAGCCATTTGGCCCAAGTGGAGGCTAATGGCTATGCTAAGTCTAGGGAGAGACGGTAAACACATCTATCTAACCTATAGACATATACCTAACAGTGCCAGTGGATTTGGAGCACTTGTACATATGGGCACACACATAGTTGGGCATATACACAATATTAACTGGTAGGCCTAGTAACACAGCAGGGAGCATAGATTACAAATCCCTGTCAGCCATTTTGGGAGTCCCCAAAATGGCCCCCAAGACCCCCTACCCCTCGACCACCCCTACCCCCACCCAGACTACCCAGACTTTCCCCCTACCCCTCCCCCGACGACTGACCATGAAGAAGGGGACAAAGGAATGGCGTTTGCCAGTCTGCGTTTGCAAGTGTGAATGAAGTGTGAATGAAGTTGTGCACTCCTAGAATGCAAGGGGAGAAAGCAGAATGGAGCCCAATACAATAATTCGGTTTAATGTTATTATCTAGACATATACATTTATAAATAACTATGTTAACAGATGTCATTACTGCGATAAAAAGTGTTGTTGTGTAAAAACTGATTATTCATAAGCATCAACTTGTCAGTAATAGGAAGGTGTTAAAATTGACATTAACTCCCTGTTTTATTCTTTCCTTTAACCTTAAGAGAAGGAGGGGACCTCCATGCCCCTTCCAAAGAAAGACCATGAACATCTCTTTTTGTTTTTATTAATGATAAGAAATGATAAGGTTAACAAAGGAGGAAAGGAGAGTTGGACACAATGAGATGGGGACAGTAAGTGGTGATTCTTAAAACAAAAGGATTTATTTAGAAAGACAGAGGGAAGTAAATAGAAGGATAGAAGAAGAGATAAGCTAAAAGATAAAAGAGAAAAGTCAGAGAAAGTGAAAGAAAAGTCAGAGAAAGTGAAAGAAAAGTCAGAGAAAGTGAAAAGGGAAAGGAAGAAACGTGGTCAAGAGATAGAGGGAGGCATTATAGAGTTATAATAGTAGTGGTAATAATAATAATGATGTTAATGATAATAATAATAATAATAATAATAATAATAATAATAATAATAATAATAATAATAATAATAGACATAATGAAACATAATGAAGAAAGCGATGCGAATATTAGGACGGTTAAAGATCAGGTCAATGTATATATGTCTGTTATTTGTTTTGTTTCCTGTTTATTTGTTTTCTTTGTGTATTTGTTTTATACTTTTAACTGTTTGTGTGAGTGTTTTGTGCTTTATAGGACAAATAGCAGACCAACAGCTCAGTCACGTCACATGAAGCCCCGAACGCCTGGTACCCCCTCATGAGTCTTTGTACATAAGATGGTTGATGGGCATAATACGGCCCTATCTGATAGTTTCATGTAAATCAGAAGTTATCTCCTCTACCACTCGTCCACAGTAGTCCAGGGGTCAACCAGCGCTGGGGACTGTTAGCAGTCCAGGGACTTCTCTCCCGCCTCAAGCGACGATATGGGAGTGTGGTAGAGTCATAACCTGATACAGAGTGTAGGGGTGTAACAATTAATCCAGTCAATTTTTGGGTTGCTCAGTTTACCTCCATAATGTGGCGTCCATTGTCTTGTTTTTATGTACGATGTTTTGTTTTTGCTCAATGATGCTGACCGTTGCTGAGGCTATGATTCTTAGATGGACCAGAGGGTTTTCACCTGGGACACACACACAGGTGCCATTTGATTATTAGAGGTGACTTGGGCGATGACAATAAGGAAATTGAGGTTGGTTTATTTGAGCCATATCCATTTTTAGTAAGCAAAACTATTCAATGATTGTGTGTGGATATATATATATTCAATTTTAACTTCATTCACCATATTCACCTATTGTTTGACTCACCTTTGTATGCAAGTTTGTTTTGATATAACTTTCACATATGGTTTGAACTACTTAGATTAGTAATGATATAAGACCATATAGGATTAAGACATGCCTGATCTATAATTACATAATAGAAACCACTGTCTACATATTGTTGGTTGTATTGTGTTAGATGTTTTTCTGCAAAGATACTGGTTGGTTCTGGTCTCTCTTCCCCCAGGACAATGGAGGGGGGTCCATTAGAGAGAGGACAGTTGATCTGGGGTTCCTGCCCTAAATGGACTCAGAGACTCATATTTGGACATTGAAATGGACTGCATACACAACATGAACAGCAGGAACATTGCTTCCGGTTACCAGCGGTTGATAAGTTTCATATTAGGAGGCAACATGGCTGACAGTCTTATCTGAATGTGATGTGTTTTTATACACTATATTTTTAATTTTCTTTTGATTCTTTTAATGATTGATTATTCACAAGCGATTGATGTTGACAGATGTTAACACTCTATAATTATGATTTGTTGTGCATTGGCAGTGACTGGATTGCAGAGAAGTGCTTCATCCTGATGGGGGGTGAGATCTTCTCTAGACTAAGAAACCGTCATGATTTTTTTCATCTCCTAGAGGTGGTTTTCGACTGGATGATGGTAACCCGACCTGGATAGACCTCTCTTCAGCTGCTGACAGGGTAACTGGGTAGAGCTCTTCCGGTGGGGTGAGACTAGCTCATGAATTTGGCCTTATTAGAACAATTGAATAAGTTTACCTAGTCTAAAAGTAAATTAAAATAATGTGGGCATAAGATTTAAAGGTAACGCTAGAAGACTAAAATAGTTGTTCCAAAAGGTTTGATAAACTAGGACCCAGAATCACTGTCATATGCATATATTTTATGATATCATCAATATGGTCAATACAAGCGGGAAGAATGAATGCAACATGCTTAACTTTGTGTTAATTTTGCGTGACTTTTTCAAAGTCACGAGGGGGGAATAAGTAGTGCATTTTATTTTAAGTAGTGTATTTTATTTCAAGGAGGGACTATTTTTGCATTTTATTTTCAAGAGTATTTTACTTTCAAGGAGGGAAATATTTTTGCATTTTATTTACAAGGGGGGAATATTTGTGCATTCAGATTTTTTTTTTTTTTTTTCGTTTTATTTGTTTAAGTGTTGAATTTGCATAAGTCAGACATATGGTCTTTGAACATTTGCAAGGACCAGGTTAAAGTAATCATTGGGAAATACTTCAGCAATCTGTTGGGAAAGGATCTAATGCATAAGCTAAATAGTTTATTGACATAGAAAATTGGGAATTACTACGCCAACGCCTAATGCTGTTATGCTGTGTTTAATACCTTAACTTGTTAGCTCTTTCCACTGCTGTGTCAAAACTACAGCGCCAACACCGGGTGGTGCAGCAGTAACCCATCAAACAGCGGTTAAGTTACATTCACTGGGAATGGTGGAAAGAGTGAACGGGACATTCAAGAAACTGACATTTCCGAGAAACAGAGTGCAGAGCCAAAGGACGAACCACCAACCAGGGTGGAGAAAGGTGACCAGGTGTACCCGAGAATGTGCAGGGGACAGTGGAACGCCCCGACTTGATCAGGCTGTGGTACCTGATATCCTGGAGTTCGGCACCTGTGTCTAGGAGGACATGGCACCTGTTTTACTTGAATGTTGAATTATTAAACACACAGTATGGGTCACGGTTGTCATTACAAGGCAGTTTAAATTCGGAATGTGTTATGCTGTTTTCCCATGATTGCTTTAATAATGAAACGGATGAATTTTTTGATGCTGCTAAAATGTTCTGACTACTGGTGATGAGTGGATCCGTGGGGAAGGCACACATGGGTACGTGTTAGTAACCTTGGCGTGTGGGCCTTGCCTATGGATCACAAGATGAACATTGAAATCATGAACTGTCCGACTTGAGGTTGGCTACAGATACGGGGATAACACTGTGATGATCTTTGAGTAACCTGCGTGCATGGAAACCATCTGAGCAATTGCATGCTAGTCTACAGGGCGTTTTTTAGATCTATATAGGGTTACTGCTAACTAACACGGTAATGTCTGTTCTTATACCTGGAGGTATTCGATTTTGGTTATACATGCATATAAGTATTTGAAGGGATTTCATATGGGGAAATTACAATGCATTAACTACTATGCCTTTCTGTCCTCAGGATACTGTGATAATGGTATGACATATTGATTGTATGATGTGATGATAATTTGTCTACTGTTGGCTACGGCCCATGTATTCTTTGAGACACACCAAGGTGAATGCCATCCAATTTAGAGATGCGACAGGTTTTCCACTTATCTAGAAGGGGTTTTCCCGAACTAAGTCGATTGGTGCTGTTGATGTTTTTCTTTTCGCTTGAATTTATACTCACCATTTTTAGACCTTACATGATACATAGCATTATTAATTTATAGTATGGTCATCAGTGATGACCAAGGAGGGACTGTTGCGGATAAATAATAAGCATATGTATCAGCAGCTCAAAAGAGTAGTAATAAATATACAAGTTGTAGTAACTGCACCTCAACACATGATGGCGGCAAACAATATACTGGGGGCGGCGCTTAACGCTAGCCATTGTGCGTCATGGAGGCCACGCCTCCTGCCCAGTGACTACCGGCGGAAGTCGCCGGCTCAAGTCAGAACCCCCCAGGCAGCGCATAGGAAGGATGCAAAGCTACTGAGGATGCAACGCTTGGGGGTTCTCCACGCGTGAACTTATACAATACCCCTCCTTCTGCTTCATAGATTAAATAATAATACTAAACAAATAAAGTGAGTTAAAAGCGATCCTGTTGTCGGCGGCCTTCTTCCTCGGAGCACAACCCCACACAAACCACCTCTCTTCGCTTTGTGATCATTGGAAGTAGTCTTCTGAAACGTTTAGGTTGCGTAACCGAGTCGGACTCTACCCGATAAGTGGATCTGAAAGCCACTGACGTCCACGCAGCAATCCTACGTAATATCATAGTTTTGTCCTTTGCGTTACTAAAATAACGAATTTGTTTTAACGAATTGACCCGCTTCAGAAATTTACTTTTGAATTTCCATATACATCTGCTTCTCGTTGCGGTACAATATTGATATATTTTTGAGGGTTACATGCCGCTATTCCGACATGCCGCTACTTAGACATTGACGTCTAGTGGTCGGAGTGGCGGCATTAATATTATTTTCCAAGCGTCCCACTACTGCGACAATTTTTTTTCCCCATTGTCTGAGTAGCGGCACTTTACTTTTTTTCAAACGTCCTGCCATTCCGACATGAGGCCATTAATATTTGTCATTATCATTGTACTTTTAATTAATTAATTAATGTGATTATACCCATATGTTCTGGACTTAGCATACACGCAGCTTATGCATGGGTGTGACAAATACATGGGAAAACAATTTCTAAAAAGAGCCAATCATCCAACTTCGAGGCTGCCCCTAGTTGGTAATATATAGGACTAGCCTATCCATATCAAATCCAAAAGCAACAATCTTCATAACAAAATCAGAGTATCCTTTTCAAAAAATATTATTTCGCCGTTCTTAAATTAGCCTTCCACAGCGCAAAAAAGGTAGGCCTACACCTTGAAACTTTGTTCAATCAACTTAAAGTCCGATTAAACTTCATTCAAAGGCAGTCCATAATTCTAATTAAATTGATTTCTAACGAACAAGTCCAAATTTCAGGTCCTAGAGCTTTATTCGTGCTTCTTCTTATATATTTTTAAGTAGACTGCTGGCCTGCACGCACAGAGTTTGTTTGATGCATGGAGTTTCAACCTTTTCCCCCTGAGAGCTGAATAAAAATGAGGAGAGCTCCCTGTCTTTTACATAATGTGTAGGCCTAACATTTATTCACATGGCCGGTTCAAAATCACCTAGTTTTTGACTGAAATGTGTGCCGATATCAATTATTGTGAAAAACATTGTTTGGAGTAGAGGTCTGCACTCGCGATGCAAATGGAAGCTCATTGCGGGTGCGGGCGGGATGATAGAGGTAGGCCTACATTTATTCTATATTAATAACTATTATTATTATTCTATTGCACTTTCTATGAAAAGTAGGCCTAATTGTCGTAATAGCGGTACCAAAAAAGATCGGATGCGGGCGGGATGATAGAGGTAGGCCTACATTTATTCTATATTAATAACTATTAATATTATTCTATTGCACTTTCTATGAAAAGTAGGCCTAATTGTCATATTAATAACTATTATTATTATTCTATTGCACTTTCTATGAAAAGTAGGCCTAATTGTCGTAATAGCGGTACCAAATTGTAGTAGGCCTAATTGTCGTAATAGCGGTACCAAATTGTCGTAATAGCGGTACCAAAAAAGATTGGATTAGGGGCATGTCTAAATAGAGGCATGTCGTAATGACGGGATGTCGTAATGGAGGGTTGTCGTAATAACGGGCTGTCGTAATAAAGGGCGGACCCCATTTTTGAGGTTTAATGTGTCTATATGTTCTGTGCTGTAAAACAAATTGCCTCTAAGAGGACATTACATTTTTCAAAGTCTAAGTCAAAAGATGATGCATCCTTATAATCTCTGATAAATCCTCACCTCTTCTCAATAGACTGATTTCCATCTTTAAAGTTAAGAGGATAATCCATAGACCGGTCACTCTTCATGGAGACACAGCTGGGTCCAGGGGAGTCTGCTCTCTCCTGCTGGACTCTTCTAGAAAAACAAGAACCAGGATTAATGGATGTTTGACTGTTGTATTTTTTATGGTCCCCAATAGTTTCTTACCTTTGTTCATTACTTAAACTGGTATTTTCAAACTTGTTGAGTATTTCCATAGACCGGTCACTCTTCATGGAGACACAGCTGGGTCCAGGGGAGTCTGCTCTCTTCTGCTGCTCTGGGCTTCAACACAACACACACAGCTTTTACTCAGACTAATGATGGTGTGATGATATATCACTGCTGAACTCTGAGATGGACAACAGTCACAGACAGTTAGAGATCCTCTTCTGTTCTTACCTCTTAGCTCTGCTGTGGCAGCCATGTTCCCCAGACAGAGTGGTTTTAGAGGGAGGACCCCCCTCCTCTGTCTCCTCATCCATAGTAGACTGGAGACCTGGACACAAATACAACTACATATTGTTTCTATGGCCATTCAGCGCTTGTTTCTTCACTGCTTTTATAAAACCTGCTTATTGCCGGTGACAGGGGGCTGTTGTCTGTCTCTGGTTACTTTGGACGAGAGGCAGGGCGGTCTTTCCTTGAGGCAGATTCAAAAACCCTCTCATTCTCAATGAGGGGAAAGATGTGGAGATGCTGCCCCGACATTTCTAATAACTAATAACTAATAACTATTTATCATTCCACACACTAAGCCTCTAAGGGCTTCAAATGTGATCAAGATCAAGTTCACCATGCGGATATCATACCTACTGTTCCCTGAGCTGGTTAAACCGCTCTGAAGGCATGACCATATATGGACTTCCTCATGTCGTATGACCAGATCTATGATGCAGGCCCACAGAGAACAAGACCCAACACAAGATGGTGTTTAAACCATAGACATATATATGTAGACGCCTCATAGACTGACGCTGCCTGTTGGAGCTGACGTATCAGCGCGGCCGCCATCTTGGATGGGTCCCCAGTGCGCCCCCAGTGCATTTATTTCTATGGAGGAAGGTGTATCCCCAACTACAATATTAAGCATAACTCCCCGAATTTTTACCGGATTTTCACACGGTTTGGTTTGTTACAAATGGCAGAGATTTAGTTATGATACAGGACAAATTAATAATTTTTTTTTAAATAATAAGAATTATTGTTCAATCTTACTTGTTAAAGGTAATCCCATGCGATCTGGTGTCAATACTGCGCTGTAAGCTGCACAAAATACTGGCATAGCTTGCTCTCCCGTTGACTCCTATGCTAGACTAGAGTGAGGAGACCCAACCAATATGGCGGCGACGCTGGGTTACGTTCCATCACGTCATGAGGCGTCTATGTATATATGTCTATGGTTTCAACACCTTTACTAGCCAAGATGGCCGCCTTTCTGACGAATAATAATAATATTAATCATAATAATACAATTATAACGACTGAACATTCCATCCTAAGTACCTTTAAAGTCACCCAAGGACACTTTAGATTTAGGACAGATCCTAAATCAGAAGAAAAAGTAAAATTATTATTTTAACCTTAACATGCTTAACCTGTCTGTCTAACCCCTACCTGCTCCTTAATGACCTGTCTCTGTACTGTCTAACCCCTACCTGCTCCTAAATTACCCGTCTCTGTACTGTCTAACCCCTACCTGTTCCTAAATGACCTGTCTCTGTACTGTCTAACCCCTACCTGCTCCTTAATGACCTGTCCCTGTACTGTCTAACCCCTACCTGCTCCTTAATGACCTGTCTCTGTACTGTCTAACCCCTACCTGCTCCTTAATGACCTGTATATGTACTTTCTAACCCCTACCTGCTCCTTAATGACCTGTATATGTACTTTCTAACCCCTACCTGCTCCTCAATGACCTGTCTCTGTACTGTCTAACCCCTACCTGCTCCTTAATGACCTGTCTCTGTACTGTCTAACCCCTACCTGCTCCTTAATGACCTGTCTCTGTACTGTCTAACCCCTACCGGCTCCTTAATGACCTCTCTCTATACTGTCTAACCCCTACTGCTCCTTAATGACCCATCTCTGTACTGTCTAACCCCTACCTGCTCCTCAATGACCTGTATCTTTACTGTCTAACCCCTACCTGCTCCTTAATGACCTGTATCTGAATTCACTGTCAGTCACTTTGGATAAAGCATTTGCTAAATTATTAAATAGTAAAATATTATTTTCATTTTGACAAACAGCAATTAACTTCATATAACAGTGAGAGGCTACAGATTAAACATTTTACATAACATATTTAATAACACCTTTTAACCGTACGTGTTTACAGAAAATAAACACTATAGATATGATATAGAAGTGATACATATTAATGATTTATCACGGATGAGAGTTGACTACAGTACCTTAGTCGTCTTCCTGCTGTAATAGTGTGCAACACCAAACCGTCTGATTCAGTAATAAGGAAGGTATGATGTTGTGAACCGACCAGTTTGTCCAGTTGCCCTCCCAGTTTATACTCCTCCCAGATAACCTCTGATATATATATATATATATATATATATATATATATATATATATATATATATACAGTATATATATATAATATTATATATAGGATCTCCTTCTTAGTAGAACAGGAATGTAAATATCATGCTATCAATAGCACCAGGGCTACCTGCCTTGCACTGCTGGTTTCTCTGGAAGCTAAGCAGGGGCTGGTCTGGTCCATCCTTGGATGGGGGACGAGGTGGTGCTGGTAGAGGTGTTGGAGGGCCAGTAGGGGTGCTCATCCCTCTGGCCTCTGTTAGATCCCCAATGCCCCGGGACGGAGACGGGGACTCCGTCCTGTCTAGAGCACCGTCTTTCGGATGAGACGTTAAACCGAGGTCCTGACTCCCTGTGGTCACTAAAGATCCCGTGGCACTCATCGCAAGAGTAGGGGTGCTAACCCCGGTGTCCCGGCCAAATTCCCAACCTGGCTCTTGTACCATCATGGCCACCTAATCATCCCCTGGTCTCTAATTGGTTAGTTTCATTCCTCATCTCTCCGCTGAGCCAGTGTGTGGTGAGCGTTCTGGCGCATACTGGCTGCCGTGCATCACCCAAGTGGGTGCTACACTCTGGTAGCGGATGAGGTGTCATATCCCCCACACACTATGTAAAGCGCTTTGGGTGTCTTGAAAAGCGCTATATAAATGCAATTAATTATTATTATTATTATTATTAAATAAACATTATGAATAGAAAACCATGAAGTAGAAAACGCCTCCTCTGTTCTGTTTCTAGTGGATCAGTAAGACCTCAGGAAGAGCAAATCTTCACCAGATTTTCTTCCTCAAACCAAACCTGTTGCTGCCACCACCTCACACACTACTGAACACCTCCATGTAGCATCCTCCTCTAGCGGTCTGAGCTCTGTCTGCTCACACACTACTGAACACCTCCATGTAGCATCCTCCTCTAGCGGTCTGAGCTCTGTCTGCTCACACACTACTGAACACCTCCATGTAGCATCCTCCTCTAGCGGTCTGAGCTCTGTCTGCTCACACACTACTGAACACCTCCATGTAGCATCCTCCTCTAGCGGTCTGAGCTCTGTCTGCTCACACACTACTGAACACCTCCATGGAGAATCCTCCAGCCTTTAAAATACATATTAGTTCATATCCACGGTTCTCAAAGTGTGGGGAGCGCCCCACTGGTGGGGAATAGAGACGTGACAGGTCCTGGGGCGCGCCAAACGGGAGGAGATTTTCCTTTTTATGCCTATCTTCATCCAGACATAATAATAATAATAACTTGGATTTATATAGCGCCTTTCATGATACCCAAGGTCGCTTTACAAGAGTGGGAGTAGGGATGTGGGGGGGGGAGGGGGGTTAGGGAGGGTAGGCAAGAGAGAAGAGATGTGTTTTGAGGTGCTTTTGGAACTGTGCCAGAGAAGTGGCAGAACGGGTAGGAAGGGGCAGGGTGTTCCAGAGGGTAGGGGCCATTGCACAGAAAGCCCTATCGCCAAAGGTCTTCAGTCTGGTGCGAGGAGTGGAGAGTAGGTCCTTGCTGGAGGAGCGTAGGGACCGTGACTGGGAGTACGGGTGGAGGAGGTCAGTGATGTACTTGGGTGCCAGTGAGTGAAGTGATTTGTAGGTGAGGAGGAGGATTTTGTAGCTGATGCGTTGTTTGATTGGCAGCCAGTGGAGTTTCTTGAGGATGGGGGTGATGTGCTGCCAGGGCTTGGTGTGAGTTAACACCCTGGCAGCTGAGTTCTGGACATACTGCAATCTGTCTAGGGCTTTGTTAGGCAGCCCAGACAGGAGACCATTGCAGTAGTCCAGGCGGGAGGTGATGAAGGCGTGAATGAGAGTTTCGGTGACAGGCTCGGTGAGAGACGGCCGGAGTCTTGAGATGTTACGGAGGTGAAAGAAGGCAGATTTGGTGATGCTCTGGATGTGGGAACTGAATGAGAGTGTGGAGTCCAGAATGACACCCAGGTTCCTCACTTTGTGTGATGGGGAGGTGGGGCAGCCATCGATGACCAGGGTGAGGTCTCCAACCTTCTTGAGCAGTGGTGCTGGGGCCACCACCATGAGCTATGTTTTGTTGGTGTTGAGTTTCAGTAGGTTGTTAGTCATCCAGGTTTTGATAGCATGCAGACAGTTGTTGAGTTGTATTGGTGGGAGTTGTGAGGAGGGCTTGGTGCTGACATAGAGTTGGGTGTCGTCTGCATAACAGTGGAAGCTGAGTCCATGATTGCGGATGATCTGACCGAGGGGGAGCAAGTAGATGGTAAAGAGGAGGGGGCCAAGGACAGATCCCTGGGGGACGCCATGGTTAACTGTTGCTGTGGTGGAGTGGGAGCCTTGCAAGGTGATGTATTGTTTTCGGTTGGAGAGGTAGGACTGAAACCAGGAGAGTGCAGTATCAGTAAGGCCGATGAGCTCAGAGAGACGGGAGAGGAGGATGGAGTGGGAAATGGTATCGAAGGCAGCGGAGAGGTCAAGGAAGATGAGGATGGAGACAAGGCCATTATCTGCAGCAATCAGGAGGTCGTTTGTTATTTTGATGAGGGCGGTTTCAGTGCTATGATGGGGTCTGAAACCGGATTGGAGAGGTTCAAAGAGCTCATGGTGGGACATGTGGTGTTGTAGCTGGGCAGCCACTGCTCTTTCCAAGATCTTGCTCAGGAACGGAAGGTTGGAGATCGGGCGGTAGTTGTTGGGGTCATCTGGGTCCAGGCCTGTCTTTTTGAGTGTTGGTGTCACAGCCGCCAACTGAAAGCTGGAGGGTACCACACCAGAACCAAGTGAGGAGTTGATGATGGCAACCACCAGGGGGTAGATGGTGGGGAGACAGGCCTTCACTAGGGTCGTGGGTAGTGGATCCAGACTGCAGGATGAAGTCCCGGCTTTGGTCAGGAGGTCAAGGACTTGATCAGCATCCAGCAGGGAGAAGGTGGAGAGGCGGCGCTCCGGTGGGCAGACAAAAGGATGGTGCATGTCCTGCCAAGGTAGTGTGGCCGGCGGGGAGGGTGTAGATGCCTGGAGCTGCTGGTGGATGGTGGCCACTTTCTGGTGGAAGAAGTCCAGGAACCTGGAGCAGAGGTCAGCGGCATCAGAGGGTTGCGGGGGATCGGGAGGGTCAAGAAGGCGGTTGATGGTAGAGAAAAGCTTTTTTGGATGCTTTTGTTGGCTGTTTATCAGTGTGGAGTAGTGGAGTGTTTTTGCCTGGGTGAGAGCCTCTTTGTAGCACTTGATGTGGTCTCTGTAGGCTTCGAGGTGGACAGTGAGGCCAGATCTTTTGTGAAGCCTCTCGAGCCGACGCCCCCTGGACTTGAGCCTCCTCAGCTCTGGGGTAAACCAGGGAGCGGGGCGGGTGTAGGAGACCAGTTTGGTGATGAGTGGGGCAACAGAGTCCAGGCTGAGGGCGAGGGCGCTGTTATAGTGATCCACCAGGCCGTCAGCAGTGCAGTTAGAGGGGTGGATAGCGAGGTTGGTTGCTAGGGTGTTAGCCAGCGTAGGTATACACACACGCTTTATATTCCTGTATGTGATTGACCTTTTTGTGGGCTGCTTAGGGAGGGACACAGGGACAGAGAACAGGATGGCTTGGTGGTCGGAGACAGCCAGGTCCATGCAGCGGAGATTGGAGGGGCTTATGCCGGCACAGCACACCAGATCCAGAGTGTGCCCCTTGGCATGTGTAGGGCCCTGTACATGTTGTTCAATGTTAAAGCAGTCCAACAGTGAGAGGAAATCCACAGCGAAGGAACAACTGCTGGAGTCTACATGGATGTTGAAGTCACCCAGTATGAGAGTAGCTGGGGACATGGGGCAGACAGAGGCCAGCAGGTCGGAGAGCTCCTGTAGAAAGCAGGAGGAGGCTTTCGGGGGGCGGTAGACAAGAACCACCTGGAGCTGTGTGGCACCAGACAGCATGAAGTGGAGGCACTCGAATGATGATGTTGTGACTGGGATTTCTTTTAACAGGATGTTAGTGCGGTGTATAACAGCCAGGCCGCCACCACGGCCGCAGCTGCGATGCTTTTGGATATAGGAATACCCTGAGGGAGTGGCTTGGTTGAGAGAAATGAATTCATGAGGATTCTGCCATGTTTCAGTCAGGCAGAGAAAGTCCAAAGTTCTGTCCAGAATTATTTCGTGGAGGAGTAAGGCCTTGTTGTTCAGTGATCGAACATTCAGCAGCATGAAAGAGGCAAATGGAGGCACTGTGATAGCAGACACTGTGTTGGCAGCCACACTAACCAGGAGGCTCAGGAGAACAGGTGGTGGGCGTGGCCCAGGTCGATGACGTCGCCGTAGTGAGTTTACCCTGACGGCCGGCACAGCCATAGTTGTAGCCAGGTAAACAAACTTATGCCTGGTAGCCCTATGCACATAGGGTGGACGGCGCAGGAGCCGGAGAGATTTTATCACCTCAAGGCAGTTCGGGAACTCGTGCGGGATGATGTTCCAGAGTTCCATTGCGGAGTATTTGAGGCGAGACATGATGAGATGTACAGTTGTTAGCAGCCTAGCTTGGTATGCTACTAGCTCCAGGCGAGTTGACAAGCCGGGAACAAGCCGCAGTTGTAGCCCTCAGACAAGATGTTCGTACTTTGTCCAGGCGGTACAGCAAGCCAGCCGAGGTGGGCCCAGGCCAGAACGTTGGAGTATCCACGGTAGGAGAATTCCACTATCGTAGTTTTTTTTTTTTTTTTTTTACGCAGCCAGAGGAGATGGAAAGGTCGGGGGCGAGAAGCGGCGACAAACACGCCAGCGTCCTCTCGGCAGTCCTGTTGGTTAGTTATTGATACTAGAGGTTGCTACCTAAAAAAAAAAAAAACCTACAGTGCAGGTTTAAAGGTCCCCTATTTTACCACCGGTAATCTCCCGGTAACATCCCAACTCTCCCGGAAGATTCGGGAGTCTCCCGCATATTGATAGCGGCTCAATGACGCCCGCAAATGAGAGTGACTGCGTGTGTTTGCGTGTGTGTGTGACTATAAATGCAGCGCGTGTAAGAGCAAAGCGTCCTTATAGCTGTGTTCACCCCCACCCCCCCACCCCCGGGGGCGACACCAAGTGTAACAGGAACCCGCCCCCCCCAAGGAACGAACCTCCCTAATGACTGTTTGCAGGTTGGGATGTCTGCTTTATCAATGCCTTTCTTTAATGACAACAAAGATCATACATTCAAAACACAACACCCACAAACAAAGTAATCATTACTAGCCTACATGCAGCCTAAATTAAAAGAACATTAGATATGAGACTCCGAGGAAAATGTAACCTGGAACCAAAGTGCCGAAATAATGATTATCATATTAATTGTAGCGGAACAAACTTTCGGGCCGATGGGCAGCAGGCTAGTGTGGGCCATAACACAACATGGATACATTTTGTGACACAGACCTCATAAGTTGTCGAGCCAGCGCCAACAGAGAGAGAAGTACAGATATCAGCTGAACATTGAGCATGACGTGAGAGTGGCAGTATCAAACCTGCAACCCCGCTTTGAAAAGATGTGCAATGCAAAACAGGCTCATTGCAGCCACTAATGCAGGGATAAGAATCATATGTTCACTTGCTCACCTGTCTTGCCAATTGTATTTCTCTTCTTTTTTTAACAGATTGCAAAGTGGCTCTTTTATTTTCTCTATTTTTGAACTTGATACAAATCATGACAATCACTGACAAAGTGTTTTTTGCATCACAGGCTGATTAGTATCTGTGGTGACGTGACGCCTACAGCGTTCACTCTGTACAAACAACACACACCATGAATTGTCCTAGACTGAGATAATGGTCAGGATCTGGTCGGGTTGGATTCCTGTCGTGTCTTTTCCTTCATGTGTTGTTACACCACCAGGTCATCAGAAGCAGCCCACCAGATAAAAAGGACACACACACACACGTACGTGTTTGGAAACAAGAAATTGTAATGACTAAAAAAACCTGATGAACATGATACCATTGAGCTTTTGAAGCGTATCCACGCTGTCAGAAACCCCAGGGATCAAACCAGGAAACAGAGTAGGACCTGAGTCAGGGCTGTCTGTTGAAATCATTATAATAATCATAATACTTAACTGAAGATGATTATTGGTTTGTTAGGACTACTGTTGGCTGTGCATCGCTGCACCTGTACTCCACACTTCACACCCAAAGTTAACTCCAACTTACTACAATTGTGATGAAATGCAAGACGCAGTTCAGTGACAACAAGTGTCTCAAATTGTCTAACTGAGTCATTCAGTCACTGTGGTGAAAGGATGAATACGCTTCAAGAAACCTACTCTGAATGAACCTTTATTATGTCTTGTGTTCATTTAGTGGGTTGGGTTCATTTTGGGTCTCTACCTTCTTCTGTTCACTTGCTTAGTGTGGCGTGTATGTGGCGTGTGCATGCGTGTATCATTGTTATTATTATTGTAAGGGAGGGGTTTATCCAAGCCTGTATTATAATGACCCAGGGGGTGACCAATAGCGCCAGGAGTCACTGCTATTCGCATGTGAATCCTGGCGCTATTGATATAATCTAATCTATATCTGAATCATGCTGCCTCTCTCTCTCTCTCTCTCTCTCTCTCTCTCTTTCTCTCGCCATGCAGGCGGAACACAAACACCCACCGCACTCACAATTATGAGCAACGACAAACCGACAATACAAACACATTTTTTAAACACAGTTTCATTTGACCTAACGTGTTACTGCCCGGGTATAAAGCACTGCTGTACTTTGTCAAAGTACAAAGTACAAATACAAGTACAGAACCGCTTCTTTTGTTTTACTGCTTCTTCTCCACGCTGTCATAAACACCATCGGTCAGACAAGGAAACACACCTGGAACCCAGTAATGGCCGTCTGCTGAAGTTCAGAAAACAATTCATAACTAAAGACGATTCTTGTACACACATTACAAACATTCAAATGACAGTCTGTCAAACACACAACATTACAACCAACATATTCAAGTGATGGGCAAGAGGGTCTAAACACCTCAAATAAGCATTAAAATGCTGTCATGACAGAGGCTCTCTCCCTGAGTGTGTGGTGATGGCTGGTTTATCCTGTGGGTCTTGACTGGGGTTGCCAACCGTCCCTTGAAAAATGGAATCGTCCCGTATTTAGAAACAAAAGCACGCGTCCGTATCGAGCTGAAAAGGTACGCTCTTTGTCCCGTATTACTGTGAGAGTCAAAAAATAGTCAGTAAAATGCCAATGGAAAATGAATAACAGGGCGCTTTATGTGAAAATGTACGGTAAACTTGTTCCCAGCACCAGAGCCATTGAAAGGGAAAGTTGTTGATCTCGCCGCCACGCGATCACATGGTTCCTGTAGCTCTCAACAGGTCCAAACAAATCTGCGCTGTCAACCTGTTTGAAATGGTTTTCAGCGGGATGGACAGCAGCAGTCCCATATTTACAGCAATGTTCAGTAAATATTAACACATAATGTGCAATATTCAATATATATAATAGCATCTCTGGGGAGTGGCGGGTCAGACAGCATTGCATGTCTCTAATGCATACATACTGTAAATGTATTCATTTACACAGTAGTATGCATTCATATTGTTCTCATGCTTCTATGGTCATAATTACTCACATCCTAATGTTATGTTAGCTCGAGGTATGATTACGAATACGATGTTCACACTATAGATCAGATATACAGTCGTATAAATATGAATACACTACTGTCTATAGTGTTTATATCTGTTACATTTCCTAGTGTTTACATTTCATACTGTCCATACTAGTGTTCACACCAGTGGCGGACTGTTTGAAGGGCGGGGCGGATAAAAAAATGGGCTCCTACTGCACGACGTGGGGCCCCACCAGCGTACAAAAAGCTATGATGCATATGTATGATGAAGTAGTCTTCATCCTTGATTAAGATTAACATTATGTTATCAGGCGACCCAGATTAAAAGTATAACCACACCACTATGATAAAAACACAGGAAACTAAACCTTTAAAATGTTTATTTCACAAACAACTCTCAAGCCTTAACAGTAGAGGTGACATGACTCTCTCTCTCTCTCTCTCTCTCTCTCTCTCTCTCTCTCCCTTTGTCCCTCCATTCTCTCATCCGGCATAGTGATCAACTTAACTGAAAAGAAGACAAACGTACGCACGTCTGATGTTGATGACCGCACACTCTAGACTACAACTGGACAGACGGGTTTAAGGAATCTGAACGATGCTGTTCTAATCTCTGTCTGTCTCTGTCTCTATCTGTCTATCTGTCTCTCTCTCTCTCCCTCTATTCTCTCTCTCTGCAAGACAAGCCAGTACATCGCTAGCAGTGAGAGGACTTACCTTTATCCTTATCTCCTCACTGTTGCAGCTTTGGACCCAACGTTTCAAAGCGCTGCCTCCCGCAGCATCACATTTTATCCACTGGAGGGGCACTTCTCCATTAGAGGGGCACCTATTTGGGCATTCATCATGTTTTCTCACAGCACTACATCCCATTTTCCCTACTGGAAAGGGCATCACCCTTTGGGACACTGTCACGTAGGGGCGGCATAGAGGGCACTTCATAACGGCACCCTTTTCCACTGGAAGGGCACCCATAGGGAACGTCAAGTGTAGACCATTGTAAGGGCACTTTATAGGGCACTGCATCACATGTTCTCCACTAGGGCACTAGGGCATTAAGATAGGGGCTACAAAAATTCACCACGCCAGGAAGGGTGAAGGCCAATGACCTGTCCCTTATTTATTTTTCACAGAGTTGGCAACCCTACACGGTGGTCACCTGGCCGACATGTTGACTTTATTCGGCGGCTGGACCTGGCGACACATCAGCTGGCGGTCCAGCAGCACCTGGTGGACACTTTGAATGACGGACCGTCCATTCAGACTCTGGGCTCCGTCTCACAACCGCAACTCGTCTTGTTGTCCGTGGCTTGGTGTGAAGATGTCGGTGTGTTCAACGGTGTTATGAACGTTAGGTCCAGGCCTACTGTTGGTCCTGACCTCGGCCGTCAGGACTGTCGTTATAACAGACTACAGCGTTGTGTTCAAAGTGTCCTTCACAAAGTGATGTGCTGGACGGGTTCAGTTCCGTGTTGTTGTGCTTGGCTGACTGAATGCTGGAATAAACGTCTCTTTTTAAGTCCAAGTTAAAAACTCTTTAGTTCACCTTTGGATGCGTGCGCCGCGTCCACAACACTGGTGTGGTCTCACTGACTGCACAACAAGACAACGTTTTGAATGGTAGCACCGAAGTCACGGTTTTATTGGTATTGTATTGTTGGCGGAGGACCATCTCATTGATATAATGTGCATGGTGTACATTTATGACATGAATATAATTCAATGAAACGGACGGCTTCTCTTTTACTGCATTTTATGGACAAAAGTTTTCATCACTGTCTCTGGCTGTCCTCCTCCTGTCCACTGTCTCTGGCTGTCCTTAATGGACAACACGGTTCGCGTCAGACGCTTGCTTCCGCGAAGTCCATTCATTTCTGTTAATGGACATCTCGAAGGGCATTATCCCGCTTATACCATGGTCACTTACGAAAGAAAGAAATATTTAATCAATTAATAATACTTTAATGTGTTTTAGAGTTAAAATCGTGAGGGTTTTTTTATTTTTACAAGTCGAGCGGACTATTAAATATCTCCCGTATGCAGGCGTTGCCAAGCAACGTGGCCATAGCGTCTTCATAGCGTCAACGTCTTTCCTAGGTGTACATTAACACTTTTTAACCTACACCCTCCAGCCAATCAGAATCGATTATTCACCCAGACCATGGTATAAGGCCGGAGAATGTGAGCTCCGTAGGTTTGGCAAACTGGTCAGTGGACTCAGAGCAGTCAGTCTGGGATGTAAGGATCCCAAACTGAAGCATGTTCAGTCTCTGAGGCGGCAGGTGTTCATGTTGCTGGACTCACCTACACAGACACTGGAGGTGTGCCCTGAGAGTCCAACACGGAGACGGGTCATACGTGGTGGACGCCGCCATCTCGGGACAACATGACGTGTTTTGAGTGTGTTTGAGACACGGTGGGACACATACACACATCCGCATGTCCGCATCCTAAGACAGAAGTTTTTTTAGCAAACTTTATTGTCAACAATATTATGACATTACAACATAAACAATAGTACAGTAAGGACAGTAGTACTTCCGGCTGATAGGTCCTCCCAATGGGACAGGTGGTCATGTTGTCTTTCAGCCGTAGCCCCTAGCAACCTGACGTCATTGAAACATGGCGCAGGAATCAGAGCTATAGAGTAAACAGAGAGTTGTTTATAGAGTTGTTTACTCTATAGCTCTGATACAGGTGTAATAACTAACCAATAGGACGGATGCCCACATTGTCCATTAGAGCCGTGGTCGCCCGATAGTAGCGTCCATAGCAACCACCATAACAACGGTACAAAGCGTTGTATTCCAACGATTTTCTAAAGAGACACTAAAATCGTCGTAGAAACTAATAAACGGAAGGTCGTCTACATTCTCTGATAGAAGATTATGAAAATATAACGCATACTTCTCGACAGAATGTCATCTAAATGCATGTAAATGTGGATGGTAGCTCAAAATATTGCATTTTCCATGGAAAATGTAAGGAGTGTCCGCCATTTGTTTTGTTTTCGCAGGGGGAAACTTGACCGTCACATGACCAGTGCGTTGGCCAATGTAAATGAATAGGCCAAATTAAACGTAAATATATCACGATTTTAGAGCCTTTATTGTGAATATAACACGTTTTCCCCCGTGGACCAACGTAGGTATTACACGCTTTGTTGTGAGACTGGGTTGGATGATGATGATCATAAACTACAACCCACACAGAGACACTGAGGAACCAGGACCATAGAACCCAAACCCAGGGAGGAGGTCCTCCTGGGTGAATGTGGTCCAGAAGGTGTGGATGAGTGTCAGTGTGTCTGAGGACCCTCCTACACCTGGGGACACTCTGTAGAAGGACAGAGAGCCAGCAGGCCGGTCCAGATACACTCCTACTCTGGTGGAGACAGGGGGGGGGAGACGGATGAGTGTTGGACTACCGTTGTACCAGACAGAGTAACCACCATCATGATGACAATAAAGACTCCAGGACTTGTTGTTCCTTCCAAGCTGGCTGTCACCACCCCCTCCTCTCCTTGTGATTCCTCTGTATGTCACTCCTATCTCAACACATCGTCTCCTCTCCACCTCCCAGTAACAGCGGCCAGTCAGACCCTCTCTACACAACACCTGGTCCTGGGAGACAAATCTCTCTGGGTGGTCAGGATAAGACTGATCCTCTTCAACCTTCATCACCTTCCTGTGGTCCTCAGACAGAGAGAGATGTCTGTGGGCTGTGTTTGGGTCCAGTGTGAGTCCACAGGCATCTGACGGGAGAACAAGACATGATAAGGGGCTGAAGGTCGGGTCGTTTCCCGGTTTTCCGGTCCGGTCCGGTGCACCAGCCTAAACCGGTTTGATGTGATGCAAACCGACTGAACCAGGCATTTGTCATGAAGAGACCAATCCAAAAGTCTCCCAGATCCAACTTGTATTGTGTTAGTAATCAGCAGGATGACCAGATGATGAACATGATGTGATGTTTAGTGGATGTTGATAGGAAATAAAAACCCCATGTGTCACTGAGTGGTTGATAGTTGATCACTATCCTCTCTCCTCCTTCTTTAGTGGACCACAGGGTCCAGGACTTAAGACTCAAGTGAACACCTAGTGGTCTCATCCGGTACACCGGTCCGGTGGCTTCACATCCAACCGCTTGGACTGTTTATACGCCGACCATACCATAGAACTGGTTCATACATACTATACATACATGTACATGACACATAAGTACATATAAATACATATACTACCCAAACATCATGGTAACATTCATCATACACCACACACACATATGTGAATATATGTACACATACGTGCACATGAGTACACATACATATATACACACACAAGCATGTAATGGCAGTACAAGTACAATTTCTTCAAGAATTGAAGGTTTTCTAGTATTTATTATAATCATATTATATTTTTATTATTATAAAAAACAGCATCACTCCTGATAGAAATATTATTCTAGTTCAAATCTAATATGAAAGTCTTGTATCATTAATCATGTTATTGTAATTATAATGTTATGTCTAATATAATAACATGTATTAAATCATTATAATAACAGCAACAATAATAGCATTTTATCATGTTCTGAATATAAAATACACATATAATTACTGGGATTAATAATGTTAGTAATAGCATAATTATTATGTTCTCTTATGTCTAATATAATAATGATAGTGTAGTAGGCTGAATATATTTTGAGTTTTATAATAATATTGATTGATGAAAAAAACGGTTTACAAGCTATTATTTTGAGTCAAAGGTATTTATTTAATGTGTTTATTTTGGTCATAAGCCATTCTCAGTATTTCCCTATTTTGTGTATCATTGTGACTTCGTTTTCTAACAGTTTACATGATTTTATGGTCTAAAACAGTACATGATTGATCGATCATCCTGATCAGTGTGTTTTGGTGAGCCGGCGGTCAGTTGCTCGGGTCTGCACCGGGCCTGTAGGGGGCGCAGTGTGTTTGCTCTTCAGATCAACTCATTACGAAGAGAGACACAGCGTCGTCTGATTGTTGATTCGTTTAATAATCATTTCACCCCTTTTACAGGTAAATACTGATAACAGATGGCTCACGGTCGATTATATATGTGTTGGGTATAATGGGGAATGTATTGAAGTGCCTCAGCATGTTAAAATGGTCATGTTAGAGGGTTCATTCAGCTCAAAAGATGTTTGTTTAAGAACCACATGGTGGACGGCGCCATCTTTCACAATACAGTGTGGTGCGTCGCTGCATGGCGTGTAGTTCTGGTTTACATGCATTTAATCCATTTTGGTTGTGTATAAGTACAATGTGAAGTTCATGAGTAGGCTACAAGCTAAATACATTTGTCACAAGTGGAAGCTAAAAGCACTGTTGCATTTAAAAGAGAATGAGAAATTCTTTAAAGGATAAAAGGGTCATGGAAAATATAAGTAGAATAACTTAAGGTTTAAAAGGGATGAAAACAGTTTGATGAGTAATGCATTTATAATATTACAGTTAAACTGGAACAATACATGATGTTGACAGATGCCATTGCATTTAAGAACATTTGCTGCGCTTAATTATTTTGTTCTGGTATTGTAACACTTGCAGTGTTGAATCTATACATAAGTGCCTTCTTTAATGGGCTAGTGCCTTTATTAATGTTCATGAGTATGATGCCAGAGTTGTAGATGGTACTTTGTTAAGTTGATTTACTTGAGGCTACGGATATTTTCTGATGAATGTTATTTTGGAATAGTTTATGATAAAATGGAAACCGGGTTATTACAGTAGTGTTGTTGACATGATGCTGCTAAATAATTGTGAATGTATATGGAAGAATGTGAAATTGATTATTGTGAATGTGTTATTGTCATGGTGAATTTGTTATATAAAAAGATCAACTCATGTTACGAAGAGAGACACTGCGTCGTCTGATTGTTGATTCGTTTAATAATCATTTCACCCCTTTTACAGGGGTGCTACAATAGCAATAACACTACTGCTAATAATATTAATAGTAATAATAATAGCAACAATATATTAATGACTTCAGAAATGTTATTTATAATAGTAAATAGGCCTTATAATAAGTTTGATGATAATAAAAATAACAATCTTTTTTATAATAGAATACACATAATAACTATGATTAATATTGTTAGTATGATGATTATTATGATATGAGCATGTCTAATAATAACAATACTACTAATAATCCTCATTCTAAGAACACTACCTATTGGATTGAGTTATTTTAATGCCCCCTAGTGGAGTGAGGGAGAGACAGCAGGTTTTCAGTTCTAACATCTCCTCATCTCCATCATCTCCGCCTCTAGGTTGAAACCACCAAACTGTGAGTCACTTGATGAGCTGCGTTGGAGCTCGCCCTATACTGGCTCAGAAAACACTTTAAGACCACTGCACCGTTTATACAAGGACCATTCACTGGGATGGTAACAATATTATTAGAAGATACATGAGGTCTTCATGAGCGGACGTCACCTACTGCTGTGTGGATGGATGTGGTGGAATATATGAACTATACACCACATACAATATATAAGCTGCTATGATATATAGTTCATTACATAAGCCTTTGTATAAAGTATGTGCTCCTAGAAATAGCTCCCTTCCTCTCTCCAATTAAAAGGTGTTCAGTTAGTAGCATTGGCATCTCCACTGTATCCAGGAAGTGTGGAGGCCATGCATCTCCTCACTTCTTTCTTGTGCAGATCCCTTAGTTGTCTTGCGTCCTTGAAGACATGTCCACTTCCCCCCATAGTGTAATACAAATGAACCTGGCCTTGGCCATGGCCAGGTCACTCCCCTCACCCTTTGTCTCCCTTGTTGTTACTGCCCACGATGTGAAAGTGTCCCTCTAAGAGACATGTCCACCCATTGTCTCTCTGAAGAGGTTTGGTTAATGCTCCCATGCGTCTTCCCATGATCAGGACTTCAATCAAATACTTGAACTTGGACTTCAATGAAGTGTCCATCTAAATAGTGAGTGTGTTGTGATCCAACTAAATAGACACTTACACTTCTTTAGAGCTGGTTTCAGCCTCCCCACTCCTCCATGCTCCACACTGGGGGGGAAACACAGTGAGAGCAGCATGTTGGCTTTAAACATGGAAACATTCACCTTCATCATCTGCTGGATCATCACTTTCTACACAACATGAGTTACAGTTACACTTCATCTAGCAGGCGGTTGAATCCTTGTAGGAGACATTGTCTCACTGAGTGGTGAGCTGTCCTCTCCATACCTGAGAGTGTCCAGTCTCCAGCCTGGATCCTCCAGTCCAGCAGAGAGCAGCGTAACTCCTGAGTCTCCTGCAGGGTGATTGTAGCTCAGGTCCAGCTCTCTCAGATGGGAGGGGTTGGAGCTCAGAGCTGAGGCCAGAGAAGTACAGCCTTCCTGTGTGACCAGGCAGCCAGACAACCTACACACACACACACACACACACACTCACACCAGGGCCGGATTAGCCAATGGGTTTTCTGGGCACGAGCCCAGGGGCCCGCCAGTAGAGGGGGCCCGCCTTGCGATCGCGCGCCCCCCCCCCCCCGTCGGTTGTAGGTCCGGGATGGATTACGATCGCGTGCAGACCAGGCAGCCAGACAACCTACACACACACACACACACACACACACACACACACACACACACACACACACACACACACACACACACACACACACACACACACCAGGGCCGGATTAGCCAATGGGTTTCCTGGGCACGAGCCCAGGGGCCCGCCAGTAGAGGGGGCCCGCCTTGCGATCGCCCCCCCCCCCCCCCCCCCCCCCGTGGGTTACTAATCCGGCCCTGACACACACACACACGGATGTAAATCTGTTAAAGGTCTTCTGATGAGGAGCCTTGTGGTGGGACTGTTTCCACATTGAGTCCAACTGACCTGAGAGTCTCCAGTGTACAGTGTGGACTTCCCAGTCCAGCAGAGAGCAGCTTCACTCCTGAATCCTGCAGATCATTGGTACTCAGGTCCAGCTCTCTCAGACTAGAGGAGTTGGAGCTGAGAACTGAGGCCAGAGCTTCACAGCATCTCTCTGACAGCTGACAGCCATTCAGCCTTTAATGATCAAAAGATACAAATATCAATTATTATAGGTTTCACAGAAATTAAAGAAATATGTTTTAAACATTGTGCAAAACTGCAAATAATTTTGCTTCTAATCACTTTAAAAACACATTGTAAAACACAATATTTAAGAACAGTCTTCATAGAAATCTGTATACCATGAATTAATACTGAAGCACACATTTAGGCATTACATTTATCACATTGAGTCCAACTGACCTGAGAGTCTCCAGTCTACAGTGTGGACTCCCCAGTCCAGCAGAGAGCAGCTTCACTCCTGCATCCTGCAGATCATTGGCACTCAGGTCCAGCTCTCTCAGACTAGAGGAGCTGGAGTTGAGAACTGAGGCCAGAGCTTCACAGCCTCTCTCTGACAGATGACAGCCATTCAGCCTGCAAACAAAATAAATAATGTTAGGAACTGGGATGAAATGTTTCATTCATGTTCATGAATCACATCTTTAAACCACAACTATGTGGTGGAAAATGTTGAATATTTAATTAGTTTGGTTGTTTTTGTTCTCTGAACATTTGTATATTATTATAACTTTTATATTCTAGTATTATGTATATTGTGTTGTGTGTATTGTAATACATGTTATTAGTGAACCTACAGAGATGTTTTGGAGGCTTTGACCACTGGCAGCAGCCTCAGAAGAGCCTCCTCTGGAGCAGAGTATTTCTTCAGGTCAAACACGTCCAGCTCCTCTTCTGATGTCAGTAAGATGAAGACCAGAGCTGACCACTGAGCAGAGGAGAGAGATGCTTCGGAGAGACTTCCTGATGTCAGGTACTGTTGGATCTCCTCCACTAGAGAACGGTCGTTCAGCTCATTCAGACAGTGGAACAGATTGATGCTTCTCTCTGGAGAGAGATCTCCACTTATCTTCTCCTTGATGTAAGACACTGTTTCCTGATTGGTCAGTAAGCTACTTCCTGTCTGTCCCAGCAGACCTTGTAGAAGAATCTGATTGGTCTCCAGAGAGAGGCCCAGGAGGAAGCGGAGAAACAAGTCCAGGTGTCCGTTCTCACTCTGTAAGGCCTTGTCCACAGCACTCTGGTAGAGGAGGAGGAGGTCATCTCTCCTGGAGGTTGGTTGTTCTTCTGAGAGCAGATTGACACCAGTGTTTCTGAAGGACAGAAAGACATAAAGGGCAGCCAGAAACTCCTGGATGCTCAGATGGACAAAGCAGAAGACCTTGTCCTGGTACAGCCCACACTCCTCTTTAAAGATCTGGGTGAACACTCCTGAGTACACTGAGGCGGCTCTGATATCGATGCCACACTCCTTCAGGTCTGCCTCGTAGAAGATCAGGTTGCCTTTCTCCAGCTGGTTGAAAGCCAGTTTTCCCAGAGAAACAATGATCTCCTTGCTCTCTGAACTCCAGTGTGGATCTGTTTCAGCTCTCCCATGATACTTCCTGTCCCCCTGTATGGACTGAACCCTCAGGAAGTGGATGTACATCGGAGTTACAGTGTTGGGCATCTCTTCTCCACTCTGGGATGTTGTGAAGAGGTCATCCATAACTGTAGCAGAGATCCAACAGAAGACTGGGATGTGACACATGATGTGGAGGCTTCGTGATTTCTTGACATGGGAGATGATTTTCCTGGCCAGCGTCTCATCACTGAATTTCTTCATTAAGTATTTCTCCTTCTGTGGGTCAGCGAACCCTCTCACCTCTGTCACCATGCCAACACACTCAGCAGGGATCTGATTGGCTGCCGCAGGGCGTGTGGTTATCCAGATGCGGGCGGATGGAAGCAGGTCACCCCTGATGAGGTTTGTCAGCAGCACGTCCACCGAGGTCGGCGCTGTGACATCAGTACAGATCCGGTTGTTCTGGAAGTCCAGAGGAAGTCGACACTCATCCAGACCATCCAAGATGAAGACAACTTGGAACCGGTCATATCTGCAGATTCCTGCTTGCTTGGTCTCAATAAAGAAGTAATGAAGAAGTTCAACCAAGCTGAACTCTTTCCCTTTCAGTTAATTCAGCTCTCTGAAAGTGAAGGGAAATGTGAAGTGTATGTCGCGGTTGGCTTTGCCTTCAGCCCAGTCCAGAGTGAACTTGTGTGTTAAGATGGTTTTACCAATGCCGGCCACTCCAGTTGTCATGATTGTTCTGATTGGTTGATCTTGTCCAGCTAAGGGTTTAAAGATGTCTTCACATTTGATTGGTGTTTCCTCCTTGGCTGGTTTCCTGGAAGCTGTTTCAATCTGTCTGACCTCATGTTCCTTGTTGACGTCTCCAATGTCTCTCTCTGTGATGAAGATCTCTGTGTAGATCTCATTCAGATCTGTTGCTTGTCCTGCTTTAGCGATTCCCTCAAACACACGCCTGAACTTCTTCTTCAGATGAGACCTGAATTTACGTTGGCACTCGACAGCAACAGTTCCTAAATGAGAAAAAAACAGAAGACATCAGTTAATGGATGGTGCTGTCAAACGTCAATATTTCCTGTTAAATTATATTTATTGGTTCATTACTTGACTACTTGAACATATTTCAGGATTATTTTGATATTTACACAGCAATATGATTGGTGGAATGACAGTAGTAGTATTATTAATGTCTAATAACTGCTAAGTAGTGCTATCATTGTTGTGTATCAGAGGCAAGAGACTTGCTATGCTGATATAACAAGATAGTGTTGCATCTCTTCCACTGAGTTATTCTGCTGTTGATCTGCACTACATTGTTTAACATGATTTAACCTGATAGACCCACAATAACCCTACATATCTGGATCAAACCATTTAACCTGATACCCCCACAATAACCCTTCATATCTGGATCAAACCATTTAACCTGATAGACCCACAATAACACTACATATCTGGATCAAACCATTTAACCTGATACCCCCACAATAACCCTACATATTTGGATCAAACCATTTAACCTGATACCCCCACAATAACCCTACATATCTGGATCAAACCATTTAACCTGATAGACCCACAATAACCCTACATATCTGGATCAAACCATTTAACCCGATACCCCCACAATAACCCTACATATCTGAATCAAACCATTTAACCTGATAGACCCACAATAACCCTACATATCTGGATCAAACCATTTAACCCGATACCCCCACAATAACCCTACATATCTGGATCAAGCCATTTAACCTGATAGACCCACAATAACCCTACATATCTGGATCAAACCATTTAACCTGATAGACCCACAATAACCCTACATATCTGGATCAAACCATTTAACCCGATACCCCCACAATAACCCTACATATCTGGATCAAACCATTTAACCTGATAGACCCACAATAACCCTTCATATCTGGATCAAACCATTTAACCTGACATCCCCACAATAACCCTACATATCTGGATCAAACCATTTAACCTGATAGACCCACAATAACCCTACATATCTGGATCAAACCATTTAACCTGATAGACCCACAATAACCCTACATATCTGGATCAAACCATTTAACCTGATACCCCCACAATAACCCTACATATCTGGATCAAACCATTTAACCTGATATCCCCACAATAACCCTACATATCTGGATCAAACCATTTAACTTGATAGACCCACAATAACCCTACATATCTGGATCAAACCATTTAACCTGATACCCCCACAATAACCCTACATATCTGGATCAAACCATTTAACCTGATACCCCCACAATAGAAATCCCCTATGATCTAATTTAGTTCAGTTAACACCAGAGGCGTCACTAGGTTTTAAGGACAGGGGGGGCTTAGCCCCAAGGAGATGCACAGGATGTGCGTGCGATCGTAACACACCCTGGACCGACGACCGGGGAGGGGGGGCGCGCGATCATAACACACCCTGGACCTACGACCGGCGGGGGGGGCGTCTCTGGCGGGCCAGATTTGGCCGCCAGTTGACGTTGACTGGTCTAGAACTCTGCTCTTCAAGCCTAGTGTCTCAAAAAGGAGGACGAATACGCGTCCAGCTTGGGCATTGGGCAAAAAACGGACAGTCTGGCCTAAAGCCGGACGAATGGCCACCCTACTGCGAAGTTAAGGGAAACAGATTCATGATCACATTTAAGTCCTTAATGACAGGTTATATGATTATTTATGATGCTGGCCGCTTTATATTGAATTTGTCAGCATTTTTTTTTTATATAAAAAATAAATAAATAATACATTCAAAATAAAAACACCAAACTATTTAGGGGGGCTTAAGAATATTTTAGGGGGGCTTCAGCCCCCCTAAAACAGGCCTAACGACGCCACTGGTTAAGACAACAGAAATGTGGACAGTGTGCTTCGTCTTCTGAGTCTCTTGTTTTCAAATTAAAAGTCTCCTTTATTTTCAAAAAAGGAGCCTTTTCTTTTGAAACTAACAGCATCTTCTACTATTCCAAAAATAAATTTCTTCTGTTTTCAAATTACGAGTCTCTTACTGGTCTGTTTTCAAAATAATTGTATCTTCCCTGTTTTCAAAATAAGAGTCTCTTTCTGCTCTGTTTCAAAATAAGAGTCTCTTACCGCCCCACAGTGTGTCGGCCAGTTCCCCCTGGTTCATCTCCATCAGGCAGAGCTTTGTGATGTCTACCACTCTACCACTGGAGGGTCGGCCATCTTTAAATCCAGGAGGATGATTCATAGACCAGTCACTCTTCATGGAGACACAGCTGGGTCCAGGGGAGTCTGCTCTCTCCTGCTGGACTCTTCTAGAAAAACAAGAACCAGAATTAATGGATCAGGGCTTGAAATTGCCACCATTTTGGTCTGATATGCTCCTGAAATGTAATCTGTTCAACCTCAAAATATAATTGGGGGTCATTTATGCAATTTCTGATGCAATGTTTTGTTTCCATATTTTTCCAGATGAACGTCCCTTCCTCTGTGGATTTGCTAGTTAGTACACTTAGCCTATAAGAGCCCTTTGAAATGATTAATATCACATTTGTTAGGTGAATGTGCTCCTCATCACACCAGTTGAACTGTTAGGTGAATGTGCTCCTCATCACACCAGTTGAACTGTTAGGTGAATGTGCTCCTCATCACAGCAGCTTCAAGAGTTACTTCAATCAAGCGGGAGCACGTGGCGCGGCCAAAGGCTGGCCAAGGGGGCCACGGCCACCCTGACACAAACGCGGGCCCCCCCCCACGAGTTGCATATGCATAATACATGGTGTTTTTACACGTGAGTAGGCTTGTTCCCAGCAAATGCTTTGTTGCTTACAATCAATGTCCTCCTTCAAATTAAAGCTGAATATTTGTCTTTTTAAGGAAAAGGACAACTAGCCTATTTGAAGAACAATGAATCGCCAAACAACATATAGGCCACACACACACAACCAACTGGTCTGATTTCATCATCTGTTTGAAACTCCTACCTCTCCTCTCTGGAGGGGCGGCCATCTTTAAATAAAGGAGGATCATCTATAGACCAGTCACTCTTCATGGAGACAACAGATTTATGGACATTCGATAGATACTGTATCTTTATAATGTGTGATAAATCCTTACCTCTTCTCAATAGACTGATTTCCATCTTTAAACCTAATAGGTACTTCCATAGACCAGTCACTCTTCATGGAGACACAGCTGGGTCCAGGGGAGTCTGCTCTCTCCTGCTGGACTCTTCTAGAAATACAAGAACCACGATTTATGGACATTCGATAGATGCTATATCTTTATAATGTCTGATAAATCCTTACCTCTTCTCAATAGACTGATTTCCATCTTTAAACTTAGCAGGTATATCCATAGACCAGTCACTCTTCATGGAGACACAGCTGGGTCCAGGGGAGTCTGCTCTCTCCTGCTGCTCTGGGCTTCAACACAACACACACACAGCTTTTACTCAGACTAATGATGGTGTGATGATATATCACTGCTGAGCTCTGAGATGGACAACAGTCACAGACAGTTAGAGATCCTCTTCTTACCTCTTAGCTCTGCTGTGGCGGCCATGGTCCCCAGACAGAGTGGTTTTAGAGGGAGGACCCCCCTCCTCTGTCTCCTCATCCATAGTAGACTGGAGACCTGGACACAAACACAACTACATATTGTTTGGATTTTATTTGAGGATTGCATCAAAGTGCATGCGCAGCAGTACCTCCAGCAGGTGTCTGCCTGCCCAGTTCACCTAGTTAAAGGAGTGAGGCGTAGCAGCAGGTGTGGTTTGGAGTGACGCTACAATGGCGAGGTGCGCTGCACTATGGAGCAACGTCTGCGCCACCTCAGGACATTTCTAGTTCCCTGCAGAGGCAGGCAAGTGTGACCTGTGAAGCACTGTGACGCTACACCGCCACACCAACACTGACAACATGGAGAGCTGGAGACCTCCTTGATGCACTCTTCTAGGAAGGCTGAATATATCCAGACAGAGAGATGAACCGTTTGTTATTAAGGATTGCAAATACATGTTTTTTATTGTGTCATATGTATGACAACATTACAGCAGCCCTAAGACGCCATATAATCATACGTTTTATCTTCTTATGTATGAAAGTACACAAATGCAACTTCATTATTGTATATAACTTATAGCCTACTATTGTACATACTTTATACACAAATTAAAATGTTTCAAATATAACCCTATAAAGGTGTACTTGTATATGAAGGCCTACATGACTTCAAGTCTGTTTGTGTCAGGATATTTTACACTACTCTCAAATGAAAATACAGTATATGGAGGTAACTTCAGAATCGTTTCATCATCGTAGGTGGGTTTTTTCTGGCGGTCTTCCAGTTGCGTTACACGTATTTGGCCAGCAGATGGCGCCAGTATGCAGTGAGCGTTTCGAAAAACTCAAACACGCTTACAGACTATTAAATACAGATTAAACTGATTTAACATAGACTGAATAAAACACAGATTAAACTGACTCAACATAGACTGTATAAAATACAGATTAAACTGATTTAACATAGACTGTAAAAAAATACAGGTTAAACTGACTTAACATAAACTGTATACAATACAGGTTAAACTGACTTAACAGACTGTATAAAATACAGGTTAAACTGACATAACAGACTATATAAAATACAGGTTAAACTGACTTAACAAACTGTATACAATACAGGTTAAACTGACTTACCATAGACTGTATAAAATACAGGATAAACTGACTTAACATAAAATACTCCCCCCCACCCCCCCCCAATACTGCACTCTAGGAAGTTGGAGCACATTCAGACAAAAGATTTCTTTTATCAACTTGTTTGTCTTCATATTGTTTTACTGACCTTATAATGTTTCCGGACTGTCCGGTGGAGAGGTTAAAATGTGTTGGTCTTTGTCTCCAGAAAGAGAGAAGTGGCTCCACGTCATGTGACTTTGGTTTCCTGAACAAGGTGTGTACACACACACACACGCCAATACAATATGTTCAATTCAGCAAAGGCTGTACTCAATGACTCCACAAGGAGGAACAGGCTCTATAAAGACCGACCTATAAACCTATTACAGACCACCTCTGTCTCTGCTTGGCAACAGAAGACATACAACCATAGAAATAAAGGCCCCTCATACAGTAGGAGTTGTTTGGTGCGAGGTACGGGTTGATCCAGACCAGAGGATTTCTATCATCCAGAGGTTTTCACCTCCTGTTGTAGAGGGCTTCAGTACCTTCTCTTGAATCTCACACAACCCTAAAGAAGACCCTAATGAGATCATATTGTTGGACTCGCCTGATAATGTTTCCGGAGAGGTTACCAGGTGTCTTCAGGTGTTTAAAGTGATGTTTGTCTCCAGAAAGAGAGAAGTGGCTCCACGTCATGTGACTTTGGGTTCAGTTTGAAAATGTGCTGAACAAGGCGTATACACACACACACACTTCTGTGTTATCCATCAGAAAAACACCCCCCCCCCCACCCCATTATATGAGTCAAACCTCGTCAGTCACTAGAAGCAGCACTAGAATGAGCTTTATTCACATATAAGAGGACATTCATCGGGACACACATATTCCTTCAACATTCACGTTGTTCGACACGTTTTCGTCTTTATTCAACTTATAAAACAAACTTATGTCAACTTAGTAAAACACAGCAAGTCAGGAGAACTACGAACAGAAAAGTCTAGGATAAGATTAGCCAATAGCATGACGTCACTGCATACAGAGGAATGAGGGCCACCGTTTAGCGCCCTGTTCCCCATGATAGAAACCAACCAAGACCTCAACTAAATCAATTAACAGTTGGTGGGTTGGTGAGGTCCAGCCAACGCAATCCGTCTGATAGAGAGACAGACAGACAGACAGACAGACAGACAGACAGACAGACAGAGACAGAGACCACCATGGGTTCCCGCTTTGTGTTGGAGGAGAGAGGAGGGGATGAAGGGGAGGAGAAAGGGATGGAGGTAGAGGATTTGGTGAGGTAGGGAGGAGGGGATGAAGGGGAGAGGAGAAAAGGTGGAGGATAAGGGAGCATAGCAGCATGGCAGGCAGGGCAGATGAGTAGTGGTCCATGCTAGGGATCACAAGAACTGATACTTGGGTACAACATACACACCTAGTGTACAGCATACACACCTATTGTACAACATACACACCTAGTGTACAGCATACACACCTATTGTACAACATACACACCTAGTGTACAGCATACACACCTATTGTACGACATACACACCTAGTGTACAGCATACACACCTAGTGTACAGCATACACACCTCGTGTGCAACATACAAACCTAGTGCACAGCATACACACCTAGTTACAGGATACACACCTAGTGCACAAGCATACACACCTAGTGTACAGGATACACACCTAGTGCACAACATACACACCTAGTGTACAACATACACACCTAGTGTACAGGATACACACCTAGTGTACAGCATACTCACGTAGTGCACAGCATAATGAAAGGAGAGGAAACACTTCCAACTTAGCAAAGCACCTCAAAGACATCCAGATGTACTCAAAGAATTCAAGGTGTCTGAGTTTCACGTCATGCTAACGTTACATGAACAACGTACCAAAGTGTTTTGTTGGTTATCCTTATCCTGAAAAACATGTAAACATTATTTTAGTTGGAGACAGCCGGTGTCGTGCCAAAAAGTGATTGTCTGCCAGAATCTGATTTTTGTGGGAGCGCGCACAGCAGCCCGTTGAGCGGTAGCGCAAAAACGTCTGCTTTTCTCTGGATTAAACGGCCATAATATGCAGATACACACAACTGTATTATAATGTAATTATAGCAAAGGCACGTGTCTTTGAATGTTTAATGTTTGTTCTTCAATCAATTTTTGGCAGGTGAAAATGCCTAGTTGGCTAGTTAGCCATAGCTCGTAGTGCTAGGCTAGCGTCCTCACCGTTCAGTCTGTCATCACTCATCAAAATACGTGATGTTGTGCCGTCCTAAAAAGTGGATAGTTTTTAATGAAGCACAGTATTGTTAGTTTTAAACACTTGAAGGCTACTACGTGCCACTGTTGTTTTTTGTCATGCTCAAATGTGTTTCATGAAGGAGTGTATGTTGAAGTACATGGGATTTATCGTTTAGTTTTTTTTTTTTTTTATCGAATCGGGTATCGAGAATCGCGGCACTTCGCTGTCATCGGTATCAACTACTAAATGTCGATATGCCCTGTTTTCTGAATTTAAAAAAACTGCCCTGTTTTTCTGAATAAAAAAAACCATCCGATTTCATGGAGACAAACATGTCCCGCCTGTTTAGTTTGATCCAGTTTTATTTTGGTTTTGGTTTGAAACATTGGGACCTACTCTTGTCTTGAAGTAATATATATGGTATGGTTATTAGTGGTTATTAGTTGGTTATTAGTTAGGTGTAACAGTCGTGATCTGCGTTGTGTTACGTTGAGTAACGACGATGATGATAGCTGTCCAATCAAACACGTTTATTTTCAATCTGAAACGATGAGTGGGCACACATGCGGTCAGGACAATCACTGGACGGTGCACACACTAAACAACACAACATGTTAGCTTGCCGCCACAAGGCCAACAGTCAGACATATCCATAAAATCAACAAAAGTAACCACACATGTACAGTATAACGCTGTGCACCAAACATACTCCACACATCAACAACAGAAGTACGCAACATGTACATTGATGCAGGGACACCAAAACATACAATGCATGACATGTGCAATGGAGGCTTGCCCAAACCAACCTACCTGTAGCCAGGCGCGTAATTTGCGGGGGGGTTAGGGGGGTCATGACCCCCCCAAAAATCAGATCCAGCTAATATAACCCCCCCAATATCATCACACATAATTCAGAAAAATATGAAATATTCTGTTTGTTTTCTTTATTAATTTAATTTGGCAGCAAGATAGTATCATGTTTTAATCATCTGTAATGTACCCCTCCCCGCCCGCCCACCGACTACTTGGTATGACCCAACCCGTTTTCTTTACCAAACCGAACTATTTCGCGCAGTCGCTGGGATGAATAGTTGAGAAAGTTCATGCTAAATGAATGTGGCGATGAAAAGGACACGGAAAGGCAGCCAGACAACTCTTTTTCATTGTTGGTCGAAAAAGAGTAAAAATCCTGACGAAAAGGAGGTAAATACCCCTATTGTTATACCATGAGCTGTGTTCGAAATCGTTCCCTATCACGGATATAGTGCACAATATAGGGTGCTCGCCATTTTGTAGTGGTGTTCGAATTCTCAGTGGTTCATTTCATGCACTATATAGCATGGACCGCGGAACGCATCTGAACAAGGGGGGGCCATAATATCCAACACGTTCTCATCCCAACTCGTAATATACCAACGATTTGTCATCACGCCCCTAGACGTCTGATACTGACGCAAAAGGTTCCCTCCCGCGTCTGTGTGAAACGATCTGGGGGTTCTCATAAACCCGTTCGCGATGGTAAGAGACGAGCAGAGTCTAGCGTCCGCTCGCAGAGCAGAGTCTACAGCGTCCGCAGTCTACTGTGAAACAATTCACTCCAAAAAGGGTTATGGTTATGGTTAGGGTTATGGTTAGGGTTAGGGTTAGCGTAATCTATCACCGTGACCGGGTTATTATTGGAGTGAACGGACGCTGTAGACTCTGCTCTGCAAGCGGACGCTGTAGACTCTGCTCGTCTCTTACCACCGCGAACGGGTTTATGAGAACCCAGAAAAGTATCGCAATGTATTTCTAATACAAGAACGGCAAATTGGCATGTCACCTTTTACACAAGAAAATGATTCAATAAATAAATAAACAAATAAATAAATAAATATGCCGCGAGTTTAACCCCCCCAATGGCAGACCCAAAGTTACGCCCTTGTTTACCTCTAACACGGAACTGTCGCAACTCTGTCGTCATGGTAGCCTGGCTTTCGACTCCGCCCCTCACGATGTGATTGGCCTGACAGATTTTCTGTTTCCAGCACAGAAAAACGACGGAGAAGTGCTAGACCCCCCTGGCTGCAAAATAAATTTGCTGCCGCTAGGGGGCGTCTAGATTTCTAGGCTTGGGACTGTTTGCACATTGAGTCCAACTGACCTGAGAGTCTCCAGTCTACAGTGTGGACTCCCCAGTCCAGCAGAGAGCAGCTTCACTCCTGAATCCTGCAGATCATTGGTACTCAGGTCCAGCTCTCTCAGACTAGAGGAGTTGGAGCTGAGAACTGAGGCCAGAGCTTCACAGCATCTCTCTGACAGATTACAGACATTCAGCCTTCACACAAAATTAACAGGAAAATATTAGGAACTGTGTTGAAATGTATTACAATTGAAAACCTTTACTACTTTTTACATTATGATGGTGAATTAATTAGATCTTTAAATGTTAATAGTTAGATGTCACAAACATCATAGTTCAAATATGATGCAAACAAAAAGTGTCATTAAAATGCTCCAAAAGTCACAGTGTTAAGAAGAGGTACACCTTATACTGTCATTAACAAAGTAAGAATATAACATGCACCTTATACTGTCATTAACAAACTAAGAATTTAACATACACCCTATAGTCAGGGCAACACAAATATAAATATGTTGAGTAATTTCTATGAAGAGGACATATTTATTTTATTTATTTAGACTTGTGAACTGTTATGGATGTAAATCTGTTTACCATAAAGTAGTTCCTCCAATTGTATGAAGTACTCCAGAGTACATGGCGTGGTTATAGTAACGTAGGATATAACATTATATGTAAAAATACTCATTAAATACTCATCCGGCTACTAAAATCACGGTACACATGATCTGCTAAACATGTCAATTAGTGCAATAATAAGTGCCGCCGAATATTGCGCAATAACAATAGTGCCACAACACATGCTCATAGGTGAATAAATGAAAAGTAATATATAAAATGACAACCAACGATAAAGCATCCTTTATGTCCCATGTCTTTCCGGTTTTCTGGACACCGATCAATCAACCTTACTTGACAGGCGGATGGCGTCAATAAATCATTAACCACTACAATGTGATGCATTGTGTCCAACAACAACAGCCACAAATGCTTTATATGGAAGTGAACTGAGCAGCATTAGGAAAACAGCTGTTAAACAGTGAATCACTTCATTTTATGATTCACTTTCACACAAAGGCCTCCTTATAGTTGTATTGGATGTATTGCTCACCCCCCCCCCCCCCCCCCCCCCCAGCCCTCTTACCTAGAAAAAAGGCCAACTATGTGTCGGTGACCACATCTCCTCTGACAGCATTCAATCAGCGCTGCTTCCGAGACTTTGCTGCCATCGCGAGACGTCCTGCTCCTCACTGTCTCTTTTTGAATGAGTTTTATTGTATTCATGTACATTCAATTTAAGCATTTAAATGCCTTCTGTAACATGTGAGCACATTAATAAATGACTGTCATGTCAACAATTACACTGTTCAGTAGTGTCGTGTAGTTAGTTTGATAGAAAAATAATTTTCCATGGCGCAGGGGAGCTGTGGAGAAACATCTGCTGAGCTTGGGGAGGATTTACACTGAAAAAACAGGGAGGATCATCCAACACACGACAACATCCAGTTGGACCCACTGACCTGTTTATTACACTTATGCTTTATGAACAAATACAACACAACAATAGTCCCTTACATGTACACAATAAACAGGAGTAAAATAATAGCAGTAGCAGACGTTACAAATCCTCAACAGGTGTGCACATATCTTTAATAACTGACCGTGTTGTGCTGCCGTGTTGTTCCCAACACAACACAAGGAATCAATATTCACTTTAAAGTCACAAAATGAACATCATTAGCTTTTCCCATAGACCACATTTATGAATATAATATTGATCTGCTTTACATCAGGTTACATGTGGCTCATCAAATAAAAACTGATATCAGAGCTCTTCAGTACAAAAATGTGGTCCGAAATATCAAACATATTGTAGTACAAATTGTATTTTTAGATTCAACATCAATCAATACTTAAAATTAAAGATCTATTCCGAATTTGGATAGTTTTTGACTGGTTTACCAAAGCTTAAAACACATCATAGTAAACCATTGGTTATATCTACTGCCCAATCTTTTACTCACTTTTTACTACATATTGTGGCGCCCGCCGGGTACAGGTAAGGAGGAGGGTATGTGGGAAGGTGGTGGATGGGGTGTATGTTGCCCCCTGCCATCTGGTGGCCGCGGAGCACTTTTCACTCTCGCCCCCGTCTAGAGGAAGCCCGCCCATATATGGAGGTCTAACGAGACCAGGAAGCGGAGCAGCTGCAGCCACTCACCCTAATGAGGGGGGAGAGTATAAAAGCTGGAAGAAGTGGACCAAACGAAGAAGGAGTAGCTGGAGAGAGAGAGAGAGAGAGAGAGAGAGAGAGAGAGAGAGAGAGAGAGAGAGAGAGAGAGAGAGAGAGAGAGAGAGAGAGAGAGAGAGAGAGAGAGAGAGAGAGAGAGAGAGAGAGAGAGAGAGAGACGCTGTGTATGACGCTTTTTCCCCGGAGAACCCCGTTGGCTGATCGACCCTTGCACCGTCTGAGAACCCGATCCCGTGCACCGAACCCCACGCTCAACCACCGACGACGAGTCCAGAGCCTGAGCCCCCTCAGGACCGACCCCCCCCCCTCCGCTGCGGCGGCGTTTTCCCCTCTCTCCCCCTCTCCCGAATCTCCAATAAATTGGATTAATTGTGAAATTGGTGTGGACAATCAACTGTTTTTCAATACTGGTTTGGTGGCACCTCTTCTCCTCCCCGAGGTCGCCACAATATATACACATATATATATATACATATATATACACATATGTGCATTACATATACATATACATTTGGCGGTGATATGATGATGATCATAAACTACAACCCACACAGAGACACTGAGGAACCAGGATCAGAATAATAAAACCCAAACCCAGGGAGGAGGTCCTCCTGGGTGAGTGTGGTGTGGAAGGTGTGGATGTGTGTCAGTGTGTCTGAGGACCCTCCTACACCTGGGGACACTCTGTAGAAGGACAGAGAGCCAGCAGGCCGGTCCAGATACAGTCCTACTCTGGTAGAGACAGGGGGGGGCAGAGGGATGACTGTTTCACTGCCCTTGTAACAGACAGAGTAACGATCATCAAAACACTGAAGACACCAGGACTTGTTGTTCCATCCAAACATGCTGTCATCACCCCATTCTCTCCTTGTGATTCCTCTGTATGTCACTCCTATAACAACACCTCCTCTCCACTCCACCTCCCAGTAACAGCGGCCAGTCAGACCCTCTCTACACAACACCTGGGGACAGGAGTCAAATCTCTCTGGGTGATCAGGATACGACTGCTCCTCGTCAACCAGCGTCACCTTCCTGTTGTCCTCAGACAGAGAGAGACGTCTGTTGGCTGTGTTTGGGTCCATTGTGAGTCCACAGGCATCTGAGGGGAGAACAAGACATGATTAGGGGCTGAAGGTCGGGTCGATTCCCGGTTTTCTGGTCCGGTCCGGTGCATCAGCCTAAACCGGTTTGATTTGATGCAAACCGACTGAATCGGCATTTGTCACAAAGAGACAAATCAAGAAGTATCCCAGATCCAACTTGTATTGTGTTAGTAATCAGCAGGATGACCACATGATGAACATTATATGATGTGTTGTTGATGATGATAGGAAATAAAAACCCGATGTGTCATTGAGTGTATCTATTCTATGCAGTATCTAATCTTTATTGAAGTATGCTTTTGTTTTCTTTACCTTGCTTTTAACTTTTTAACCTTGTAGCATTTTGAGATCTCTTTGATGAGAGGTGCGTTAGAAATAAAATTTATTATTATTATTATTATTATTATTATTATTATTATTATTATTATTATTATTATTATCTTATATCTAGAAGCACTCACAGTAAAGGGCCGTTTGATTTTGTTTCCATTTCAGTACGGAAAAGGTCTGTTTGTTTCATTTGAGTGGAGGTGAGGGAGAGAGAGCAGGTTTTCAATTCAGTTCTAACAGACATCTCCTCATCTCCATCATCTACACCTCTACGTTGAAACCACCAAACTGTGAGTCACTTGATATGCGTTGGAATCCCTATACTGGCTCAGAAACCACTTTAAGACTAGCCACTACAGAGTTAATCTAAGTAGGATTGATTGTGATTTTTAACAATATTGTTATAAGATACATGATGTCATCATCTTCATTCGCAGTAGGATTTGAATGAATGGACGTCACCTACTGCTGTGTGGATGGATGTCGAGAAATATATGAACTATACACCACATACAATATATAAGCTTCTATAATATATAGGAAATAAGCCTTTGTATAAAGTGTCTGTGCACCTAGAAATAGCTCCCTTCCTCTCTCCAATTAAAAGGTGTTAAGTTAGTTAGCATTTGCATCTCCACTGTAGCCAGGAAGTGTGGTACTGAGGCCATGCATCTCCTCACTTCTTGCTTTTGTAGATTCCTTTAGTTGTCTTGCATCCTTGCAGACATGTCCACTTCCCCCCATAGTGTAATGCAAATGAACCTGGCCTTGGCCATCGCCAGGTCACTCCCCTCACCTTTTGTTTCCCTTGTTGTTACTGCCCACGATGTGAAAGTGTCCCTCTAAGAGTCATGTCCACCCATTGTCTGTCTGAAGATGTTTGGTTAATGCTCCCATGTGTCTTCCCATGATCAGGACTTAAATCAAATACTTTGCTGTCAAGAAGTGTCCGGAAAGAAATTATTCGTATCATCAAATTAAATGATTCTTCATCAAAATAAATGACTCTTCATCAATGAACTTTCCATCTAAATAGTGAGTGTGTATTGTGATGAATCAAACTAAACGGACACTTACACTTCTTTAGAGCTGGTTTCAGCCTCCCCACTCCACCATGCTCCACACTGGGGGGGAAACACAGTGAGAGCAGCATGTTGGCTTTAAACATGGAAACATTCACCTTCATCATCTGCTGGATCATCACTTTCTGCACAACATGACAGCTGCGTTTTGAAACCACTTCATTTAGCAGGCGGTTGAATCCTTGTAGGAGACACTGTGTCACTGAGTGGTGAGCTGTCCTCTCCATACCTGAGAGTGTCCAGTCTCCAGCGTGGATCCTCCAGTCCAGCAGAGAGCAGAGAGTCTCCTGCAGGGTGATTGTAGCTCAGGTCCAGCTCTCTCAGATGGGAGGGGTTGGAGCTCAGAGCTGAGGCCAGAGAAGCACAGCCTTCCTGTGTGACCAGGCAGCCAGACAACCTACACACACACACACACACGCACACACACACACACACACACACACACACACACACACACACACACACACACACACACACACACACACACACACACACACACACACACACACACACACACACACACACCTATTCTTACAAAACAAATCTATATTTAGGCGTGTGATTTCTAACTTTAATGGATGTAAATCTATTAAATGTCTTCTGATGAGGAGCCTTGTGGTGGGACTGTTTGCACATTGAGTCCAACTGACCTGAGAGTCTCCAGTCTACAGTGTGGACTCCCCAGTCCAGCAGAGAGCAGCTTCACTCCTGAATCCTGCAGATCATTGGTACTCAGGTCCAGCTCTCTCAGACTAGAGGAGTTGGAGCTGAGAACTGAGGCCAGAGCTTCACAGCAGCTCTCTGACAGATGACAGCCATTCAGCCTTCACACAAAATAAACAGCAACATGTTAGGAACTGTGTTGAAATGTTTTTGAATTAAAAACCGTTACAACTTTTTACATTATGAATGTTAATAAATTACATCTTTAAATGTTAATAGTTAGATGTCACAAAGATAATAGTTCAAATATGAAACAAAACGTGTCATTAAAATGTCCCAAAAGTCACCGTTTTAAGAAGGGTTTGTAATTAAACTTTACTAAACAACTCTAAACCCCACCTTACTGTCTGACTACATGAAAATGGGTAGAATAAGAATTAAATACAACATACACCTTATACTGTCATTAACAAACTAAGAATATAACATACACCTTATACTGTCATTAACAAACTAAGAATATAACATACACCTTATACTGTCATTAACAAACTAAGAATATAACATACACTTTATGTCATGCCAACACAAATATAAATATGTTGAGTTATTCCTATGAAGTGGACATATTTATTGTATTTATTCAGACCTGTGAACTTTTATGGATGTAAATCTGTTAACCTCTTAACTACCAGCGTCCCGTATACAGGGGACGGTGGGGGGGCACTGTGTTTATGTTCATATTCATTAGTTGTAAGTATATCGATGTACGCGAGTATCCAGCTAAACAATAAGGTGTACCATTCCTAATGATACCACTGTCATGAATGTGGTCATCACAGGTACTGAGTTATAAGCTGATATATTCAGACGTCATTTAGGAGGACATTCTCAAAGAAGTTGCCGGTAGTTAAGAGGTGTTAAATGTCTTCTGATGCAACCCGGTATCACGCCAAAGTGTGTAATACTTACGTTGGTCCATGGGGGAAAACGTGGTATATTCAAGATAAAGGCTCTAAAATCGTGTATTTGGCCTATTCATTTACATTTGGCCTACGCACCGGTCACGTGACGGTCAAGTTTCCCCCTGCGAAAACAAAAAAATGGCGGACACTCCTTACATTTTCCGTGGAAAATGCAATGTTTGAGCTACCATCCACATTTACATGCATTTAGTTGACATTTCTGGCGAGAAGTATGCGTTATATTTTCATAATCTTCTATCAGAGAAAGTAGACGACCTTCGTTGGAAAGGTCTTGATCTGCAGAGTACAGATATGCCACTGTGAACATTCTGGGTGGTTCCTGCTCCTCAGGAATGCCCTTTGAACCTTGAACCTAAGGCACTTTCAAAGGCTTACAGAAAAGCAACACAATGTGATACAAACATGGGGAAAACATTTTTGGAAAGCTCTTGACTTCTTCTATCATGGCCTTTTAGTCCATGGGCCAGAGGCCAAAATTGGACTTTTTGGTACCACTCAGAGTGGCAAAGTCTAGTAACATTTTTTGAAAAGGTACATGTCCATAGATGATATTTTGGTATGATAACCCATCCTAAGTGGTAGCTTTTTGACAGTTATCAGCTCATAAAGTTATCAACCCCCTGCAAAAAATAGGCCTCTAAACGCCGGGGGCATATTTTGTTTTGTGCTCATTTTCAGAACTTTACTCATATGTTATGAGGGCATGTTTGGTAGCATTTTAAAGTGTACAATCCTAGCTTTCATTTAGACCTAGTTTTGGGCCTATCTAAAAAATATAAAGGTCACATGGTCAAAGGTCAAACTGTCTCAACAACATTTTTTCCACTATTTTCGCCTAAACTGTAGTCTTTTTTATAGCACTGTGAAATGTAGGAACAGCACTGACACAAATAACAAAAACTGAAATACTCACAGGACTGTAACAATTCAGGAAATGTATAATCTTCCCATAATATCCTGCTATGAGGGAGGATATGGGTCTTTAAGTGGAACATGGGCCCAGGCGAGAATTGACAATAACTGCTAATTATTTGGTATTTGTCACAGAGTTTTTATTTAGATTTCTATATATCTTTGCCCTAATCATCATCATCATCATCATCATCATCATCATCATCATCATCATCATCATCATCATCATCGTTGTTGTCCAGAGTTAAGACAACTTCTTCATCCTCCTCAACCCTCTGATTTGTGCATGTTTGCAGTTTGCACATTTTCGTGCAGTCAAGATTGTTGGTGAGGCAGGAGAAATCTGGTAGTCTACAGGTCTTCACACACTTGCAGGCCATGAGAGATTTTATTTAGTTTTCTTTACATCTTTGCCCTAATATCAGCAGCAGCAGTCCAAAGTACATACAGTAGCTCTGGAGGTTTGAGCATCCTAGCCCTTTAAATTTGAACAGCCAATGGCTGACAGTTATTTCAAATTGTTGCTAAATTGTTGCAACTGTGCATTTAAAAAATCATACAGTTTAAAAATCATACAGTTTTTTTGATGGGTGGACAGTTGCTGTTGGGGGTGCTTCACTGTTCCTGCCTGTGAGGAGAATTGTGAGGTGAGTGGCCTAGCAGACAATTCTTTCTTGAAAAATGTTGATAAATTAGTTATAAATACCCCTTTCTTGACGTATATCTGTTTTCAATACATATTGGGATTGCCTCCATCGGATATAATGTAATTTATTTGCTTAGCTTACTGTTCATTCTTTTTAGGTGGCCCAATATTGTGGTAAATTGAATCCTAAAATTAGCCACCTACACAGTTTACTTTTGATGTTTCCTCTTATTAAAATCATTAATATATGTATATTAGGTAGGTATATTACTATATAATGACATATTCATGAATATGTCATTATATAGTGCATACCTCTTAAAATGTCCCTCCTATTTATGGAGCCCTGATGTGTTTAAGCTTCAGTGAAGGATGCAGTGTCACCGGCACAGACAGACAGACAGACAGACAGACAGACAGACAGACAGACAGACAGACACACACGGCCTATATCATTAGAAGGGAACACAGACACATGCACACACAAAAACATGAAATCTGTGCGTGGAGGTAGCTTTGATTGAATGATGAAATGGACATCTCAATGGTGATTTTAGATGTGCTAATGTTAATGTGCCTTTTAGAGTACCTCAGTTTACATCACAGCAGTGGTGAGCTCATTAGATTTATTTATTGTGTTTGTGTTTGCAGGGGATGTACATCACAGAATAGAAAAGTATGGCAGAACAAAGTGAGACAGAGCCGAAGTGTCCCATGACAGAATGTGTCATACACTGTTCAGATGATAATTCAAAGCTTGTGGCACCTGTAAATATAGAGTCATGGAACACGTTACTGGGAGCAGCTAAAATAAGAGGCTACAGCCCCATCCTCGATCTTGCCAAAGACCTCCCTGAAGGTAGCATACCATCATTATTCTATCACAGGAAATGTCGAAGCATCTTTACAATGAAGAAACTGCTTGACAGCATTGTTGCAAAAGAAAGCTCTTCAGAAAATAGTTTGCCAGAAGATTCAAGAGAGCTTACTAGACGAGAACCACAACCATCAAGGGTTTATGAAGCAAAGTGTATATTTTGTGACAAAGTCAGCAAGTATTTGAAAGGTCAAAGAACTAAAGAAAGTCTGACAAAATGTGCAGAGTTAAGAGCAGATGACACCATCAGGAGCGCAGCGATCAGGAAAAAGGATACAACTTTGTTAGCCACAGTCAGTCGTGAGCTAGTGGCAGCTGAAGCTCATTACCACAGAACCTGCTACAGAGCTTACACAAAGGACCTAGAAAAAGACACTGATGAAAGTAACATGGATGAAATAGAGTCCCCATATGAAGCAGCAGAAAAAATGGCACTCTCTAAAGTGTTTGCATATATTAGAGAAGAACTGATTGAACATCATACAGTAGTCGCATTCACAGACCTGACTAATATGCTTGTTACAGAAATGGCCAAGTGTGGTGTAACACAGGTGATACCCTCAATAAAAAAACACTTACGCCGCAGAGTTGAAGCTGAATTTGGTCCATCTTTACATATCACACCAAATGACACAGGAAAGCTGTTGGTATATCCTGACAATTTGAAAATGGATGAACTTGTAAAAGTTTTCCATGAACTTAAAGAGGAACAGAAGTTGTTCAAATCAAATACTGGCAGTGATGTGATATCACAAGTGGCACTGAAGATCAGAAATGATATCCAGAAACAGGATATTACTCAGGCATGGCCACCACATGTGTCAGATCTGGAAAAGATGAACAGCATTCCTCTGTGTCTAGTAGAGTTTCTCCAGACACTCCTAACAGGTAAAACCACAGGAAGTGATAACCCATCGCAGAGAGTGCAAAGGCTCACTGCATCCTTTGGTCAAGATTTAGTTTATGCTGTTACCTCTGGCAAAGTTAAGCCTGCAAAACACATTTTATTGCCCTTTGCTGTCAAATCTCTTACTGGAAATGTGGAACTGATACAGATGCTAAACCGACTCGGCCATAGTGTATCATATTCTCAGGTAGAAGAAATAGACACGGCCCTCTGTCTTCAGAAGCAAGCAGCAAGTAAAGACACCATCCCATTACCACAAAACATCAAACCCGGTCTGCTCACAACATTGGCATGGGACAATATAGACAGACTGGAGGAAACAATCAGTGGCAAGGGGACATCACACAGAGTGAATGGAATCGCTGTGCAAGCAAAGCCTATCACTGACCATTCTGCTGAGATCAGATCTTTGCCTTGTATCCCAAAAACCAAGATGAGAAGCATTGGTGCAGTTGAGATGATGCTTCCTATTTACAACGCAGGAGAGCGTGCCAACCCTCCTCTTGTACAGACAATTGATACTGATCACACCACATGTCTAAAGGATGCAGCAGACAAAAACCACATGTGGCTGATGGCTCGTCTTTCCAACAAAGATATATGTAGCTGGACTGGGTTCAACATCCTCACCCACAGTGAAACATGTGTACAAGAAGATAATATAGGCTATTTGCCTACAATCAATGCTCCTGCTACACAGCTATCAACAGTAAATGAGATACTTCTCCAGTCACTAAACATCATGAAATCTCTGCAGCTTAACAACATAATTGTTGTCTTTGACCAGGCATTGTATGCCAAAGCTGTTGAAATTACTTGGAAAAACCAGGAGCTACTCAAGGACATCATCCTTAGAATGGGAGTCTTCCATACCACCTGTGCCTTCATGGCAACAATTGGCCAACGGTTTGGAGATGCTGGTCTAAGAGACCTTTGCATAGAAGCAGGAGTGATAGCTGACGGCTCAGTCTCAGGAGTTATTGATGGGCACAAGTATAATCGTGCAGTAAGGCTCCACAAACTGCTCTATGAGGCTTTCTTGAGACTAGCATGGGAAGGTTTTCAACCTTGGTTAGAAGAGAATCACCAGGATGATATTATTCACCTGGAAACAACTCTGCAAACTGCCAACAACCTGTGTGAAGAATTAACACAGACAAGATTTGAGGAAACTCTCAAGCAGGATTCATGTCAGCGTATTCTGACACAATTTAATGAGTACCTCAGCTTCCTCAGAAAAGACAATGGTCCCCTGTCTGCCTTCTGGATGTCCTATGTGGACATGGTTGAGATTCTGCTTTGTCTAATTCGAGCATCACGAGAGGGAAATTGGATGATGCATCTTACAGCAATAAGAGCCATCATTCCATGGTGCTTTGCATATGATAAGATCAACTATGCCAGATATCTGACATACTACTATGCACAAATGTCTCGCCTGGAGACTGATAATCCTGCTGTTCATGCACACATTGCAAAGGGTGGTTTGTCTGTCCAGCTCAGTGGGAACAATCCCTTTGGAAAGATTCCAGTTGACCAGACAATTGAGGAGACCATAAACAAGGACACCCAGACTGCTGGAGGAACCAAGGGTTTCAGCCTAAAAGCAGGAGCAGTCACCAGATACTATCTCACTTCAGAAAACAGAAGTCAGTACCTAAGGCAACTCAGGAACATGACAGGCACCAAAACTACAGGCAGTTTCAGTCATCACGATCTACAGAAGACCAGAATAGAGAAGGACAGGGCTGATGTGAATGCCTTTGTAGAGCTTATGAAAAATAGCTGGGTAAACCCTCTCAGTCCAGATCAGTCTGACATCATCAGTCTTTCCACAGGAATCGCTGTGTCACCAGACATAGCCAGTGATCTGCTGCAAGCTCACCAGACTGGAGAGGAAGCATATCAGAAGTTCAGAAGTGAGCGTTTGGAAAAAGAATCACCAGAAACCAAATTCCACGACAGAATGAAAAAACAGAATCTGAAGACATTCTCAAGCCTCACAAAAAAAGACAGAGGAAATCAAAAACAAAACAAGGAGTTGATATTGAAAGCAGACAGAAATCTCTTTGGGCATATGATAATTGTTTCACAAAGTAGAAGTCTTCACATTAAAGATGTCCTGGCTCATCCACTTGGTCCACTGCCTTGGTCACTTTCAAATCCAGACGGTTCGCTGCGAAAGACCAATAAGGCCGCTCTTGCTAGAGAGTTAGAGAAATCAGCATCAGCAGTTGAAGATATTGGAAATCTCTCTGCATGCATCATTGATGGAATGAGCCTTGTTCAGAAACTGAAAGGTGATGGCAAGACTTTTGGAGAGATTGCTGGTTCTGTGCTGAACTTTGCTTTGCATGAAGGAGGAAAGAGTACACGAATAGATGTGGTGTTTGATGTGTACAGGAAAACATCCATCAAGAATGCTGAGAGAGACAATCGAGGTGCAACAAGTAGCACTCAATGGAAGAACATTGCCCCGGGACACAATGTTGTGCAGTGGAGAAAACTCTTAAGCAATCCAGAGAGCAAAACTGCCTTGATCAAGTTCATTGTGGACCAGTGGAAGCTGCCAGAAAACCAGGTGAAGCTTCAAGAAAAGCAGCTTTTTGTAACATGTGGAGAGACATGCTATTGTCTTAAGAACAAAGATGTGAAAGTTGTGATGGAGTTAAAGTGTTCCCATGAGGAGGCAGACACCCGCATGCTCCTACATGCTGCTCATGCCAGCCAGAATGGCTATAAATCTACAGTGATTGTGAGTGAGGACACAGATGTCATGGTCCTTTGCTTAGGGAACTGTAAGAAGATAAACTGCACCATGTACCTGAAATGTGGGAGTCAGAATAGAACAAGATACATCAACATTAGCACCCTTGCTGAACTCCATGGAGATGATCTCTGTGATGCTCTTGTAGGTCTCCATGCCTTTACAGGTTGTGATAGTGTGAGTGCTTTTGCAGGAAGAGGGAAACTCTGTGCTTTCAAACTTGTTAAAGGAAACAGGACATATCAAGAGGGCTTCAAATCCCTGGGAACATCATGGGATGTATCAGAGCACTTACACAGAGCCATGGAATCCTTTGTGTGTCAGATGTATGCACCATCATCCGACATATGTGATGTGAACGACCTTCGGTACCTGATGTTCTGCACCAAAAGGGGTGAAATGGAGTCAAGCCTTCTTCCGCCTTGCAGGGACTGCTTACAGCTGCATACACAGCGCGCAAATTACCAGGCAGCAGTATGGAGGCAATGTCTGGAAGGACAACCAGGCATACCAGAGCCAAAAGGTTATGGATGGAAAACAGACGTCAAAGGTATGCTTTTAGTAAATTCACTGCAACAGTATAGGTAATTTCTGTACATTTCAGTTCTTTAGTGAAGTAGATGAGACATGGAAAGTGTGTGACTTGGATCTTACACTTCTTCTTTTACTGTAGGTATGCTGGTGTTGGACTGGATGCGAGGGCTCCCAGCTCCAAAGGCTGTCTTGGAGCTCATGGCCTGCAAGTGTGTAAAGACCTGTAGGCTTCCAGGCTGCTCCTGCCTCGCCAACAACTTCAAGTGCACAGAAATGTGCAAACTTCAAAAATGCACAAATCAGAGGGTGGAGGAGGATGAAGAAGTTGCCTTCACTGTGGACTATGATGATGATGATGATGATGATGGATGTGATGATTAGGGCAACCCCCACATGAGACCCCAGGTAAGATACAAAAAATAGTAAAAGGTAGCGATAAATTAAAGATTTAAATAAAATAAGATAAAATAAAATAGAATAAAGATAAAGATCGATCTATATAGGATACAGAAAAAAGTTATTGTGCAAATGTTCCTGTAGTTTTTATTCCTGTGCCCCATGTGCTCCAGGTGCTGGTGCATCAGACGCTGAAGGAGCTGCTGATCCTAAGAGCGGAGCTGCAGAAGGAGGCCACCTCCCACTCCCTGTCCTCCTCCTCCGAACACTGCCCCTCCGCCCACACACACCACAGGAACTCCCCTGCACTTGGCCGTCTGATACACACACAGTATAGTTCATGTTTCAGTGTTTACACTCTGAGGGATTCTTCTTACATTTCTATTAACATTATAACAAAAACCCATATGTTTGTAAAGTTTTTTGAAAAGTATTTAAAGAGAATTTAAAACCTGACGCCCCACCATGCCCCACCACCCCCACCCCACCTTAACGCTCTTAACGCTGACTTCAGATGTTCAATGTTTTCAAAAATGCACAAATCAGAGGGTGGAGGAGGATGAAGAAGTTGTGTCTTCACTGTGGACTATTATGATGATGGATGTGATGATTAGGGCAAATCTAAATAAAAACTCTGTGACAAATACCAAATAATTAGCAGTTATTGTCAATTCTCGCCTGGGCCCATGTTCCACTTAAAGACCCATATCCTCCCTCATAGCAGGATATTATGGGAAGATTATACATTTCCTGAATTGTTACAGTCCTGTGAGTATTTCAGTTTTTGTTATTTGTGTCAGTGCTGTTCCTACATTTCACAGTGCTATAAAAAAGACTACAGTTTAGGCGAAAATAGTGGAAAAAATGTTGTTGAGACAGTTTGACCTTTGACCATGTGACCTTTATATTTTTTAGATAGGCCCAAAACTAGGTCTAAATGAAAGCTAGGATTGTACACTTTAAAATGCTACCAAACATGCCCTCATAACATATGAGTAAAGTTCTGAAAATGAGCACAAAACAAAATATGCCCCCGGCGTTTAGAGGCCTATTTTTTGCAGGGGGTTGATAAGTTTATGAGCTGATAACTGTCAAAAAGCTACCACTTAGGATGGGTTATCATACCAAAATATCATCTATGGACATGTACCTTTTCAAAAAATGTTACTAGACTTTGCCACTCTGAGTGGTACCAAAATCTGGTCTGGCCCATGGACTATTTGTAGCCTTTGCCAAACCATCAGGGGGCGCTACTGGGTAGGGTCAAAACCAGATTTCACCCAATTAATAATAGTAAAAATGAAATCTGACCAAATAAATGTGCTCCCCAGTCCCTAAAACATATAATACACTTGGAAGTCACGAAGTTACACGAAGTTCCTTGACACATTTTCACATAATAGGGAAAACACGTTAGAACTACAAAAAACATGGCGCCGTTTGTAGTTTTTTAAATTCATTTTCCGGGTTAGGGTTAGTGGTTTGCCCGTTTTTCAAGAGAGAAAGTATAACCTGAAAATATTTTGTTCATATTATAGGGAGATTGATGTTGTAAAAATATAAATATAGGCTACATTTTATATCAAGTGTTTTTTTAGACGTGTTTCCAGCTGCTTTGTTTGTCCATAAATTGGACAGACATGAATTGTTTGGAGTTCACATTGTGGGACATATATTGTGGTGTGGGACAATAATAGTTGTTGTTGTTTTTTTTTAACAAACTTTATTGTCAACACTATTATGACATTACAACATAAACAATAGTACAGTAAGGACAGTACTTCCGGCTGATAGGTCCTCCCAATGGGACAGGTGGCGTCTGTCAGCCGTAGCCCCTAGCAACCTGACGTCATTGAAACATGGCGCAGGAATCAGAGCTATAGAGTAAACAGAGTTGTTTATAGAGTTGTTTACTCTATAGCTCTGATACAGGAGTAATAACTATCGGACGGATGCCCATTAGAGCCGTGGTCGCGCAATAGTAGCGTCCATAGCAACCACCATAACAACGGTACAAAGCGTTGCATTCCAACGATTTTCTAAAGAGACACTAAAATCGTCGTAGAAACTAATAAACGGAAGGTCGTCTACATTCTCTGATAGAAGATTATGAAAATATAACGCATACTTCTCGCCAGAAATGTCAACTAAATGCATGTAAATGTGGACGGTAGCTCAAAATATTGCATTTTCCACGGAAAATGTAAGGAGTGTCCACCATTTTTTTGTTTTCGCAGGGGGAAACTTGACCGTCACGTGACCGGTGCGTTGGCCAATGTAAATTAATAGGCTACATACATGATTTTAGAGCCTTTATCGTGAATATACCACGTTTTCCTCCGTGGACCAACGTAGGTATTACACGCTTTGGCGTGATACCGGGTTGTCTGATGAGGTATGGAGTAAGATCGCTATCAAAAAGATGTGTTCATGATTCTAACCATTCGTATTTGTAATGTTAAACATTTGTATGTCAATAAAATTGTTGTAAACAAAATCCTGCTGTCATATACGTGAGTCTGAGAAATTGTTTGGGTTAGGATTGTTTTTATGGGAGTATGAATCTAAAAGCTGTGAGTGCAAAGTCTTGTGAATACAACTCTAATTTCTACGACTACGAAGTCTTCACTGTGAACACGAGTTCAAGTTTGTGGGTACGAGTAGAAAAGTGTCGAAATGACGTCACGTAGGTCACAGGCAGGTCACGGGAAAATAATCGAACCGCGATTTCTCCAAACGCGCATGCGCCAAAGCCAAGGATGGCAGACAGCAGTGGACCGGGTGGAGCTGCCAGCTCAGGTGAAGCATCACAGGTAAAGTCAATAACGTGTATATCCAATATTTATTTCATAAAATTGTACTATTTAAAATAATATACAGTTCATGGACTTACAGACTTACTGCTTTAGCTTACATGCCGGTGACGCTAAGTTAGTGCTAGTACTGTATATTATTTTAAATAGTACAATTTTATGAAATAAATATTGGATATACACGTTATTGACTTTACCTGTGATGCTTCACCTGAGCTGGCAGCTCCACCCGGTCCACTGCTGTCAGCCATCCTTGGCTTTGGCGCATGCGCGTTTCGAGAAATCGCGGTTCGATTATTTTCCCGTGACCTGCCTGTGACCTACGTGACGTCATTTCGACACTTTTCTACTCGTACCCACAAACTTGAACTCGTGTTCACAGTGAAGACTTCGTAGTCGTAGAAATTAGAGTTGTATTCACAAGACTTTGCACTCACAGCTTAGATTAATAGATTCATACTCCCATAAAAACAATCCTAACCCAAACAATTTCTCAGACTCGCGTATATGACAGCAGAATTTTGTGTACAACAATTTTATTGACATACAAATGTTTAACATTACGAATACGAATGGTTAGAATCATGAATACATCTTTTTGATAGCGATCTTACTCCATAATGAGGAGCCTTGTGGTGGGACTGTTTGCACATTGAGTCCAACTGACCTGAGAGTCTCCAGTCTACAGTGTGGACTCCCCAGTCCAGCAGAGAGCAGCTTCACTCCTGAATCCTGCAGATCATTGGTACTCAGGTCCAGCTCTCTCAGACTAGAGGAGTTGGAGCTGAGAACTGAGGCCAGAGCTTCACAGCATCTCTCTGACAGCTTACAGCCATTCAGCCTTCACACAAAATAAACAGCAACACGTTAGGAACTGTGTTGAAATGCATTTGAATTAAAAACCTTTACTTCTTTTTACATTATGAATGTTAATAAATTAGATCTTTAAATGTTAATAGTTAGATGTCGCAAATATCATAGTTCAAATATGAAACAAAATGATTCATTAAAATGTCCCCAAAGTCAGTTTTATGAAGAGGCTGTAATTAAACATTACTAAACAACTCCAAACCCCACCTTACTTTCTGACTACATGATAATGAGTAGAATAAAAATGAAATACAACATACACCTTATACTGTCATTAATAAACTAAGAATATAACATACACCTTATATTGTCATTAACAAACTAAGAATATAACATACACCTTATACTGTCATTAACAAACTAAGAATATAAAATACACCTTATACTGTCATTAATAAACTAAGAATATAACATACACTTTATACTGTCATTAACAAACTAAGAATATAAAATACACCTTATACTGTCATTAACAAACTAAGAATATAACATACACCTTATACTGTCATTTACAAATGAAGAATACAACATACACATCATACTGTCAGGGCAACACAAATATAAATATCATATGTAGTTTGGAAAAAGATTCCAGGTCCAGGCACTCAGTAGGATGCAAAAAAGTATCATTTATTTGTTAGGGCTAAACCATTAAAAAAACACCAACGCGTGTCGGCTCATCAGCCTTCATCAGGGTGTTTGGAACAAGAAGTCTGAGCATAATTATAGCATTGGTTTCAGGTGTGCCAATGAGGCACTTGCTATACATTTCTTAAGCCACTAGGGGCAGTCATTTTAGTCAAGCAGGTCAAAAATACAACAAATACAACAAGACAGTTGGAAAAACCAATTGGAAAACTAGCAATGACATCATTCCAAAATTTTCTTCATAAGCAGTAAACAAAATTGAACAAATATGAACACACCATTTAATTCATAGTCAAGATCACGACAGCAACTCTAAAGACTCTAAATGCATTCCATGCATGTATCAAAAGCCATAACAGTTACATACATAACAGTTCATAATCAAGATATCAACAGTAGTTCTAAAACTTTGATGCAGGCCTACTCCACACATGTATCAAAAGTCCATAAAGCACAAATCACGGTCAGGATTACAACAGTAATTCTAAAACCTGAATGTATTCTAAACAAAGTTCATAGTTCAGGTTATTCTAAAATGTACTCCACACAGCAACATATCAAACAGTATGAGCTGACCAATTGTTCTGAAGGCCCACAGTAGACTACAAAAAAGGTGAAAGATCAAAATCTTCATTGAGACCTGGATGGCTAGTAGCCCTCAGGGAATAGATCCAATATGTCTCCCTCTGTTTAAGGCGTTTGATTTTATCCCCACCCCTGGCATCAAGGCGAATCGACTCGATGCCAGTTACTCTTAATGTTGAATCCCTCCCATGATTAGCTTCTGCATAATGTTTGGCCATTGGGTAATTCATATTTTTAGTTCGAATGGCGTACCTACTGTATGTTCAGCTACCCTGTCTCTTAATCTTCTTTTGGTTAGGCCTACATAGAAACAACCACAAGGACATTCTAATCGATAGACCACGTGAGTAGTGTTGCAATTTATAAAACTGTTAACAGAATAGGTCTTATTATGGAAAACATCAATAAATCTGTCAGTTTTAACCATATTCTCACAATAATTGCAATTGCCACAGGGGAAGTTTCCCTTGGGTTGGCAAAGCCAAGTTTCACGTTTTGGAGCAGGGAGGTGACTTCTCACTAATTTGACAAATATAAATATGTTGAGTTATTCCTATGAAGTGGACATATTTATTGTATTTATTTAGACCTGTGAACTTTTATGGATGTAAATCTGTTAACCTCTTAACTACCAGCATCCCGTATACAGGGGACGGTGGGGGGGCACTATTATTATATATTGTGTTTATGTTCACATTTATTAGTTGTAAGTATATGATGATTTACGACAAGGTGTAACATTCCTAATGATACCACTGTCATGAATGTGGTCATCACAGGTACTGAGTTATAAGCTGATATATTTAGACGTAATTTAGGAGGACGTTTTCAAACAAGTTGGCGGTAGTTAAAGGACAATTCCGGCACAAAATGAGACCATATGATCGTAACACATGTCCACCGAGTTGGACCGTTCTCTGGGATCAGTTTTCATTCTGGTCTCGAAAACCGCTAATTAGCTTATAACGCTAGCTGTGGGGGCAGGATATTCATGTAAAATAAATTGCAATTCTATACCACTAACAAGGCTCAAAATCGCACCACACTTCCACGGTAGCATAATGAGGGTCCCTACATGTAAAACAAAGCATTGAGAACTTTGTAAGTGTACAGACAGTTTATTAAAAAGAAAGTTTAGAAAGCCAGTGCCTTCACGAAAACAAGCGGGCGCCATCTTTGGAAAACAGTCACGACCAGTCGAGCGACGAACGCCGTGCAACGTAATGAGCCGGAAGAGGCGTACACATGAGATGTCAATGAATCAGAAGGTGTGCAATCTAGTAGAAGGTGTGCGAAGTGCGAACAATGCGTGTGCGTAGGAGAAGAGAAGAAAATGGTTCGTGTTTGTGCTTTTTCCGGCTGTGTTCGTTGCTCGACTGGTCGTGTTCCAAAGATGGCACCCGCTTGTTTTCGTGAAGGCACTGGCTTTCTAAACTTTTTTTTTAATAAACTGTCTGTACACTTACAAAGTTCTCAATGCTTCATTTTACATATAGGGACCCTCATTATGCTACCATGGAAGTGTGGTGCAAATTTGAGCCTTGTTAGTGGTATAGAATTGCGATTTATTTTACATGAATATCTGCCCCCACAGCTAGCGTTATAAGATAATTTGTGGTTTTCGATAACTTTGGTTCCATTGGACTAGAAGGAAAACTGATCCCAGAAAACGGTCCAACTCGGTGGACATGTGTTATGATCATATGGTCTCATTTTGCACCGGAATTGTCCTTTAAGAGGTTGTATATGTCTTCTGATAAGGAGCCTTGTGGTGTAACTCTTTGCACATTGAGTCCAACTGACCTGAGAGTCTCCAGTCTACAGTGTGGACTCCCCAGTCCAGCAGAGAGCAGCTTCACTCCTGAATCCTGCAGATCATTGGTACTCAGGTCCAGCTCTCTCAGACTAGAGGAGTTGGAGCTGAGAACTGAGGCCAGAGCTTCACAGCATCTCTCTGACAGATGACAGCCATTCAGCCTTCACACAAAATAAACAGGAACATGTTAGGAACTGTGTTGAAATGTTTTATTTATGTTAATGAATCAGATATTTAAACCATAACTATATGGTGAATGCTGAATTTTGAATTATTGTTGATTTTATTCTCTGTGAATGTGTATTATAACTTTCAAATTTGAGGGTTATGTAGATTGTGGTGTGTGTATTGTAATACATGTTGTAAGTACACCTACAGAGATGTTTTGTATATTATTATAACATGTATATACTTGTGTTGTGTATATTGTGTTGTGTGTATTGTAATACATGTTATTAGTGAACCTACAGAGATGTTTTGGAGGCTTTGACCACTGGCAGCAGCCGCAGATGACCCTTCTCTGAAGCAGAGTATTTCTTCAGGTCAAACACGTCCAGCTCCTCTTCTGACGTCAGTAAGATGAAGACCAGAGCTGACGACTGAGCAGGGGAGAGAAATGAAGATTTTCTGGAGAGACGTCCTGATGTCAGGTACTGTTGGATCTCCTTCACTAGAGATCGGTCGTTCAGCTCATTCAGACAGTGGAACAGATTGATGCTTCTCTCTGGAGAGAGATCTCCACTTATCTTCTTCTTGATGTAAGACACTGTTCCCTGATTGGTCTGTGGGCTTCTTCCTGTCTGTCCCAGCAGACCTTGTAGGATAATCTGATTGGTCTCCAGAGAGAGGCCCAGGAGGAAGCGTAGGAACAAGTCCAGGTGTCCATTCTCACTCTGTAAGGCCTTGTCCACAGCACTCTGGTAGAGGAGGAGGAGGTCATCTTTCTTTGGTTCTTCTGAGAGCAGATTGACACCAGTGTTGATGAAGGACAGAAAGACATAAAGAGCAGCCAGAAACTCTTGAATGCTCAGATGGACAAAGCAGAACACCTTGTGCTGGTACAGCCCACACTCCTCTTTAAAGATCTGGGTGAACACTCCTGAGTACACTGAGGCTGCTCTGATATCGATGCCACACTCAGCCAGGTCTGCCTCATAGAAGATCAGGTTACCTTTCTCCAGCTGGTTAAAAGCCAGTTTTCCCAGAGAAACAATTATTTCCCTGCTCTCTGAACTCCAGTGTGGATCCGTTTCAGCTCTCCCATGATACTTCCTGTCACCCTGTATGGACTGAACCCTCAGGAAGTGGATGTACATCTGAGTCACAGTGTTGGGCATCTCTTCTCCACTCTGGGATGTTTTGAAGAAGTCCTCCATAACTGTACCAGTGATCCAACAGAAGACTGGGATGTGACACATGATGTGGAGGCTTCGTGATTTCTTGACGTGGAAGATGATTTTGCTGGCCAGCGTCTCATCACTGAATTTCTTCCTGAAGTATTCCTCCTTCTGTGGGTCAGCAAAGCCTCTCACCTCTGTCACCATGCCAACATACTCAGCAGGGATCTGATTGGCTGCCGCAGGGCGTGTGGTTATCCAGATGCGAGCGGAGGGAAGCAGGTAGCCCCTGATGAGGTTTGTCAGCAGAACGTCCACCGAGGTCGACTTTGTCACATCAGTCCAGATCTGGTTGTTCTGGAAGTCCAGAGGAAGTCGACACTCATCCAGACCATCCAAGATGAAGACAACTTGGAACCGGTCATATCTGCAGATTCCTGCTTGTTTGGTTTCAATAAAGAAGTGATGAAGGAGTTCTACCAAGCTAAACTCTTTCCCTTTTAGTAAATTCAGCTCTCTGAAAGTGAAGGGAAATGTGAAGTGTATGTCGTGGTTGGCTTTGCCTTCAGCCCAGTCCAGAGTAAACTTGTGTGTTAAGACGGTTTTACCAATGCCAGCCACTCCAGTTGTCATTATTGTTCTGATTGGTTGATCTTGTTCAGGTAAGGGTTTAAAGATGTCTTCACATTTGATTGGTGTTTCCTCCTTGGCTAGTTTCCTTGAAGCTGTTTCAATCACTCTGACCTCATGTTCCTTGTTGACCTCTCTACTGCCTCCCTCTATGATGAAGAGCTCTGTGTAGAAGTCATCCAGACATGTTGGCTGTCCTGCTTTAGTGATTCCCTCAAACATACACCTGAACTTCTTCTTCAAATGAGCCTTGATTTTATATTGGCACTCGACAGCCACAGTTTCTAAATGAGAAAAACCAGAAAAGACATTTCTTCATCAATATGATCGGTGAAATGATAGTACTATTTTAAATATTGTGTCGTATAACTTGCTAAGTAGTGCTATCATTAATATGCATCAGTGGAAGGTGACTTGCTATCAGGGGTGCCCAGACTGATCGGCCACCGATCGTTATTGGCCGATGAAATGAATAAATAAGGCAATAATAAATGACTATATAAAACAGCAGAACGAGAGACATTGTGGGTTTACTGCCTCTTTAATACATAATTTTGTTAAGAATAGTTAAATAATTAAAAAATGCTACACGATAAATAGAAGGCTTCAAATAGACCCTGTGATCGGTGATCAGTGATCAGCATCAGCCGTTACTGCATCCTGATTAGGGCACCCCTCCTTGCTATACTGATAAATCAAGATAGTGTTGCATCCCATTCTAGTTCATCCCCATTAATCCCTTTCGAGTCTCTTCTGTTTTCAAAATAAAAGTCTTCTCTTTTCAAATTTAAAAAATAAGCGTCTCTTCTTTGTTTTCAAAATAAGAGTATCTTCTGTTTTCAAAATGAGAGTCTCTCACCGCCCCACAGTGTGTCGGCCAGTTCCTCCTGGTTCATCTCCATCAGGCAGAGCTTTGTGATGTCTACCACTCCCTCTATGGCGCGCCTCCTCTGCTCCTCTTTCTTTCCATCCACCTCCTCCTCCTCCCTTTCGTCCTCCCTCTGACTCTCTGAGCATTGTGGGTAATGTAGAAAGACAACACTCCAGAGCTTCTTCAGCTCCTTGTCTAGAAAAGCATGTGCGTTCGCCTCAGCCCTCTGGAACAGAACAAACACCAGTTAGTTCTGGGTGATATATCATGAACCTTGATTCGATTGATCATCTATTTATGCTCGATATGGAAAGGGTAAAATTGAGTTTTATTTGCTAAACTGCTTAATTTTTCACGCAAGATTTTGTTGCTCTTGGCTTTTCATTTTCATGGCAGTGCTCCATTCTTGTTGTGTGTAGACAACAAGAAAGGAGGGGAGACTGCACCCCTGCTGCTGAGTAGCTCTGCTCTTGTAGGCGACTGACACGGCCGAGAAAGAAAAAGATGCGAGCTGGACCAAATTAGTTCAAAGAGGACGACACGTACCGTATGTCATTTGGAAATGGTTTGGTTACAGGCAAAATCATACTGAACAAACAACTGTAGTCTGTAAGGCTGGAAGACAGGCAACACTACACATCTGTTCAATCACCTGAAGATAAGCATGGTATTGAGTACAATGAATGTATCAAGCTAAAGGGAGCCGCGACCCTTTGCCGCTCCTGTAAGCACCTCAGGCAAACAAATGTTGAAGATTCTCAAAAAAATCAAGGTGCAGTTCAACTCCTACACTACAGAGTCCTTTGTTTCAAACAGGCCACGGAGTCGAGACGTAACGTTCAATCATTAATTCACAGGCTCTCTCAAGATACCCCAATCACCAGCCCAGTACTTCAGGGTTTCTCTTTCCTTTTCTCCCGCATTCTCTTTTTGATTTCTCACATACAACAGTATATCAAAACACATGACAATGCAAGGGCTATCTGAGGCCCTCCAATCGTTACCCGTTAACACACCTTCTCTAGGCTATACAATATAAAAATATGCATTCCCTGTATTTCCTATTGGGTTACCCTAATTTGAACAAGTCAATCCACAATAACAAACTGGTCACTCCCTCTCTAGGTTGAACAACAAGCGGGATGTGATACCTGGGTGAGACTGGCAGACAGACCAGTTGGTCTGTGGGGGATTTGTTGTTTGACTAATACATTAAAAGGGAGGTTAATTAATGCTAAGCAACACCTCTATTGGTTCCTGATCAACTAATCAAGAATAGTGGGGGGGGGGGGGGGGGGGGGGTAGAGACAGAGGTCTGGCAGGGAGGGGGGTGAGAACAGAACAAATGTGAAACCATATTAACTTGCAGAAATTAGTCAAAGTTATAAGGCACACAGACCGGTTGGTCTGTGGAGGATCTGTGGTTTGACTAATACATGAAAGAGAGGCCATTTAACGGTACTCTTAACGCAGGGGCGCCGTAAGGGAGGGAAAAGTTAGGACGATTCCAAGGGCCCAGCACTGACAGGGGCCCACAATATTATATAGAAATAGTGAAATATGTATTTTAGTCAGCCACAAGTTGGACCGAAAAAAAGTTTTAAGTGAGCGCTGGCGCAAACTTGCGGGTCCAGGTGCCCGCAGCCCAGCACAGGTACCGCCTAGAGCTCCTCTTACGTTAAAAACATGTTGAGACTCCGATGCGAACAAACGGGAACTGACTCACTGGAAGTGGAAGAAAAGTCATGTTTTATTTTGTGCCACACGCACGCGAGGCAGGCCTGGATTGGACATAGGGAGTACCGGGAGTTTTCCCGGTGGGCCGGTCAATAATGGGCCGGCCAGGGCTGGATTGGGCCGGTTCCCGTCGGTCGTAGGTCCGGGGGTGTGTTACGATCGCGCGCCCCCCCCTGTCGGTCGTAGGTCCGGGGTGTGTTGCGATCGCGCGCCCCCCCTCCCCCCGTCGGTCGTAGGTCCGGGGTGTGTTGCGATCGCGCACACCCCCCCCCCCCCCCCCCCCCCGTCGACAATCGCGTATCCCCCCCCCCCCCCCCCCGTCGATCGTCGTTCCTGTGGTGGGCCCGTCCAGGAGAAAATGGCCAGGGACGAATTTTGTTCCCAGTCCAGCCCTGACGCGTGGAAGTATATGGAGTCAGAATAGTGTCATCATTCAAACCTGAAAAAAAAGGTTTCAAAGGCTTGTAAGTCTGTGTTTGAAAACTCAACACCTTGTAAAAAAGGTTTTGCACCACTGAAAAAAGAGATTATAGCCTGAAAAAAAAAAGTCAAACATCTGCAAACATGATTTTGTGTTCTATTTTATCTTCTTCATCATTTTCACCAACACATTTTCAAAGCTAAAATGTTTTCACAAACACATTTTCAAAGTTTAAAAATGTTCACCAGCGCATTTGCAGAGTTTCAAATCTGACACTGTTCTAACAGTGTATTACTTTGTTTCCCGGTTTCGAAACCTTGTAAATGGGATTCTGCAAACAGCTGTTCAAACATTGAGAAATACGTTTTGAAAGGTTGAATATTTATTTTTAAAAACTTGTAAAGGTGTAAATTTACACCATTGCAATGTATTTTTTCAGAACTTAATTTTCAGCACTGACTTTTCAGAGATTTGACCACACGGGCGCAAGCTTGCGAGTCACGTGATTATTGACACTGTTCTGACGCCGTTCGTTTTGAAACTCCTTTAGCTCAAAGGTCTGAAAACGTGGTTCTGAAAAAAAGGAAAAAAAAACCTTCCTGGGGGCGGGACCATCTTGCTCTAAACCTATTGGTTGCTCTCTGCTGAGGCACAGTCCAATCACATGCGCCGTTGACCGGGCTGTGCGGGATTGACAGTGCTCTGCCGATGACTAACAAGCGACTTGCGTGGTTGATTTTGTTGTCTATTTTCTGGAACCATGGCTGGTAGACAGGCGAGCAATTTTATTCTGTATTGTTTGCGTTCTAACCACCCGCGAGCCTCCTGCGGCTCGCCAAGCTGTAATTTGCAACACGTTCTCATCCCAACTCGTAATATACCGACGGTTTGTCACGCCCCTAGACGTGATACTGACGCAAAATGTACACTCCCGCGTCTGTGTGAAACGATCTGTGTGAAACAATCTCATAAACCCGTTCGCGGTGGTAAGAGACGAGCAGAGTCTACAGCGTCCGCTCGCAGAGCAGAGTCTACAGCGTCCGCAGTCTACTGTGAAACAATTCACTCCATAAAGGATTATGGTTAGGGTTATGGTTAGCGTAATCTATCACCGTGACCGGGGTATTATTGGAGTGAATCAACGGCGCATGTGATTGGACTGTGCCTCAGCAGAGAGCAACCAATAGGTTTAGAGCAAGATGGTCCCGCCCCCAGGAAGGTTTTTTGTTTTCCTTTTTTTCAGAACCACGTTTTCAGACCTTTGTTGCGAATTAATAACATGTATCATCAGGCTGTAAAATATCTGCACATAGCCAGGAGTAGAAATAAATATACAAGTTGTAGTAACTGCACCTCAACACGTGATGGCGCCAAACAATATACTGGGGGCGGCGCTTAACGCTAGCCATTGTGCGTCATGGAGGCCACGCCTCCTGCCCAGAGGCATCCGGCGGAAACATCCGGTTAGGATCAGAATCGTCCAGGCAGACCTCCAGAGGGACGCGCGGACGATCTCTCCACGCGCGTGGCATTTACATTTACTTCCCCCACATGCTTGGTAGATTAAGATAACTAAACCTAAACAAATAAAGTGAGTTAAAAGCGATTCCTGTTGTCGGCGGCCTCCTTCCCTCGGAACACAAACCCCACAATCTGGTGACTTCCCGACGTGATTCGAGGTGAACGGAGAGGCTTTGTTTCGGGCTAGAGAGCTTTCGCCACGCGACGGTGTACCCACTCGTCGCCTCTGTTACAAGCCGGCTATTAAACAGGTAAGCAGTTTCCTTTTGCTACGGCTAAAAACTGCATAGTTATCTATAGAATATTAGGTAACAGAGGTGACTAGCGGACGTTGTTGCAAAGCTTTGGTTCTCTGGTCCATAGTCGTTACAGTTAAGCCGAAACAAAAATGAACAGGCGCTCATAACTCTTTTGGAATTAGTTAGATAATATTTAGTCGTTATTATATGACCATTACAAAACAAGCATGTGATCAGTATTGTATCTGCGGGTTCAAGTCCCAATATTGGTTCGAGTCCAAGTCGAGTATCAAGTCTCAAAAATTATTTAATAATCGTGGTTTAAATCCCAGATTATCAAATAATGACCGTGGTTCAAGTCCAGGAGTTTGAGTCTCCGAATTCTTTTAATAATAGGGAGTTTTTATTGTCAAAATGGTCAAAGATATGACCCACATGATAACGTGGTAAATACGGAGGTGGAGTGAGGAGATCGTGTGGTTATAGAACTTTACTAACAAAGAGATAACTAAAATGGGACGATAATAACGTTCCCCACACCGAGCTGCGCTAACTTGCATGTAAAACAATAACCCGCATAATTCTGCATGTGCTAAATGCTTGATAACCGTACTAATATGCTCTTAACTCCAAACATGTGGCAGTAGCTTAGCCTTCTTTGTCTTGTAGCATATCTGTGTTAGTACCCCCAGCCAAACATGTGGCAGTAGCTTAGCCTTCTTTGTCTTGTAGCATATCTGTGTTAGTACCCCCAGGCAAACATGTGGCAGTAGCTTAGCCTTCTTTGTCTTGTAGCATATCTGTGTTAGTACCCCCAGGCAAACATGTGGCAGTAGCTTAGCCTTCTTTGTCTTGTAGCATATCTGTGCTAGTACCCCCAGGCAAACACGAGGAAGTGGCTTAGCCTTCTTTGTCTTGTAGCATTTCTGTGCTATTAGCCACAAGCTATCCCGAGGGGCTAGCGGATAGGCTAGGTATTTAGAACTGAAGATAGCCCACCACGGGGTTTGTTTATGGCTCATTGTTCTCCAGGGGGGATGATGGCATTCCTGTGCGGCCATTTGGCCCAAGTGGAGGCTAAGGGCTATGCTAAGTCTAGGGAGAGACGGTAAACTCATCTATCTAACCTATAGACATATACCTAACAGTGCAAGTGGAGTTGGAGCACTTGTACATATGGGCACACACATAGTTGGGCATATACACAATATTAACTGGTAGGCCTAGTAACACAGCAGGGAGCATAGATTACAAATCCCTGTCAGCCATTTTGGGAGTCCCCAAAATGGCCCCCAAGACCCCCTACCCCTCGACCACCCCTACCCCCACCCAGACTACCCAGACTTTCCCCCTACCCCTCCCCCGACGACTGACCATGAAGAAGGGGACAAAGGAATGGCGTTTGCCAGTCTGCGTTTGCAAGTATGAATGAAGTGTGAATGAAGTTGTGCGCTCCTAGAATGCAAGGGGAGAAGGCAGAATGGAGCCCAATACAATAATTTGGTTTAATGTTATTATTTAGACATATACATTTATAAATAACTATGTTAACAGATGTCATTACTGCGATAAAAAGTGTTGTTGTGTAAAAACTGATTATTCATAAGCATCAACTTGTCAGTAATAGGAAGGTGTTAAAATTGACATTAACTCTTTGTTTTATTCTTTCCTTTAACCTTAAGAGAAGGAGGGGACCTCCATGCCCCTTCCAAAGAAAGATCATGAACACCTCTTTTTGTTTTTATTAATGATAAGAAATTATAAGGTTAACAAAGGAGGAAAGGGAAGTTGGACAGGACACAATGAGATGGGGACAGTAAGTGGTAATTCTTATAACAGGAGGATTTATTTAGAAAGACAGAGGGAAGTAGACAGAAGGATAGAAGAAGGGAAAGTGTAAGAAAGTTAAAGAAAGTTAAAGAAGGTAAAGAGAGAAATGTGGTCTAGAGAGAGAGGGACAGAGCAGAGATAAAGCCGCAGGAGGTAATTTAGATAAGGAGATCTAACAAAGGAGGGAGGCATTATAGAGTTATGTAGGGGTTTACCCTATAATAGTAGTGGTAATAATAATAATGATGTTAATGATAATAATAATAATAATAGACATAATGAAACATAATGAAGAAAGCGATGCGAACATTTGGACGGTTAAAGATCAGGTCAACTATGTATATATGTCTGTTATTTGTTTTTGTTTCCTGTTGATTTGTTTTCTTTGTGGATTTGTTTTATACTTTTAACTGTTTGTGTAAGTGTTTTGTGCTTTATAGGACAAATAGCAGACCAACAGCTCAGTCACGTCACATGAAGCCCCGAACCCCTGGTACCCCCTCATGAGTCTTTGTACATAAGATGGTTGATGGGCATAATACGGCCCTAGCTGATAGTTTCATTTAAATCAGAAGTTATCTCCTCTACCACTCGTCCACAGTAGTCCAGGGGTCAACCAGCGCTGGGGACTAACAGTCCAGGGACTTTGCTCCCGCCTCAAGCGACGATATGGGAGTGTGGTAGAGTCATAACCTGATACACAGTGTAGGGGTGTAACAATTAATACAGTCAATTTTTGGGTTGCTCAGTTTACCTTCATAATGCGGTGTCCATTGTCTTGTTTTTATATACAATGTTTTGTTTTTGCTCAATGATGCTGACCATTGCTGAGGTTATGATTCTTAGATGGACCAGAGGGTTTTCACCTGGGACACACACACAGGTGCCATTTGATTATTAGAGGTGACTTGGGCGATGACAATGAGGAAATTGAGGTTGGTTTATCTGAGCCATATCCATTTTTAGTAAGCAAAACTATTCAATGATTGTGTGTGGTTACATATATATTCAATTTTAACTTCACTCACCATATTTACCTATTGTTTGACTCACCATTGTATGCAAGTTTGTTTTGATATAACTCTCACATATGGTTCGAACTACTTAGATTAATAACGATATAAGATCATTAAGACCATATAGGATTAAGACATGCCTGATCTATAATTCCATAATGGAAACGACTGTCTACATATTGTTTGATGTATTGTGTTAGATGTTTTCTTTGCAAAGATACTGGTTGGTTTTGGTCTCTCTTCCCCCAGGACAATGGAGGGGGGTCCATTAGAGAGAGGACAGTTGATCTGGGGTTCCTGCCCTAAATGGACTCAAACTCATATTTGGACATTGAAATGGACTCCATACACAAAATGAACAGCAGGAACATTGCTTCCTGTTACCAGCGGTTGATAAGTTTCATATTAGGAGGCAACATGGTTGGCGGTCTTATCTGAATGTGATGTGTTTTTACACTCTATACTTTCAATTTTCTTTTTGATTCTTTTAATGATTGATTATTCACAAGCGATTGATGTTGAAAGATGTTAACACACTATAATTATGATTTGTTGTGCATTGGCAGTGACTGGATTGCAGAGAAGTGCTTCATCCTGATGGGGGGTGAGATCTTCTCTACCGTCATGATACTCTTTTTTCATCTCCTAGAGGTGGTTATCGACTGGATGATGGTAACCCGACCTGGACAGACCTCTCTTCAGCTGCTGAAAGGATAACTGGGAAGAGCTCTTCCGGTGGGGTGAGACTAGCTCATGAATTTGGCCTTATTAGAACAATTGAATAAGTTTACCTAGTCTAAAAGTAAAATAAAATAATGTGGGCGTAAGATTTAAAGGTAACGCTAGAAAACTAAAATAGTTGTGCCAAAAAGCTTGATAAACTAGGACCCAAAATCACTGTCATGTACATATATTTTATGATATCAATATATAAAGGTCAATACAAGCGGGAAGAATGAATGCAACTTGCTTAACTTTGTGTTAATTTTACGTGACTTTTTCAAAGTCACGAGGAGGGAATAAGTAGTGTATTTTACTTCAAGGAGGGACTATTTTTGTATTTTATTCCAAGGAGGGAATATTTTTGTATCTTATTTGCAAGGATATTTTATTTCAAGGAGGGAATAGTTTTGCATTTTATTTTCAAGGGGGGAGTAATTGTGCATTTAGATTTTTTGTTTTTTTGTTTTATTCGTTTAAATGTTGAATTTACATAAGTCAGACATATGGTCTTTGAACATTTGCAAGGACCAGGTTAAAGTAATCATTGGGAAATACTTCAGCAATCTGTTGGGAAAGGATCTAATGCATAAGCTAAATAGTTTATTGACATAGAAAATTGGGAATTAGTACGCCAACGCCTAATGTTGTTATGCTGTGTTTAACACCTTAACTTGTTAGCTTTTTCCACCGCCGTGTCAAAACTACAGCGCCAACACCGGGTGGTGCAGCAGTAACCCATCAAACAGCGGTTAAGTTACATTCACTGGGAATGGTGGAAAGAGTGAACGGGACACTCAAGAAACTGACATTTCCGAGAAACAGAGTGCAGAGCCAAAGGACGAACCACCAACCAGGGTGGAGAAAGGTGACCAGGTGTACCCGAGAGTGTGCAGGGGACAGTGGAGCGCCCCGACTTGATCAGGCTGTGGTACCTGATTTCCTGGAGTTCGGCACCTGTGTCTAGGAGGACATGGCACCTGTTTTACTTGAATGTTGAATTATTAAACACACCGTATGGGTCACGGTTGTCAATACAATGCATTATAAGTTCGGAATGTGTTATGCTGTAGTCCCATGATTGCTTTAATAATGAAACGGATGAATTTTTTGATGCTGCTAAAATGTTCTGACTACTGGTGATGAGTGGATCCGTGGGGAAGGCACACATGGGTACGTGTTGGTAACCTTGGCGTGTGGGCCTTGCCTATGGATCACAAGATGGGCATTGAATTCATGAACTGTCCGACTTGAGGTTGGCTACAGATACGGGGGATAACACTGATGATCTTTGAGTAACCTGCGTGCATGGAAACCATCTGAGCAATTGCATGCTAGTCTACAGGGCGTTTTTTAGATCTATATAGGGTTAATGCTGCTAACACGCTAATGTCTCTTCTGTGTTAGCCAGAGCTGCTAACACGGTAATGTCTGTTCTTATACCTGGAGGTATTCGATTTTGGTTATACATGCATATAAGTATTTGAAGGGATTTCATATGGGGAAATTACAATGCATTAACTACTATGCCCTTCTGTCCTCAGGATACTGTGATAATGGTATGACATATGGATTGTATGATGTGATGATAATTTGTCTACTGTTGGCTACGGCCCATGTATTCTTTGAGACACACCAAGGTGAATGCCATCCAATTTAGAGATGCGACAGGTTTTCCTACTGTCTAGAAGAGGTTTTCCCGAACTAAGTCGATTGGTGATGTTGATGTTTTTCTTTTCGCTTGAATTTATACTCACCATTTTTAGACCTTACATGATACATAGCATTATTAATTTATAGTATGGTCATCAGTGATGACCAAGGAGGGACTGTTGCGAATTAATAACATGTATCATCAGGCTGTAAAATATCTGCACATAGCCAGGAGTAGAAATAAATATACAAGTTGTAGTAACTGCACCTCAACACGTGATGGCGCCAAACAATATACTGGGGGCGGCGCTTAACGCTAGCCATTGTGCGTCATGGAGGCCACGCCTCCTGCCCAGAGGCATCCGGCGGAAACATCCGGTTAGGATCAGAATCGTCCAGGCAGACCTCCAGAGGGACGCGCGGACGATCTCTCCACGCGCGTGGCATTTACATTTACTTCCCCCACATGCTTGGTAGATTAAGATAACTAAACCTAAACAAATAAAGTGAGTTAAAAGCGATTCCTGTTGTCGGCGGCCTCCTTCCCTCGGAACACAAACCCCACACCTTTGACGCTAAAGGAGTTTCAAAACGAACGGCGTCAGAACAGTGTCAATAATCACGTGACTCGCAAGCTTGCGCCCGTGTGGTCAAATCTCTGAAAAGTCAGTGCTGAAAATTAAGTTCTGAAAAAATACATTGCAATGGTGTAAATTTACACCTTTACAAGTTTTTAAAAATAAATATTCAACCTTTCAAAACGTATTTCTCAATGTTTGAACAGCTGTTTGCAGAATCCCATTTACAAGGTTTCGAAACCGGGAAACAAAGTAATACACTGTTAGAACAGTGTCAGATTTGAAACTCTGCAAATGCGCTGGTGAACATTTTTAAACTTTGAAAATGTGTTTGTGAAAACATTTTAGCTTTGAAAATGTGTTGGTGAAAATGATGAAGAAGATAAAATAGAACACAAAATCATGTTTGCAGATGTTTGACTTTTTTTTTTCAGGCTATAATCTCTTTTTTCAGTGGTGCAAAACCTTTTTTACAAGGTGTTGAGTTTTCAAACACAGACTTACAAGCCTTTGAAACCTTTTTTTTCAGGTTTGAATGATGACACTATTCTGACTCCATAACCCGCGAGCCTCCTGCGGCTCGCCAAGCTGTAATTTGCAACACGTTCTCATCCCAACTCGTAATATACCGACGGTTTGTCACGCCCCTAGACGTGATACTGACGCAAAATGTACACTCCCGCGTCTGTGTGAAACGATCTGTGTGAAACAATCTCATAAACCTGTTCGCGGTGGTAAGAGACGAGCAGAGTCTACAGCGTCCGCTCGCAGAACAGAGTCTACAGCGTCCGCAGTCTACTGTGAAACAATTCACTCCATAAAGGATTATGGTTAGGGTTATGGTTAGCGTAATCTATCACCGTGACCGGGTTATTATTGGAGTGAATGGACGCTGTAGACTAATTTGTGGCTTGCATGGCATAAATAATAGTCATACTTTGCGGTCACATGACTACCATGGATACCTGGAGGGCAACAAACGCTGGCAAAATGGCGACGAACAACGGCCAACCAGGGGAATTGCAGCCTTGCAGATTTCCGATACTTAAATAAATCAACTATTTAGACCATTTGTCACAAAATGTTAAAATTAGATATGAAGAGAAGATAAACATACTCGGAACTTGTGATCCATACACAGCACCCGCTGATGTAGGTTATTCATTGCTTTGAAGCTGGCAAAGACTCTACCAGATCGTGAAACAATCTGGGGGTTCTCATAAACCCGTTCGCGGTGGTAAGAGACCAGCAGAGTCTACAGAGTCCATTCACTCCAATAATACCCCGGTCACGGTGATAGATTACGCTAACCATAACCCTAACCATAATCCTTTATGGAGTGAATTGTTTCACAGTAGACTGCGGACGCTGTAGACTCTGCTCTGCGAGCGGACGCTGTAGACTCTGCTCGTCTCTTACCACCGCGAACGGGTTTATGAGATTGTTTCACACAGATCGTTTCACACAGACGCGGGAGTGTACATTTTGCGTCAGTATCACGTCTAGGGGCGTGACAAACCGTCGGTATATTACGAGTTGGGATGAGAACGTGTTGCAAATTACAGCTTGGCGAGCCGCAGGAGGCTCGCGGGTGGTTAGAACGCAAACAATACAGAATAAAATTGCTCGCCTGTCTACCAGCCATGGTTCCAGAAAATAGACAACAAAATCAACCACGCAAGTCGCTTGTTATTCTTGTCATCGGCAGAGCACTGTCAATCCCGCACAGCCCGGTCAACGGCGCATGTGATTGGACTGTGCCTCAGCAGAGAGCAACCAATAGGTTTAGAGCAAGATGGTCCCGCCCCCAGGAAGGTTTTTTTTCCTTTTTTTCAGAACCACGTTTTCAGACCTTTGACGCTAAAGGAGTTTCAAAACGAACGGCGTCAGAACAGTGTCAATAATCACGTGACTCGCAAGCTTGCGCCCGTGTGGTCAAATCTCTGAAAAGTCAGTGCTGAAAATTAAGTTCTGAAAAAATACATTGCAATGGTGTAAATTTACACCTTTACAAGTTTTTAAAAATAAATATTCAACCTTTCAAAACGTATTTCTCAATGTTTGAACAGCTGTTTGCAGAATCCCATTTACAAGGTTTCGAAACCGGGAAACAAAGTAATACACTGTTAGAACAGTGTCAGATTTGAAACTCTGCAAATGCGCTGGTGAACATTTTTAAACTTTGAAAATGTGTTTGTGAAAACATTTTAGCTTTGAAAATGTGTTGGTGAAAATGATGAAGAAGATAAAATAGAACACAAAATCATGTTTGCAGATGTTTGACTTTTTTTTTTCAGGCTATAATCTCTTTTTTCAGTGGTGCAAAACCTTTTTTACAAGGTGTTGAGATTTCAAACACAGACTTACAAGCCTTTGAAACCTTTTTTTTCAGGTTTGAATGATGACACTATTCTGACTCCATAGAAGTACCGCGGCGACAGGTATGTCGCCCAATGTGATATCTTTTCATGGGGCCCAAAATGCCTGGCAGCGCCCCTGTCTCAACACCTCAATTGTTTCCAGAGAGGACACAACACATTAGTATATACTTTGAGTGGGAATTATGAAAAGATAAGCACCAAATGGAGAGGGATAACATCAGCAACCTCGTTCCATATAGCCATGGACATAATTCCCATTTATACAGTGGAAAAAAAGAAGGATTCAGAAAGCTAATGAAAACATTAGATCCGAGATACGAGTTGCCCAGCAGGAAATATTTTGCCAAGGAAGCATTTCGGCAAGAAAGTTACGGCAAGAATGTCAACTGTAAACCACTTTTCTATGATGTGGTCTAATCACACAATGCCATATTTGAGCCTCACTGTGCACTACCTCGAAGATTGGGCGCTGAAATATACGTGCTTGCAGACAAGGTATGCACGCAAAGATCATACAGGCGAGATGATTGGTCGCACAGCTAAGTCACAACTCTTCTCTGTTTTGGCGCCGCTATGGGGGAACGAGCTCCCTGCTGACGTGAGGACAGCAAGGTCGATCACCAGCTTCCGCGAGAGCCTCAATACCCACCTGTTCAGAGTTCACCTGGACTCAGCTTAGCATTACCGATAGCGATTTACTGTTGCACTTTCTTCTAACTAATGTACTTATTGTAAGTCGCATTAGACAAATGCCCTAAATGTAAATGTAAACGATTGTGCATGTCTTAAACTCTGCATCACCACAGATAATGGCAGCAATGTTGTCAAGGCAGTTGCCCTAAATGGATGGCAAAAACTACAATGTTTTGGGCACAGGTTGCATCTTTCCATCGGCCATCTCTCTCACACACACACACACACACACACACACTCCGGTCGTGACCATCAAAATGATCTTTTATGGGAAAAAGCTGCAGTTAGTTCCTGGCTCTCGTGGCCCGTTACTAGGCACAGATTGGCCGGGCTTTAGTTACAGAGGAAAGAGGCGCACGCGACAGGTAGGGACATGCGAAATGTGTGCTGTACTCAGCGGTGAGTCGGAGGAGACTCCTCTGGCCCTGCAGTTTCCCTCAGTGGGAGATTTTCCCCTTGAGCAGTGTCGTGCAATTACTCAACGCTCAGCCTTTGACCAAGTGATTCAAATTGATGGACAACTGGTACGCCCTGACGCAGCTGTCACCTTCCCACACTTTATAATAGTTAGGGACAGGTTATATGGGGGAGTCATGACACTCAAGGGGGGACAAGGGGGCACAGTCAGGGGAAGAAGAGAGCCAGTTGCTCATCCCAAAGAGCTGTCGGGAAAGGGTTTCTCACTGAAAGAGATTCTCACTGATAAAGGCACTGCATTTATGTCACGTACATGACACAAACGTTATGGTTTACTGGGGGTTAAATCTATACGTACCAGCGTGCACCACCCCTAGGCCGACAGCCCGGTGGAGAGGTTTAAGAAGACGTCAAGTCTTGTTAAACCTCAAGTCAGGCGTGACAGTTAGGTCTCAGCCATATAGGTTACCTGAATACAAACGCAAAATTGTTCAGGAAGAATTAAAGGCAATGCTGGAAATGGGGTGAGGTCTAGGGCGTGGACCGCCCGGTGCTGTACCTCAGTCGGAAGCTCTTGGAACGGGAGGGGAGGTACAGCACAGTGGAGAAGGAGTGTCTGGCCATCAAGTAGGCGGACAACGCTCTCAGTTACTACCTCTTGGGGCGCTTATTCACCCTCTGTTCGGACCACGCTCCACTTCAGTGGATTCACCGCACAAACAGGGTCGGATCATGTGTGGGGCAGGGGGCGGGGCGGCGCAATAGCGGGGACTGAAAAAGTTGTGGGTGGTAAGAGTAATGAGTGACGGTCTATATATACTCATATCTGTTCTGCTCTCCCCACAGTGAGACTGGGTCCAGCACTTGTGAGAGACTCACATCATTATTGTTCACGAGTGTTTGTTAGAGATTTTTACATGGTGGAAGTCTACATGTTGGGTCTGCGGTACTCAGGGTTGGTTCCCCAGGACAATAAAAGACTCTTGCTTGTTCCCAAGTGCTTTCCTTGAGATCCGAACCTGACATTAGCAGAGACATTGCTACACAAGAGCACCCAAGCGTAAGGGTTCTCCGAGCGATCGGCCACCGATTATGATCTGCAGTTTCTCCGGTCTCTATGAAGGCCGATCAGATGAAAACACACAAAACAATTTCTCAATGGGTGCTAAAATGGCTTCACCAGTCCGGAAGTTCAATCAGGTGAGTGAAAACAAAAACAACTTTGCAATTTGTAAGATGTGTTCAAAGGAAACGCATGCGAAGTATTTCAATACCACAAACCTCATCAGGCATTTGAAGGTTTGTTTTTGTTCAAAACCAGCTAGTACTAAGGCAGACACTAAGGCAACTCAAACGCCACTCACCCAGCTGTCGGTATTGCAGACACTGCAATGACAGCAACCCTACAGCAAGGACAGCAAGAAACCTAATGAAATATCTCAGGGCGTAAATATTTCACTGATGTATGCCTGCCGCAGTTATACCAAACAGTGTATACACATGTTGACAGCCTAATGAAGAATGGCGTTACTTCAATAAGTCTCACAAGTGACATTTGGAGTTTGAGTGTATGTCCGATGTCCATGTTGATCCTAACTGCACAGTTTATTGATCAAAACTTCAAACTACACAAAGTTATTCTTCATTCTCAAGAGGCACTTGGTGCCGCATTCAGCAACATGTTCCGAGCATGGGAAATCCCGAAGGTAAAAGTACACGTTATTCTATGGAAGTGTTTCCCGACCTGTGGGTCGGGACACCACGTGGGGTCGCCTGATATGCATATGGGGTCGCCGACGTGATAAGTTTGATGATGGGCTACATTTTTGATTAAAAACAACAAACCAAAAAAATCGTAAAAGGTTTGGCAGAGTGCGAAATGCACGCATACATTCTACAATTCATTTATATTACAGGCAGAATGGTTCAAACGATATGTGGGAAGCAGATGCACAAAGTTTGGGAAATAAAAAGCCGTTAGTTGCTCCGGAGGCGCATCATTGAAATATCAATCAATTCAGTCCATTTCACAGTAAAGAAACCATGATCCGCTAGATTATATTTACTACTCATGTCTTACTTTCTTTAGGCCTACTGAGTTTGAGCGAATGGTTGCTCATGTGAACGGCAAACTTTCATTTAAATGTCAGGGATATTGGTCGCTAGGAACATCCTTATAAATAGAAGGACCAGACACGCCGATACTCACAGACCCTGTGAGTATCGGCCGATACTGCTTCCAGTGATCGTGATCCCAAAAATCCTGTTGCTAATCTTTTACAAGTCATATCATATGATGGCATTATCTATTCTTGACTTTTTTATTTTTCACATTTAGATTTTCTAATAATGTTATATTTATTTTTGTACTTTGTACTCTTGAAGGGAAAGAATTGTTTTGCACAAATTTGCCTTTTTACATATTGTGAGATATAATAAGGCCCCTACCCTGCTTGCTACAGTGGCTTCTTTTATTTGGAGATTATTATACTTTTAAATACCTGCAGGAAAAAGTTCTTAATTTCTTTGTGATGATTATAATTGCTAAATAAACATTCTGGTTTATGATATAAATCAATTTGGTCTGGTTAAGTTTTATACAGTAATATTATTTATGAACTTTAATATGATAAATATCGATTCCTATCGAATATCGACATACCGCCCACCACTAACATCAATGAGAACTTTACTCTGAACTAACTGAGGACATCAGAATCATCTGTCCTAGATTCACGTCCCGCTGGTCTAAAGAGATTATTAGCACCACAAGAGATGCTTTTTAATGTTCATGTAGAGCCAAGTCAAATGTCTTGTTGGACGTTTACACACCTTGATCAGCTCTGTTTGATGCTGCTGTACAGACTGAGCAGTGAAAACCATTGACCTCTCCTGCTGTTGTCTGTGGAGAGAACCACACACACACACACACTTTACTTCTCCTGACTTGTTAACATCAGTGCCAGTTAAGTGCTCCCAATAGTCAGTTGATAAGTGAGGGATAATGTACAGCGAGCCGGTCGTTATTGCGAAATAAACCCCAACAGGGTGATGCCATGCCGTGGTGATGCTGTTTTAGAGTAGTGGCACCTTTTTCATTCCAATTCAAGCACTGGGTTTAACTATTATTTTAATGTCAACCGGTTGTTTGACTCCCAGCCGAAAGGTTCTGGGTTTGACCCCCATTGTCCGCACTCTAACCTGTAGGCATCCTAGAGCAAGATGCCCACAAACCCCTACCTGCTCCTTAATGACCTGTATCTGTGCCGTCTAACCCCTACCTGCTCCTTAATGACTTGTCTCTGTACTGTCTAACCCCTATCTGCTCCTTAATTACCTATCTCTGTACTGTCTAGCCCCTACCTGCTCCTTAATAACCTGTCTCTGTACTGTGTAACCCCTACCTCCTCCTTAATGACCTGTGTCCTTCTCTCCATGGTGGCTCTACCACTAGTCAGTTATTAGTTAGTTTATTTGTTCCCGGGTGGAAATAAAGGTAATGCACGTATTTAGCAGCTCATTCAATGTTTAGACGAGGGCATATAAAAGCTCTGCCTTGTAATGGGTTGGTCATTTATTAACATGAATAGAACAGTTAGCCCCCTCCCTGAGCTACTACCTTACCGTGGTGGAGGGGTTTGCATGTCCCAATGACCCCCAGGAGCTCAGTTGTTGGGGGCTTTTATTCCCCTGGTAGGGTCACCCATGGCAAACAGGTCCAGGGGAGGGGCCAGACAAAGGGTAGCTCAAAAGACCCCTTATGATGAGCAAAATAAATGGTCTTCCATGTCCCTCGCCCGGACGTGGGTCACCGGGGGCCCCCCCCTGGAGCCAGGCCTGGGGGTGGGGCTCGGGGGCGAGCGCCTGGTGGCCGGGGCTGTACCCATGGGGCCCAGCCGGGCACAGCCCGAAGAGATGACATGGAACCCCCTTCCCGCAGACTCACCACCAGCAGGAGGGGCCAAAGGGGTCGGGTGCATTGTGAGCTGGGCAGCGGCTGAAGGCGGGGACCTTGGGGGTCCGATCCTCGGCTGCAGAAGCTAGATCAGGGACGTGGAATGTCACCTCTCTGGTGGGGAAGGAGCCTGAGCTGATGCGCAAGGTTGCGAAGTTCCGGCTAGATATAGTCGGCCTCACCTCAACGCATAGCAAGGGCTCTGGAACCAGTCTTCGAGAGGGGTTGGACTCTCTTCCACTCTGGAGTTGCCACTGGTGAGAGGCGCCGGGCAGGGGTGACAATACCTATTGCCCCCCGGCTTGGTGCCTGTATGTTGGAGTTCATCCCGGTAGACGAGAGGGTAGCCTCCCTCCGCCTTCGGGTGGGGGGACGGATCCTGACTGTTGTTTGTGCCTATGGTCCAAACAGCAGCTCAGATTATCCACCCTTTTTGGACTCCTTGGAGGGGGTGCTGGAAAGTGCTCCCCCTGGGGATTCCCTCGTTCTGCTGGGGGACTTCAACGCTCACGTTGGCAGCGACAGTGAGACCTGAAGGGGTGTGATTGGGAGGAATCGCCCCCCCGATCTGAATGGTGTTCTGTTATTGGACTTCTGTGCTCGCCACAGATTGTCCATAACAAACACCATGTTCAAGCATAAGGGTGTCACTGTCCATATGTGCACTTGGCACCAGGACACCCTAGGCCACAGTTCGATGATTGACTTTGTAGTAGTGTCGTCGGACTTGCAGCATGTCTTGGACACTCGGGCGAAGAGAGGGGCGGAGCTGTCAACTGATCACCACCTGGTGGTGAGTTGGCTGCGATGGTGGGGGAGGATGCCGGTCAGACCTGGCAGACCCAAATGTATTGTGAGGGTCTCCTGGGAACGTCTGGCAGAGTCTCCTGTCAGAGAGAGCTTCAACTCCCACCTCGGGGGAGAGCTTTGACCATGTACCTGGGGAGGTGGAGGACATTGAGTCTGAGTGGGCCATGTTCCACGCCTCCATTGTTAAGGTGGCCGACTGGAGGTGGCCGCAAGGTGGTCGGTGCCTGCCGTGGCGGCAATTGTGAAGAATGCCGTCAAACTGAAGAAGGAGTCCTATAGGACCTTTTTGGCCTGTGGGACTCCGGAGGCAGCAGGCAGGTACCGGCAGGCGAAGCGGAGCGCAGCTGCGGCGGTCGCTGAGGCAAAAACCCGGACATGGGAGGAGTTCGGTGAGGCCATGGAGAACGACTTCTGGACGGCTTCGAAGAGGTTCTGGACCACCATCCGGCGTCTCAGGAGGGGGAAGCAGTGCATCGTCAACACTGTGTATGGTGGAGACGGTGCGCTGCTGACCTCGACGGGACGTTGTGGATCGGTGGAAAGAATACTTCGAAGACCTCCTCAATCCCACCGACACGCCTTCCGGTAAGGAAGCAGGGCCTGGGGACTCGGGTGTGGGCTCTCCTATCTCTGAAGCTGAGGTCGCTGAGGTGGTCAAAAAGCTCCTCGGTGGCAGGGCCCCGGGGGTGGATGAGGTCCGCCCGGAGTTCCTTAAGGCCCTGGATGTTGTGGGGCTGTCATGGTTGACACGACTCCACAATGTCCACGCAGCATCGCGTGGACATCGGGGGCAGTGCCTCTGGATTGGCAGACTGGGGTGGTGGTCCCTCTTTTTAAGAAGGGGGACCAGAGGGTGTGTTCCAACTATAGGGGGATCACACTCCTCAGCCTTCCTGGTAAGGTCTATTCGAGGGTGCTGGAAAGGAGGTTCTGTCGGATAGTCAAACCTCAGATTCAGGAGGAGCAATGAGGTTTTTGTCCAGGTCATGGAACAGTGGACCAGCTCTACACCCTCTGCAGGATCTTTGAGGGTGCATGGGAGTTTGCCCAACCAATCCCTCGGGGAGTCCTGTGGGGGGTTCTCCGGGAGTACGGGGTATCGGACCCCCTGATACGGGCTGTCCGTTCCCTGTATGACCGGTGTCAGAGCTTGGTCCGCATTGCCGGTAATAAGTCGGACTTGTTTCCGGTGAGGGTTGGACTCCGCCAGGGCTGCCCTTTGTCACCAATCCTGTTCATAATTTTTATGGACAGGATTTCTAGGCGCAGCCAGGGCGTTGAGGGGGTCCGGTTTGGTGACCTCAGGATTGGGTCACTGCTTTTTGTGGATGATGTGGTCCTGATGGCTTCATCAGACCGTGACCTCCAACTCTCGCTGGACCGGTTCGCAGCCGAGTGTAAAGCGGCCGGGATGAGAATCAGCACTCCAAATCCGAATCCATGGTCCTCAACTGGAAAAGGGTGGAGTGCACTCTCTGGGTCGGGGATGAGATCCTCCCCCAAGTGGAGGAGTTCAAGTACCTTGGGGTCTTGTTCACGAGTGAGGGGAGGCTGGAGCAGGAGATCGACAGGCGGATCGGTGCGGTGTCTGCAGTAATGCGGACTCTGCACGGATCCGTCGTGGTGAAGAGGGAGCTGAGCCGAAAGGCAAAGCTCTCGATTTACCAGTCGATCTTCATTCCTGCCCTCATGGTCATGAGCTTTGGGTAGTGACCGAAAGAACAAGATTGCGGGTGCAAGCGGCCAAAATGAGCTTCCTCCGCAGGGTGGCTGGGCTCTCCCTTAGAGGTAGGGTGAGAAGCTCGGTCATCCGGGAGGAGCTCGGAGTAGACCTGCTACTCCTCCAAGTTGAGAGAAGCCAGATGAGGTCGCATCTAGTTAGGATGCCTCCCGGACGCCTCCCTGGTGAGGTGTTTAGGGCACGTCCCACTGGTAGGAGGCCCCGGGGAAGACCCAGGATACGCTGGAGAGACTATGTCTCTCGGCTGGCCTGGGAACGCCTCGAGATCCCCCGGGAAGAGCTCGACGAAGTGGCTGGGGAGAGGGAAGTCTGGGCTTCCCTGCTTAGCCTGCTGCCCCCGCGACCCAACCCCAGATAAGTGGAAGAAGATGGATGGATGGATGGAGAACAGTTAGCGTTGTTTTTCCTTTTCTGGCGATCCGTCAGCGCCTGTGTGTTTTCTCTTTGCATGCTCATCTCTCTTAGCGCTACTGCTGCTGTCAAGTTTCATCAACAATATATACAAACCACCTTTTTTGTTTTGTGATCATTGGAAGTAGGTCTAAGCTCATACAATGGAATACTTTTGAAACTTTTACTTTTAGCTCTGCCGTAACCCAGCCGGACCGATGAGTGGACCTGAAAGCCACTTACATCCATGCAGCAATCCTACGTGATATTGTAGTTGATTGATCGAACCGCTTGAGAAATTAAAAGGAAAACGTGATCAGTTGATAAAAAAACGATTCTGCAGTGATTCTGCGGTCATTCATGCAGGGAAAGATACACACTGTGAGTGTACATTTTTAAGAACTATTCAAATATTTGTTGGAAAACCTAACAATTATCAGAAGCTTGAAATTATTTATTCAGGCCAGCCCCATCATTAGAGTCTGATAACCAACTGGTCATCATTGTTTTTAATGTTTTGAACATCCTACCTCTCCTCTCTGGAGGGGCGTCCATCTTTAAATTCAGGAGGTTTATTCATAGACCAGTCAATCTTCATGGAGACACAGCTGGGTACAGGGGAGTCTGCTCTCTCCTTCCTCCTACCAGAAAAACAAGAACCAGGATTTATGTTTGATAAATGCTGTATTTTTATAATCTCTGATAAATCCTTACCTTTGCTCAATATCCAATTTTCCATCTTCAAACTTAACAGGTGGACTCATAGAGCGGTCACTATTCATGGATACACAGCTGGGTACAGGGGAGTGTGCTCTCTCCTGCTGCTCTGGGCTTCAACACATCACACAGCTTTTACTCAGACTAATGATGGTGTTGTGATTTACAGTCACAGACAGTTAGAGATCGTATTCTTACTTCTTAGCTTGGCTCTGGCGGCCATGTTCCCCAGACAGAGTGGTTTTAGAGGTAGGACCCCCCTCCTCTCTCTCCTCATTCATAGTAGACTGGAGACCTGTACACAAACACAATATTGTTTCTGTGGACACCATTTGAGTATCAAACATGAAATCACATTCCTGTAGCCAA